>WEKX01026243.1:0-78417 GCA_013390025.1 Pitta sordida
AATCCAACCCGTTACTACAAGGAAACTACAAGTAACTTTCCCCCCTCCCGCTCAAGGAGCAAGAAAAGGAAATTAAATTGGGAATGGGAATGCAGAAGATGCCTGTGGCCAGCCCAAAATTAATTTCAGAGTGGTGGAACAGAATAAAGTCACTTTTGCAGTGAAACGTCCAAGTGGGCTACGAGTTCTTGCACAGAAACAAACGATATCCTGAAATCCTTTGGTGGGAGCTGAAGGATTGGGAAGATGATCCTGTGTACTAGGAAGGAAGTGCCATTGTTTCACGTGGGAAAAAAAATGTGTTTCATGTATTTTATATTGTTTTTAATTAAAAATATATTAAACTGCTTACAAGACAGCCCACCCCATATGGTTTAGAATATTTCCAAGCTAAAAAAAAAATACTATTTTTTTTCCCCTAAACTGAAAGGAATCTCAGATATGGACAAGAAAACCATGGCAGTATCCAGTATTATTTTAAAATAATGTTAATAACTAATGAACTCTCCCATGCTGACATGCCTAGTGTTGGATTTTTTAAAGAAATTCAAATGGAGCATCACTCCATGGCAGTTAATCCAGAATTAAGTAGCTTTGCTCATGAAGCCTTTTGTGTGTGACACCAAACCAACCTGTTCGTGTGTGGTTCCTGACTCATCCACAGCCTCTGGAATCCTGGAAAACCAGGCAGGGAAGGACAGACTGGTGAAACTGAAGAGCTAAAAGGGAAAGTTCTCTCTCCATGTCCAGGCTATTTTCTTAAGAAGCTGCAGATTTTTAATTTTTTACATTTTTTTAAAACTTGAGAAAAGCAAACGTTAAAACATCGCGTCTGGCTCTCCAACGGCATCTCGTGTCCTCTCCCACCCTCCCCTGTAATTTGTAATAAAATGTTTTTGCAAGTGTGTAAAATGTATCATATTGTATTGCCTTTAGAATCACTCAGGTTCGGGTTAGAGAGACACAAGAGGAGGAAAAAAAAATATATATAATTCTTTAGAGCTTTTAGCGAGATGTGACTGACAAGGCTGTTTTCACCCTCCCAGAATCTCGGAGGTTCTAACAAGGAAAATTCATTTTTACTTTTAATGTGGCACCGCTGTAGCTTTGCTGGATTCACTGACAGCCCCCTGCACTTCATACACTCGTTTTCTACATGCACCTCTCCCATGTCCTGGTTCCAAATCCTTGTCAAGACAACGAGTCCTGCAGTGGTTTTACATCCCTTGTGGTTTCCACGAAGCAACAGCTCCATTCTTTGGTTTAGAACTAGGAGGAAAACACCATTCCTGTGAGTAGCACTTGGTTTCTTAAAGATTTTAAAAAAAAAAATCACTGTAAAAATAGTTTAAAAAAATCAGGATAAACTGAAAAAAAAAATCGTAATTAAAACCCGAAAATCCTACTGTGGCTACAAAGTGTTTTTCTTGCTTAAGATGCCAAACCACCATCCATGCCTTTAATTCCACTCCATGTTTTAAAGGTTGATCACTTCAAATCCAAGAGGGTCGTTGCTCAGGGACTTCAGATTATTCCATTCCTTAGGATCTGTTTATCAGCACATATTTAGGACCTTCAGCTTTCCAAATTTTAGTGGATTACAACTGAAAATCCAACTGCTGCACCGACATGGTCTGGGAGAATGAAAGGAACTACGTGACCATCTTTAATATTATTTTAGCACCCATAAAATATATCTGTGGTTCATTAATGTAATTAATATAATTCTTCTAGACATTTGTTGTCTGTTTGTTGAGGAGAACACACCTTGTTCCCATAAATATTGATAGGGAATGTTCCATACCCATCATTGCACCAGTGAAGGTTTAACACCACAGACAAAGCTCAGTGTTAGTGATGGAACAAACCCACATCCACCATCCAAATTCCAGTTCATTTGCTGTGAAATCAGTTTGCAATATGTAATTTCCAATGACTTTGAAAGAGAGGAAAACATGCAGTTCAATAAAATAAATTCAATAAAATAAAGTATTTTTATGCTGAAGAAGCGCGGTGGAGAAAATGAAGTTCACATCAACATTCTGGACTCCATTAACCCTGAACTGGACAGATTTTAATGCACAGAAAGATATTTAGGACTTGAAGCTGGATGAAAACCAAGTGTAACCCCAGAGCTCTCTCCAGTGACCCTCAATAATTCATGGGAACCTGGGAAACACGTCACTCATCAGTAAAGCCACCAAGTCCTGTCCTGTCCACTGCTCCCTTGTCACACAGCCCGAGTGTCCTAAATAGGGATTTTTCCCTGGTCACAGCAGGTCTTCCCAGTGCCTTTGCTCTCCACAGACCTGTATTTCAGAGTTGTGTTCTTCAGGACAGTTTCTTGGGAGTTGAAACCACAGAATGGTTTGGGTTGGAAGGGACCTTCAGAGACCACCCAGACTGTTACTAGACCGTGATCACTGCACAGATCTGCCAAACAAAGTATCTTCCAAAACTGTACATTGAGGAATCCAAAACCCCCACCTGGACACCACAGAACCATGAATGGTTTGGGTTGGAAGAGGCTTCAAAGACCACCTCACTGCAACCCCCTGCCATGGGCAGGGACAACTTCCACCAAGAAATTTCCTGGTCTTTCTAAAATCCAGTTGTTCAGCAACTTCCTTGGTTGTCTTGGCTTTGTAAACAAAGGATGTTCCTTTCTGACCACAAGGAAGATTATATGATTCACCCTGGACCCACCATCGTGGCTGGTCAACCCTGATTTACTCAAGGAGACCAAAATGTTGCCTCCCGTGGAACCCAACATTCCTCCAAGCTGCCAGGCAAGGACAGGGATGGTTTGAGATCATCCTTCCAAAGGCTCATGGAAGTTTGCTCCATTTACTTCCTCTTCAGGCAGATTCTGTGATTTTGTTCAAGGTGACTTCTCACTGCACCACAAGCAAAATCAACTTCGAAAAGGCAACTTGGAGCAGCAGTGAACCCAACCCTGCAGGACACAGCTCAGCACCCACAGCATCCTGTTCTTACCTCCACTAATATAATAAATACATCTAAAAGGAATCTAAAACACACAGAACCTTCTGCTCAGCAAATGGATCAAGTAAAAATCACCAGTGAAGCTCCAGAGGGAAAAACAAAGCAATGAGGATGAAAAATTCTCCTGCTACCAAAATTATGGTCAAATGAGACTTTCAACTATCATTGACACTCTGTTTCCTTTAATACCTACTTTTTCTCCCTGCAACTGGTCTTATTTCAAGGTAATTCTCTCTCAAAGGTACTATATGACAAAACTAGCTTAGGATTTTATTTAGGAGCTCACACTTCAGGATGAATTTCAGAAATTCAAAAACACAAACGTGCAAAGTCAAAGGAAACGGGTGGAGAATTGTTCCAGTTCAAGGCTGCAGAAAAGGCACCATTGTTAACAATATAATTAGACATTTTCACTGGAGCACTTCAAACTCTTGACATCCCTCCACTGCTCATCAACTCCATTATGCAACGTCAGGTTTTGGATGAAAAGGGTCTCACTGAGGGTTTTTCTCAAGGAGAAATCGTGCCAGGTTTATATTTGCAGAATAAGAAATTAGGTCATGTGTTTTACTTCTTTTTAAAAAGTTATCATTACTTGAATTTTGCCTCTGTAAGACCCTTTATTTTTAAAATTTATTCTTATTCCTGGATGGTTAATTCTCTGCTGTAAGTTCCAGGCAAGGAAAGTTGATGCGTCATTTCAAGCCAAAGCTGATCCAAGACAGGCCAGGTTATGCCTCCTAATTATTATTATTTTATTATCATTATTGTGCATTTTACTCTTTCCGCTTCCCTGGCACCTCAGAACTGAGTCGTCACTGGTTACCCACAGGGGTATCCTGTAAGCAACAGGCTGAAATTTAAGATTGAAGTAAATACTCATTGAAAACACCCCATCCTGTCACTACTCGTTAACTGATTAATTACAGAGGCTGTGGATGGATGGATTCCAAGCTCTGCTCATGAGCACCATGGATATCTTTAACACAACTGCACTCAGTTAAAACATCAACAGAAGCTTCCAAATCTAATGTGAAAACTGTAAAAGCCAAAATTAACATTTCCAAATACCATCTGAATCATATTCATCAAAACAATAATTAATTCTCATTCAGGCTGAAGCTGAAGAAGTTACAATAACATACAAGTCCTTCACCTTCCTCTCACTGTTGCTGAACCCCAGCACTGGAATTTTCCCCAAGAACCACCGACTTGGAACCATTTTCCCCAGAGAAATTGTGGATTTCATTCCCTGGAAGTGTTCAATGACAGGTTGGAGGGGGCTTGGAGCAGCCTGGGATAGTGGGAGGTGTCCCTGCCCATGGCAGGGGTAGAATGGGATGAGCTTTAAAGTCCCTTCCAACCCAAACCACTCTGGAATTCTATGATTTCTTGCTCCTCTGGTGATCCAACAAGAGCTGTTGTTGAAAACCAAAGTGACAAAAGTGAGAGACTAAAAATAAGTCAGTGGATGACGCACTGCAGACAAAATTAAATTCCAGTATGTTTTCCCACCACGTGCCAAGGAGATGGGCAACAGCAGCAGTTAACTCAGATGTGCTGAGGATCCAGGGCCTTCTAAAAGTCAAATATCCCTGTGTGCAGTTACAGGGAGAATTTAAATTGGAAAAGAAAGGGGAGACGCAAGAGACAAGTAGCTGATAACTCAGATCTGACTGAATGAACTCCTTTTTATGGAAAAAAAAGCAATGAAAGCATTGAAGTGGACCAAACTGCTGCAGGACAGAGGGACAAGTGCTCAGCCAGCTCACAAATCTGGCCCACTTTGCCTCTGGCGACTGATCTATGGAGGGAACTGATCAGACACCTTACAAAGAAGGTAAAGGCAAACACACAGTGACACCCCAAAAAACCAGTGAAACACACTCACATCTACCCCCAGTTTAGATATCAGCAGGCTTCGGGATTCTTTCCATTATTTAGAGCAAAATCAATTCATTAACAATTGAAAAATTCAAGTATCAAGCTTTAAAATCCCAGTGTTAAGACAACAGGGTGACTTGCCCCCATCTCTCCTTCAACCCTTTGGATCCTCTTGGTTCTCTCCATCAAGAAAAGGCAAGTAAATACTTGTTCAGCAGTGACAAACAGCCAAAGCTGCCATTCCCACATTTCCCACTGGCTAATCCCCACCACCACCTCATTTTGGGGAGCACAGATACCTGTGGGAGGCGATGAGGCAGATCTGGGATACTTTGCAAGTCTTTTCCCTCTCCCCCCGTGTCGGGCGCAGCAAAACGAGCAGCCAGTGTTTTACACCTCCCTGACCACACAGACACTTCCAGGAGCTTCTGGTTGCTCTGGGACACCTGGGATTTCAATCCTATCCCAGCCAAGGTCCCCAAGGACGTGCCAGAGGTATTTAAGTTTGGCACCAAGAGACACTTACAATGAGCTCGGAATCGCGGCCCATGGAAATCACCGTCCTGTTCACTGTCCTCAGGAGGTTCTCCATGATGATCTGGACGTGTCTCTGCGTGGGGCCCTGAGGAAAAAAAGGATAAATTAGTGGTAACTAGATACAACAGACAGTTATTTGTGTCGCTTTAAATCCACCTGTCTCGTCAAAATTAAATAAAACATCTCTTGCAGTTGATCAAAAATTAAGTCTCCCGCTGTAACAAACCTCATGTTAAATCTGTTTTATTAATACATGTTACTGATAAATTAACATGTGCTGCTCCAATTTCTATGAAAAGCAAGTCCCTGGGAATACAGCAAAGCCTGTGACATTTAGTTACCTATTAATTTTCTTTATCCAAGTCGTTTTTCCAACATCAAAACCCCACAGGCGTTACCAGATCAGGAGGGGGCTGCTCTGCAACATCCCAATTAAAAGAAAGAAAAGCAAAGCAAAACTTTCAATAAGAAATTGCCCATTTCACCCAGTTGTTTCAAATTAGCATTTCTGTATTAGAAGCAATCTGCCACTCTTTTTGAAAGAGCTGAAATATTTTGTGCAGCCAACTTTCAAGGACAAGCCCAGAAACTTCATGCAGCATGATGGGCAAAAAATAAACCCAAAAACACAACAAGGATTAAAAAACAGGTGAGTTTGGCTCTTATCTTTTAAATTTCTGTATGAAAAATGTGCCTGAAGAAGCACCAATATTTGTGCGTTAGTTCAAGTCAAGAGAAAGCAAAAATGGGAGTATTATGCAAAAAAAAGGGACTGTTTTATGTGCTGCACATCCATGTGCCATGTCAGGGACAATTCAACTCAAATGCCCAAAATGCTCGTGGGGAAAACAAAAAACACCAAAACAAAATGGTTTTGACCTGGCAGAGGCCAGGCACCACGGAAGGGTTGGAAGAGACTGTTTGGGGGGGGGTTATATTTAAAAAATAAACCCAAAATCCAAGTGATCAGGAGTCATCTGCTTAATCAATTTTCCTAAGGTCATTTAAGAGCCAGTCATCACAAATGTGCAACACTCACCACGTCTTTCTTGTACAGCACTTCCAGGATGTTACTCAGCAACTGGCAGCAGGCCTCCAAATCTTCTTGTCTTTCCAAGTGATACTTGAGCTGGTCTGTCATGGTTGGCAGCAAGATTTCCCTGCAGTCTGCACACGAAACAGGAGTTACACACACACAGAGCTGCCTCAAAGTGCTCCGGTGCTTACGAGAGGGACACAAAAAATGAGGAGAAGGTGGAACTCCAGGCTGCCCAGTCACCTGCTCTTCAACCAAAACTCGTTTCACTTTAGAAGCCGCTGCCTCTGAGCTGCTCCAGCCTTT
Organism: Pitta sordida; assembly: GCA_013390025.1. Classification (NCBI taxonomy): domain Eukaryota; kingdom Metazoa; phylum Chordata; class Aves; order Passeriformes; family Pittidae; genus Pitta; species Pitta sordida. The sequence goes on from WEKX01026243.1 coordinate 6,770, forward strand.
GACCACTCACTTCTAACCAAAAAAATTCCTTGCTGAAATAGTCCAGCTGTTCACAGGAACCACCAGCTCAAAATTAATTACTAGTTAGCCACATAAATGCCAACCCCAAGACTGGCCTGGGTGGGCTGGGCCTGTTTGCTTTGTGATCTCAGCCTCTGTGAAACCTCAGTCCATGTTGTTCCCTTAGTTTTGGGCTGACATGGAAAGCAAAGAGCAGATTAGGCAAAACCCACAGAGCAGTGGGGTCATATCACATAAACAGGGACAGGAAGGATCCCAATGTCCCATTGCTGAGCATTCCAGGACAGGCACAGGACATGCCTTGGCAAAGGTGAGTCAATATTTAAAACCCTAAAAGGCCCCTAATTAGAGGATGTTTCATGTCCCCCCTAATCCCCACTGGCAGACAGGGGGCAAAGGTAATTTAAGATGTGCAGCAAATTAAAGAAGGCAGAGCTGCTGCTGTGTCACCTCTGGGCTGGACTGTCTGGAGTCTGCTCTGATCTGTGGGGAAGGGATTCAGGGGGAATTTCTGAGCAAGAGGAAACGAAAAGGACTTGTCACAGTACTTAGCTTGGAACTGCACACAACACTCAGTTCCCTGGAGTGGACTTGACAAGGCCCCTCAGTTCCCACCTCTGCCTTCCTCAGCATCACCTGGGAGCAGCCCCTGCCTGGTGATAAACCAGGAACAAACCAAGTGTGAAGGTGTGCTGGGCACTGGAGACAAAGATCCAGGTCTGACATGGAGCAGCTGAGGGAGCTGGGGGGGCTCAGCCTGGAGAAAAGGAGGCTCAGGGGGCACCTGGAATTCTCTCCAGTCCCTGAGAGGGGGTCGGGCTCTGCTCCCAGGGAACAAGGGACAGGAGGAGAGGGAACGGCCTCAGGCTGTGCCAGGGGAGGCTCAGGTGGGATATCAGACGAAATTCCCTCATGGAAAATGCTGTCCAGCCCTGGCACAGCTGCCCAGGGCAGGGGTGGATCCCCATCCCTGCAAGTGCTCAAAAAACACATGGATGTGGCACCTGAGGACATGTTTTAGTGGTGAACACGGTGGTGATGCTGGTTGAGGGTTGGACTTGATGATCTGAACGGTCTTTTCAAACCAAAATGATTCTGTGAAATCCTCTTTAAGAACAAACCAACGCACAAACCACCACCACCAAAACTCCCAACACCCAGAGTGCAGAGAGCCCTGCTAACACCAACACTGAAACCTTTCTGAAGCTCATTCAGCACTTAAATTACAGTGGAATTTTCACTGCAAGGAAGAAATATTGATAAAGAACTCAATATGAATTAGGCAAAAAGGAATAAATATTGCCAATGGGGAAACTAAAAGCCAGGACTAAAATCAAGAGGATATTTCAGGATACTCAGCAAATGCCAGGTAAGGAAATGATATTAAATACACTGGATGATTTCTACATGCACACTAATACCTATATGTAATAGAGATATATTAATATATTATTTATATATATTTAAACAAACTCAGTACTTTCAGCTTGGAGAACAGAAGCTTTGGGGTGACCTCCCAGGACCTGAAGAAAGACGGAGAGAGACTATTTACAATGACCTGGAGTGACAGGACACAGGGAATGGCTTCCCACTGCCAGAGGGCAGGGACAGATGGGATACTGGGAAGGAATTCCTGGCTGGGAGGGTGGGGAGGGACTAGAATAGAATTCCCAGAGAAGCTGTGGCTGTTCCTGGATCCCTGGAAGTGTCCAAGGGCAGGTTGGAGCAGCCTGGGATGGTGGAAGAGCCCCCAAGCAAAGACCTCAGCAAAGCACTGACACAGCCGCTAAACACACACAACCCATTTGTGTCCATCTAAAAGCCTTTCCTTTGGAGGACACTGACAAATGCATTTCGTTATTTTATGGTTCATTTAGTTAACGTGGCCAAAAAAAATTGAACCTGTGTTCAGCAGCTCTGCTGCCCCTACACAGCACGGAGACAGAGCCTGTGAATTTAATCACAATTAAACAGTAAGAACTCTGAGAAATGCTGTCTGCTGACTGCTAATATTTAATACATTAAATTTCCTCATGGAGAAATCCCTAGATTTTCTTCCTGAGACAACAGCAGCTCCGCAGCTCACTTGGTAATCAGCTGGAAGTCATTTGGAAAACAAAGCAGCAGAGAAGCCAAACAAGTCTATGGGACAAAACCAATCAGACAAATCACTGTTTACATTAAACCAAAATCTTGACACTTCCTTCAACTCCCAACCACGAGCACTTCCACATGGAGAACTGAAAATATTCATTAGGTTATTAGAAAACTGCTCCACACACATTTATATTGTTGTTAATATATATGTATTATGTTATCATATTGTGGTAGGGATAAATGTTATTTATAGATGCATTTACTTCTGTGTGGAAGTGTGTCATTATTTTATATAATTATTATATATTCATACTTATGTTCATAAATACAAATACCTAAAGCTAATTTCAAATCTGTATTTTGCATCTTTTTTTTAGAAAAACAGACAAACCACACCATAATTTACTGTCACCCAAGGTCCCAAACTCCTCAGATTTCCCACTGAATCATCCATCCCTCAGCAAACTGTTTCCCACTCCCACCCCCAAACCCTTTGGGCTTCCCGAATTCATCTATTTTGAATTTTAATTCCCCTCGAGACACAAATAAATCTCACTTGACCTCCCAAAGCACAGAATTAGAGCCTTTTTCTCCACCAGAAACACACTGATGACATTTCCTATAGGTTTGCCAGCCTTCCATCAATTCCACAATCCTGGATTATATATCGCTTTCAGGGGGAAAAAAAAATCTCATTTCTGCAACAGGATGCAGGATTAGTTTACTGCCTTTATAGAATTATTCCGTACCAGTTTGAAATTACTGAGTCAATGGGAAGGAGGAGAGGGAGTCACCTCCACTTTAGTAATTAACTCCAACCCACAGAGAGAGGGGAAGAACAATCTCACTTTAAAAAGGGCTCTGGCTGAGGGGGGTTCATTTATTTTCAAGGGAATTCCAGTGTTTATTAAAGTTTTCCAGCACAACTGGTTCTTCAGGCTGAGCTTTACAGAGAATGAGCAGGATGATGAGATGCTCCAAGGGCTGGAGCCAGGCTGGGAGAGCTGGGAGTGTTCATCTGGAGAGAGGGATCCAGGGAGAGCTTGGAGCCCCTTCCAGAGCCTAAAGGGGCTTCAGGAGAGCTGGAGAGGGACTGGGGACAAGGGATGGAGGGACAGGACACAGGGAATGGCTTNACAGAGCCTGTGAATTTAATCACAATTAAACAGTAAGAACTCTGAGAAATGCTGTCTGCTGACTGCTAATATTTAATACATTAAATTTCCTCATGGAGAAATCCCTAGATTTTCTTCCTGAGACAACAGCAGCTCCGCAGCTCACTTGGTAATCAGCTGGAAGTCATTTGGAAAACAAAGCAGCAGAGAAGCCAAACAACTCTATGGGACAAAACCAATCAGACAAATCACTGTTTACATTAAACCAAAATCTTGACACTTCCTTCAACTCCCAACCACGAGCACTTCCACATGGAGAACTGAAAATATTCATTAGGTTATTAGAAAACTGCTCCACACACATTTATATTGTTGTTAATATATATGTATTATGTTATCATATTGTGGTAGGGATAAACGTTATTTATAGATGCATTTACTTCTGTGTGGAAGTGTGTCATTATTTTATATAATTATTATATATTCATACTTATGTTCATAAATACAAATACCTAAAGCTAATTTCAAATCTGTATTTTGCATCTTTTTTTAGAAAAACAGACAAACCACACCATAATTTACTGTCACCCAAGGTCCCAAATTCCTCAGATTTCCCACTGAATCATCCATCCCTCAGCAAACTGTTTCCCACTCCCACCCCCAAACCCTTTGGGCTTCCCGAATTCATCTATTTTGAATTTTAATTCCCCTCGAGACACAAATAAATCTCACTTGACCTCCCAAAGCACAGAATTAGAGCCTTTTTCTCCACCAGAAACACACTGATGACATTTCCTATAGGTTTGCCAGCCTTCCATCAATTCCACAATCCTGGATTATATATCGCTTTCAGGGGGAAAAAAAAATCTCATTTCTGCAACAGGATGCAGGATTAGTTTACTGCCTTTATAGAATTATTCCGTACCAGTTTGAAATTACTGAGTCAATGGGAAGGAGGAGAGGGAGTCACCTCCATTTCAGTAATGATCTCCAACCCACAGAGAGAGGGGAAGAACAATCTCACTTTAAAAAGGGCTCTGGCTGAGGGGGGTTCATTTATTTTCAAGGGAATTCCAGTGTTTATTAAAGTTTTCCAGCACAACTGGTTCTTCAGGCTGAGCTTTACAGAGAATGAGCAGGATGATGAGATGCTCCAAGGGCTGGAGCCAGGNTATATTAACACACAAAACCCCTCTGTACACCTGAGAGAATCATGGGATCCCAAAACAGTTTAGGGCAGCAAACGTGCCTGGAATCCCCATCACAACACAACTGCAGTCTGTGAGATTTAAGATGTTCTTAACAGGCAGTGACAGGAAAACCCCTGGTAGGAGCCTCCTGATAAGATCTAACAGCCATTAAGCAGCACTGCTCTGTCAGCAAACCTGGGCTGAGCTCAGATTAATCACCTTCCCATTAAAACAGTCATTTCAATTCCTCAGCAGCTCAGGAACGTTGGGCACTGCACCCGAGATGGCCGAGTTTCAAAAGCAAACCAACCACACACAATTTCTCCTTCCACCCCTGAAAATTAAATTGGTTGAACAAGGCAAGTCCAAGGTTAATACGGTAAATGCACAATGTGCCACTCTGGCCTTTCTTAGGAGTGTGTTTTATAGTCGTAACTCCTTGTTTTAATCTCAGTTATCTCAATTTCCTCCTGCCCAAGAGAGTCAAGAACGACACCCTGTATTACTGACTTCTGCCCCCCAAGTTCTTGCAACCTCAGAAGAGGCAGGAGATCAAGTTTGGACCTGCTGCTTCTGCCAAATTTCTGTGCTCTTAAGGCAACAAATACGTGGTGACAACTGCTGGAGTCTTTTTCAGAGATTCAGTCTTCCCTCATCACCACTTGATCTGGTGTAAGCCCAGGCCAAAGATAAAACAACAAGAATATGTTTTGAACTGGAAGCAGAGAAGTTGGTCTTATCAGCATTTTGTACCAGTTCTGATCTGACAGAAGAATCCTCTCAGATCTCCTTTGCCCATTTGCTCCCTCATTAACTTCCCCTGCCAGCCCACAGACACTTGGTTTAGGTCAGTTTAACCTGCACTCAGCTAGAAAAAGAATAAAAGGTTTCATCCCAGATGAGGAAACCTGCAGGACAAGTGCTTGAACTTGTCTTCCACTGGCTCACTAATGGAAAAGGAGAAAATAATCAGGCCTGGATGAAATGATCCTGTGGGTCCCTTCCAACTCAGAATAACCTGTGAACAGCACACGCCAAGGTTTCTGTGCTGTCTCACCTCAGCCAGGGAAGAGCTTCCAGGGAGAACGTGATGCTTCAGAGAGAAAATACATCAAAAACCTCCCTTTTCCTCCACAGAATTCACTGAGCATGAAAAGCTGAATTCATATTCGATAAAACCCGCCACAGAGGCCAACGCCATGGGTGCTCAGCACCCTTCTAAAACAACACAGGCTCACAGGTTATTCTGAGTTGGAAGGGACCCACAGGATCATCAAGTCCAACTCCCAAGTGACTCCCACTCAGGGATCAGCCCCACAACCCTGGAATCACGGGCACCACGCTCCATCCATCCAACCTCCCACCATCCAGCCCATGGCACTGAGCTCCTCATCCAGTCTGACCTTAAACACCTCCAGGGATGGCGACTCCACCACCTCCCTGGGCAGCCCATTCCACTGAGGGATCACTCTCTCTGGGAAAGAACTCTTCCTAACATCCAGCCCAAACCACTCCAAGTCTTTGCTTTCACTTTATGGTCTGTAACCCCCAGTGTCCATCAGCGCTTCCTCACGCTCAGGTTGGACAGGGCCTGGGATGGAGGAACACATCTCTCCCCAAGGGGTGCAACTGAATGGTCCATAAGACTCTTCCAACCCAAACCATTCCAGGGTTTTAGGATTTCAAACCTCATCCTCCTAATGGAGCAGTTTGAAGTGGTTCCAGAGTGCCCTGTGAGGGCAGGGAGGACACCTGGGGGTGTGTGGGGATGTGCTGGTGGCACACTCACCGTGCTGAGTGAAGAGGTCGCTGTGCACGATCTCGATGAGGCAGTAGAGCTTCTGGATGGTCAGGCGGCTCACGGGAACATTCAGGATGAACTCGGTGAAGAGCTTGCTAGAGAGTCACAGAATTAATAAGGTTGGAAAAGACCAGAGATCATCGAGTCCAACCCATCCCCTGCTACACACACAGAGGGGAATGGAAGAACACGTGAAACCCTCTCCAAAATACACAAAAACATCCAGGAGAAATAAGAAGAAGAAATAAGAAATAAGGTTCTTCATTTGCTATTTTTAGACAAGCAAACTTTTTTTTTTTAAGCAGTTCGAAGCAAAAGTCAGAAATATGTCAATTGTATTTAACGCATTTGTTTGGCTTTTAGATGTCGAATTTTAGTTGTCTGTGCTTCATTCATCACAACCATCATCATAAACTACCACTTTTAAATTTTCAGGATATATCTTACAAGCTCCCAACAACAAAAATTAACAAATAAAAGCCAGGAACACACACGCCTTTGGATAAGGTACCTTATTAAACACATTATTATTATTATCCTTTTTATTTACTAACAACGTTCCTGTGTTTATGAGCTGCTGAAACATCGATCCAGCAACAGAGCTCACTGAATTATTTATTATTTTATTATTTACTTTAAATTTAGGACTTGAGAGAGTGAAACATCACGGTGCAAGCCCAGGAATTTCCATATCAGGTTTCCTGACTGATAATTCTTGCTATGTCATGTTGTGCTGCCAAGTTTGCCAGACATTTGTCAAACCTTGATATCATACTTAAAAAAACTTTGTGTAGCCCTAAAATATTTACAAGGGGGAAAAAGTTATAAAATAAAACAAAAAAAAAATCAAATTTCTCAAGGTGATTGTATCTCTGTATGTATTTTTAATTATTTATAATAAAATAAAGAGCTCTTAAAGTTGACACTACACATTTAATTAACTCCTCTTACCTGAGTTCCTTTGGATCAAAGACCAATTTCACATCATTGACAATAGCTGGCAAGTATTTAAGTGCTGCTCCCTAAAAAAACCCACAAAACAAATAAATAAATAAATAATAGATTTAAAAGAAGAAAGGCATGAAAGGTTCATAAACTGAGATAACAGACCTCACACCAAAATTAGAGATTTATAATCCTCCCAACAGGCCACAGGAACCTCTTGGTTTCTCTCAATCCCTTTATCCTCAGGTTCTGGAGAGCACCTTCTCACCCTCCCTCATCAGCTTGTTTGGGTTTAATTTTCACTCCACTACTTCAAAATTCAACCAAAAAGGCATAATTAACATTTTTCCCTGGAGAAAATTCGTGGTGGCCGCTCCTGAAACTGCAGCTCTTCCTAATTCCCCTTGAACTCGCAGCTGCCACTGCAACTGTATTTCAGAAAATACAAACAGATGTTTAATAGTTCAATTCTTTGTCGCTATTTTAACTAAGAAATTAAAAAAAATAGTAACTGGACCTCTGGTAATACTGGAAATAAAAATCATTTGGTCTGCACAGTCATTTCAATTGGATAAAGTTGGGGGGGGGTGGTTCCCATGTTTTGCTGATGTTCCACAGCTCTTGGGGGCACTGACCACCACCGTGTCCAGTGGAGGGACAGGGCACAGGGAATGGCTTTAAGCTGAAAGTGGGTAGATTTAGATGGGAGATTGGGCAGGAATTCCTGGCTGTGAAGGTGGGGAGGCCCTGGCACAGGGTGCCCAGAGAAGCTGGGGCTGCCCCTGGATCCCTGGGAGTGTCCAAGGGCAGGCTGGAGCCACCTGGGACAGTGGGAGGTGTCCCTGCCCATGGCAGGGGGTGGCACTGGATGGGCTTCAAAGTCCCTTCCAACCCAAATCCCTCTGGGATTTCATGTGATCCCATGTGACAAGTGCAACTTTGCAACTGCAGTCACAAAATTTTTATTTCCAGCACTCGCTGCCAGCAGATCATCCACAGGGAAAGAGACTCCAGGCCTCATCCATACACATCCACTTGTCTATTTTCATGCAACTCCACTTCCCTGCCACAACACCAGCAGTCTGAAACCAAATCTCCCCATTCCTGAAAGGAATTGTTTGGTGACAGCCCAAGGAGAGCCTCCAGCATCCAAGGCCTGACATGATTCCTCCAAGAGAAATGATTTCTCCAAGAGCAAACCCCAAACCCCAACGGATCCACAGGTTGGCCACAAAACTTCAGAGCTCTCCCACTTTTATCCCCAGCCCCTTTAAACTGTCAGGCTCCCTCCTCATCAACCATTCCCACACGGAATGCTTCAAGGAATCCTCGCAGGCTGTGGAAGGAGGCTCGTCACTGTAATTATGCAAATGGGGCCATTATGAGCAGGCTCCTGTGTTTTGATGGATGAGGGCTCTAATGACCAGTTAGACAGCGCCGGGCTTTATTTGCTTATCATTCAAATGCCTGTAGCAATAAATGTTTAGTAACACATCCTAAAAGAGAGCTCGGCATTTTACATCTCCAATTCACATTTAACACTTTAACGGCTTCCAGCGACTGCTAGAGGGGAAAAGGCTGTTCACAGCATCTATTTAAAGCCTGGAGTTACAGTGATTAGCAGAAATTTGGGCTCTGCTTTATGGGCAAACGGACTGAAGTTTAATTCCTAAAATCTAAAAGGAAAATGTGGAATTTTGTGTCTTCACTTCCCATCTCAACTGGCTTGATTATAGGAAAGATGATCAGACAATGAGGCTCTGCAGGCCCATGATTTAATTTATATCTCTCTAATCCAATAGGCTGCTAAAATATCTTTTTATTGGTATTAAGTCATGGAAAATAGCAGCTCTTGCTGTAGATTTTACTCTGTTGAAGCTGCAGCTGAATCAAACTTCCTTTATTAGGAGCAGCTCGACTGCAAGGCTGGTTATTCCCAGGATACTGGAATAGAGAAATGAGGAATATGAAATTCAGTAGATAAAAAAAAAACAACCTGTTCTTGCCTTCTCATACAACATCAGGAAAAAGCAAATGAGCATCTGTTTTGTTGCACTTCAATTGGGTTTTCTTTCCACTTAAAGAAATTAAATTAATTACTTTCCACTCTTGATCAGCACTGGACAAAGGTTCCTCTTCCTCATTTCTGCAAGGAACACATGGCCAACTGAGCCAAAATCTTAATTTCATAGTTACACTGTGATGCCTTCATCTGAATATTCTGAACGGCAAATAAGAACAGAACTGTGGAGAACCTTAATTTGGAATCAAACAGGTTTTTCCAATAGTTTCCCCGGGATCACACGGGATGCACAGACGAAGCTGCAGAGATCAGTCTCACATATTTAGTCAATAATTACACAGAGTTTCAAGCTGGGCTGCAATAAACATTTTCCTGCCTGAAGGGACTTCTTGTCTTTGTGGAGAAAACAAGTGACAAATTATTATCACCCTTATCAAGTTACAAAACCCTCCCTTTCCACTCAAACAAAGCATCCAAATAAACCAGCAAAAGGGAAGGAGACCAAGGAGAGAAGGCATCGCATGAATAATGGATAGAGTTTCCCTGAGTTAAATTCCCTTCTACTCTGAGTTGTATCGACTGTGGGGGTGGTGTGGAACTTGCTTCTTCTTCCCAGGATGTGATTCCCAAGGCTCAGGATGACGTCAGGCTGCAGCAAACTCAGAGAGCTCTTCAACCCTGGGTCTCATCCTTCCCTTCTCCCTCACCCAGCCACACGAATATTCATTCATTTTCCCTTTATGAACATCCTATCGCCGTAGGATGGGAATTCCATCCAGCTGAAGTAGATCCATATGAAAAGAACCACCAAGGAGACTTCTCCTCACCTATAAAAAAGCCAATTAACTGGGCCAAGAAATAAAACTCACCGAGTGAAAATAATAAGGGCCACAAAAGTCAAAGCTTGACCTTAAACAGAATAAATTAAGCAATAATTGATGGCCACAGTCCTGGGCACAGCCAATCCAGAGGATGGTAATTCCTGGGTTTTATCATTCCACGGACTAACTGCAGCTTGTTCCTTAAATCAGCACGATCTGATGGGTTTATAATGATTTATATAATGATTTAACAGCTAATTGTGTTTCCTAAAGTCCTTCAGAGCCGGCAGAGGAGCAACATTTGTGCTGCAGGAACAAACTCAGTGATGGACTGTATGGAACAATCAGCTGGGGGACAAAAAAACCCTTCAGACACGGTCAGAATTCCAGAATAAATAAGATTGAGAGGTTTTATTCCCCAAAGTGGCTCCTCTGAGCATCAGTGAAGTGTCCCCTGCACTGCCATGGTTCCTTTTCTTGCTGCTGGTTCATTTCCAGCCAGGTTTAATGAGACAAAAATGGCTCAAGAATGGGATCTACCAAGAGGAAAAGCAGCACATGGCTCAGACCTAAAAGTTCAAGGTGTTTCTACGACTGAAAATTTATCTCAATTACAGCTCTTGACTCTGAGAGGAATTTTTCCTTCAATTTTTGGAGTGGAAAAGCCTCAAACAACTTCACTTTGACACTTGTGTTTACAAACCACATAAAACAGGAGTTTAAGCTTGATTTATTTATTAGAACATCAAAAAGAAATCTCACTGCTGAAACTACCTGGAGGAACTGCTCTAAAGGAAGATTCCTGGAGTTTTTAATTTCTTCACAAAAGGGCAGAGGGCAGCCTTTTGTTCATGTCATCAAGTAAATATAAATATATATTAAAATAATACAAGGCAGCCTTAGCTTAAAGTAATTTCTGCTGTAATTTTTGGGAACAGATAGAAACAAGAGGAGTTCTCCTCAATTATATTTATTAAGCAGTTGAGGATATGGAGCGATTTCTTCATTAAGCCAAAAGACAAATTACCTCTGTGATAAGAGCAGTGGTCTCTGGTAAATAAAAAAGGAAATGATCCCATTCCTGGGTTTACACAAGGAATAACGAAAAACATTCACAAAAGCTTTTTCTGCAGTAGCTGTTTAAAACCCCAGCAATGCTAATTTAAGGCTGTCAGTGGATTGAACAAATGACATCTGTAAAGTATTAAATCAAGTGTGTTCTGAACAGCACACCCCAGGTTTTGTCTGGGCTTTACCCTCAGCTCTTTGTGCTCCAGAGAAGCCAAAACACTTCACTGAAAACTGTCATTTCCCCAAGTCACTCATTTCCATCAGCAATGCCTCAAAACTGACACTAACATCTCTTCACCAAATACAGTAAATTCTTCTCAACTCCTTTGTTTGACAAAGCAATACATTTGTTTTCCCCGACTCCACTTGAGCATTATTTTAATGTTAATTTTCCTCTTTTGTGTCACTCCACACAAAGCCTCAATCTCTGCACAAGATGCCGTTCATTTAAACTCCTCAGCCCAGCCAAATTCAGCCCCAGATTTTCCTCAGCAGCTGGAGGAAACAAAACCCAGGGACACCTAAAGACTCTTTCTGAACTGCCCCACCCCCAAGCCAAGGCAGTTTTCATCCCAGTTACTCATTCCCAGCACCTTATCACGAAATTCAGTGTAGAACAACCCAGAGCCTGATCCCAAGTAAATCCCTCCCAGAGATAATCCCCAAATAGGTTTTAAGAGACACAAAAACCTCAGTCCACGGTTGTGTTTCGTCGCTCAATTAATTTTTAATGATGGTTATCAAGAATTCAACCTGTTGGAAGAGCCCTGCAATCTCTTTTCTTCCCTGGTAGTTCCTGGTATTCATTTAAATATTTTACTGTGGTTTTAGCAATAAATGCTCAACATTAGAGTAGGGAAAAGGACAGGGGGGATGCTGAGAAATGTGTGAAAAGTGACAAGGATTTTAAAAAACACACACACACACGAGAATTCCCATTAGTGACATGGTACCACCTTCCACCTCTGCAATCTTAAATCTTTGTGCAACTCCAGAGTTTTTTCTTTTGAGGAAACTTTTGGGGATTTTTTTTCAGATGTAGCCAAAGCCTTGAAAAATTCAAATTAAAAAAAGAACAGGCAATTTAAATGCAAAATATTAAGTGAAGACCCGAGCTAGAGTCGGAAACAACTCAGCCTCCACAAGGACATAAATATTTGAAGAGATAAAGAGAAATTCTTGCTAAGAACACAAGACTGCAGCCACTCACTCAGTGTCAGCTCGAAGGCTACACTCCTACAAACAGAAAACAACAAAAATCCAGTTTATCCAGCCCAAAAAGTTGTGAGCATCTCCAAGAAACCCTCTCATGGCAGTTCTGCTTCCCATCAATAAACTGTGCAGACAGATCCCAGTTCCTCCAAGGGGAAACAGAAACATTCAGATGTGTGGGTCAGGCCTCTGCCTCTTTTAATGTGAAGCACCTTAATTTTCTCTGTAGGTCTTTGCAGCTTCTTATCTCTCCACACAGATTTATTCTGGATGTGCTTTTTTAACCTACCCAATATATATATAAAAATCAGGGGGTGGGGGGGGAAAAAAGCTTAAAACTGCTACAGCTCAATCTGCTGATCTCAGAATCACAGAATACTACGAGTTGGAAGGGACCCACAAGGATCATCTAGTCCAACTCCCACTGCACAACACAGGCCTGGAATGCCCTGCCTGGAATCCTTGTTTTTCTACAGAACTTCAATGGGGTGTCCAACAGCACAAGAATTCCAGAACAGTTTGCGTTGGAAAGGACCTCAAAGCTCATCCAGTGCCACGCACTGCCATGGGCAGGGACACCTCCCACTGTCCCAGGTGGCTCCAACCTGGCCTTGGACACTTCCAGGGATCCAGGGGCAGCCACAGCTTCTCTGGGCACCCTGTGCCAGGGCCTCCTCCACCCTCACAGAGGAGAATTTACCCCCAATCTCCCATTTCTGCCCTCTGGCAGTGGGATCCATTCCCTGTGTCCTGTCCCTCCATCCCTTGTCCCCAGTCCCTCTCCAGCTCTCCTGGAGCCCCTTGAGGCTCTGGAAGGGGCTCCAAGCTCTCCCTGGATCCTTCTCCAGGTGAACATTCCCAGCTCCCCCAGCCTGGCTCCAGCCCTTGGAGCATCTCCACAGCCCTCAGACACTCTCCCTGTGTCTCCCTAGTGAAGGGCCAGCATTTGCCTCTCTTTCACTTACTTTAACCTCCCCTTCTAACCATGTCAGAGAGTGCACCCTGGCCAACAAACCCCACGGGAAATAAAGTGTTTCCCCTGCCAGGAAGGGGCACCATTCCCAATCCTGGTACCCCTTTAACGACTTCCTGAGGCAGAGCCCAGAGCAGCCCCTGGCACGCAGCAGGCGGATGCCCAAAGGCTCTGTGACAACAAGATGACAGCCCTGCCACCCTCCCCTCACCCCTCTGGCTGGCACCCAACACCCTGGTGCTTTCCCAGCCACTGCACATGGATCTGACACCTCTGGAATGCTGCCAGTGCTGCCAGGGTGTCTCCCAGAGCTGCAGCTGCCACCTTCCTTCCAGCAGAGCACCAGGCAGGGCTGGATTTCCTGCTCCTCTGCCTGACATTTGTCCACCCTCCAGCTCCCAGTTCAGCCCTGGAGTCCTGGGAGCTCCAGCTGAGGCTCCTCATGCCCAGCACAGCCCTGAGTTGCCCATTCCAGCCACAGGGAGATGCTGAGTGGGCTCTGTCATGTCAACCCCAGGAGTCACAGAATTCATACTCACTTGCCAAAAAAAAAAACCCCACATTTATCCACCTATTCAATCATCTTATTGGATGTAACACAACCACACGTTTCTCCTTGCTGCACAAACTGAAGGGCTTCAGTGGATACCTGAACATAATCAAAGCAATTTCACAAGCTGCAAAAAAACCAATACTAACAATTACGTGTTCTAAGAGCCGAGTAATTAGAGTCCAAAGGAGATGAAAGCAATAAATAATGAATGAAAGGTTGTCAAGGCTTCTGAAAGGCATCCTGAAGCACACTTCAACACCACACTGGCTCATCTGTCAGTGCTTCAGGAGATGTGCTCTACCCCAGTTTGCAGAGCTCTGAATGTGAAACAACCATTTAGGACCGACACTGCTGCAGTGTGATCCCTCCAGACCTTGCCAAGAAGTTCTACCCCAATTTTTAGCCCCTTTCTGATCGTCTTCCACCTGATCCAGCACAGCTGGGTGGAGTTCCACCTTTTTATAGATTCTACTTGGAAGCACAAGGAGAAGTTCAAGGTGGAGCTCAAACACGCTATGACAGTCCCTGTGCTTTTCCATGATGAAAAAGATCCACTAACTTTTATACCCAGACTCCTCTGGATACAAAGATCTACCAGCCCTATAATTCTGTGTTTTCCTCTTTGATATCAACACTCATTTGAGGTCAGAGAGCACGTTCCCAATTCCATGAGCCAGTCAATAGATGCTGGTTTACAGAGACACAAGAGGAAGGTTGAAAGGTGAAATCTCCAGTTTGACTCACTCATTTTCCATTTAAAATATGCACTAAGGCTTAAGATACTATACTGAAATCCTGGAACAGCCTCAGAGATAAATAAGAACATAAGAATATGAGGACCTGTGTTGTCACCACCATCTCAAAAGAAATGCTTTAAAAATAACTTGTATAATCTTAACATGAAGGCGAGTCAAATGTCATTTTACCCTTAACAATAAGAGTAAGGTATTTGCAGGTGGACTCACCTCAGAGGTTTTTTCCAAGCTAAATGATTCTGGGATTCTATAAACTTCCTTGTTTAAAGAAATATTCTTTATATAGCCACAAACCCTTCAGCAGAAGGGCCAAGGATTAACCAGGTTTGAGGTAAAATCAGCTTCAGGGCACCCACACAAGCAGATACTCCAGGAAAGGCCCAGAGGGGCTGAGGGACAAACCTTCACTATGACAGTCTGGTCAGAGTTGCTGCTCATCATCTCGCTGATGGACTTGAAGAGCTGCAGCAGAGACTCCCTGAATTCCTCCTCTCCTTTGTTCTCATAAAGCCTGAAAAAGAATCAGGTTTCATAAGCACAACCCCAACGGAAACACATTTTTTTTAAACTATCTGTTCAAAGTGACAACGACCCATTTGTAGCACCACATTGTTTTCAAGAATTTCTCCAAGTTTCTTCACCGACCCAAGAGGGATTTTTTTCCCCATAAGACAAGACAGACCAGACAGATTTTTATTGTGAAGCCTCCTGTATAAAATGCCACATCACTGTGGTCTCAGTCTTCACGTGGTGGAGGATCCCTCAGCAGTGACCCAATGCCCACACGGCCGTGGGACAGTGTCTTTCCACCCTGCAGATGTCTGGGAGAGCCAGTGCCAGGCAGTTCTCCCATGATGAAGCCAAAAAGCATCCAGACAACCTGCCAGCAATCACTAAAATCTACCAGTGGCCTGAGGTGAGTGACCTTTAACTCTGAGGAAAACAATAAAAAGCCTATCAACCCACTATCTGCTCAAAAAATATCCTTTTTTGTCCTGTGGGAAGGAAGGACTGGAGCTAAACTGTGTCTCACCACGAAGTCCAGGCTCAGTTTCCCATCCAGTCAGTAGAGCTGCCACAAGAATGACTAATCCACAGCTCAAGCTCACAAGGAGGTCCCTGGGCCTTCACGGAACACTCTTCAAAGTTCATCTGCCCACAGAGACCTCATCCCTCTGGCAGATGCGTTCAGGGGGATAAAAAGTGTCCAGAGACACCAAATGAATACCAAAGACAAAAAAACTGGTTCAATGCAGCACAGGAATGCAAGTTCTGAAACTCTCCTGAGGATTTGAAATGCAGATTTATCTCTCTGCTTCAGGTGCAGGGTGAGATAATCCTCAGTGGAAAGGCAGGGAGAAGACCACCAGGGCAACAAATATTTTACAACTTGTTCCTCTCCTCTGGCATTATGTGTGACTCACCTGGGTATCACAGTATTGATAAGGTTGGAAAAGACCTTGAAGATCATCCAGTCCAACCTAAAATCCAACTAAAACCTAACATCTAAATCATGGCACTCAGCACCTCATCCAGTCTACCCTTGAACACCTCCAGGGACAGCGACTCAGGTTATACTGATTTGTAATTAACGAAACAAAGAGGGATCTGGCATCTAGATTCAATCCAAATGTAATTCATGTTTATAAA
This sequence comes from Pitta sordida, assembly GCA_013390025.1. Taxonomy (NCBI): domain Eukaryota; kingdom Metazoa; phylum Chordata; class Aves; order Passeriformes; family Pittidae; genus Pitta; species Pitta sordida. Next base: position 22,997 of record WEKX01026243.1, read on the forward strand.
CATCAGATAGGTCTTCATGGCCAGGCTGGACAGGACTTGGTGCAGCCTGGGACAGTGGAAGGTGTCCCTGTCCAAAGGATGGGGTAGAACTGGATGGTTTTTAAGGTCCCTTCCCACCCAAACCATTCCATGATCCCGTGACTCCTTCCCCACGCTCACCCCAGTCAGCTCTGGTGGCCTCCAAGAGCCTCATCCAACAACAACTGGGCTTCCAAAGCTCTAAAATGTTACAGCAGGGAAGGGTTTTTCCCTCAGGATAAACACAGAGCTCCCCATGTTCTTGCTGCTTCCCACTGAAGGATCACATGTATCATTTTTAATTCTGTTTTCATAAACCTTTGGGAGTCCCAGATATTAAAAAAGGCCATTGAAACCAGGAGACAGAAGAAATAAATGCCACAGACAAAAAGCCACTAAATGGTGTTGTTTGGCTGTGCAAACTTCTATTTCCCTTTTAGGCTAAAACTGGGGGTTATGCAGGACAAATAATTTGTTAACTCAGGATTTCAATAAGGGATTTCTGTGTCCCCCCTGAACAGATTAGAGAGGTGAAACTAATACCAACAGAAAGAGAAACTAAACTTGACAGACCAATAAATCAAAGAGCTTCAGACAAAATGCTTTGCCTTTCAGAAAGGAAGTTGTAATCAGAATAAACAAGGTGCTCACAAATGTGTTTCTACTGTCAGTTAATAACATTTATTTATTTAATACACCTTAAAATACACAAAAACTCTGCAGCTCTGAGCAAAATCAAGACTACCAAAGCTGGCCCTTCTGGCATTGCCTTGAAGATTTTAAGATTGGTGTAAACACACCATAACCACTGAGGAAATCAAATAAAAGATATTCCTAAAGGCCACTTGTAATATTTTGCCTTAAACAAACCTTGATAAACTGGGCAGATGTGCCAGCAGGCTTCAGATGTGTCTACCCACCAGTGAAACCTGCCTGCAAACGATGTGACTGAAATGCTCCATATATTCAGCCCACCAGCTCCAAATCTGCAATATTTTTTCATAAAGGCCTCAGCCTGTGATTTCTCAGCAGTATTTCAGTGCCACACTCGTGGCATTACAACCACTCTGAAATCACACAGCCCAGGGCAGGGCTCAAGTCTTCCAGCAGAACAAATCCCAGTGTCACCCAGGAATTCTGCTGATTAATCCCTCAGCACTCAGAGCCGTGTCTTCCCAACAATAAAGAGCCCTGAATTAGTGCCTGGCACCAGGAAATCCCATGGCTAGTCCCGGAGGGTCAATGTGTCTGTAAATTTAGATTTACAAGAGGGAATTAGGGTGGTGGGGTTGGGTTGGTTTTTTTTTTTCCTCTTTTCAAGTGATTTGTAGGACCTGCCCCAGTGCAGCCTGAGATTTCAGTGTTTTATGAATCTCACAGCAGGACTCCTCCAGAAATAAATTACAGCCTCTAAATTACAGGAGGGTTGGTGGAGATGGTAACTCAAGAGCTCTACATAAATTCCCTTGTAATGAGGTTGTTACCATTGCTAACAAGTAGTAAAAAGGACTCAATTAAAGCCAGGCTGAATATTTCAGCAGCTCTTGTAATATTTTGGGTGTAAAAACACAAGGCAGCAACAGGAGTTGGCTAAAAAAAAAATGACAGAGACCTAAACTACGAATTTACCACTTCACTGCTACTTAAAACACTTATTTATGTTAAGCAAACCTGATTAATCTCCTGAAATAAATTCTCAAAGCTTCCAAAAAAAAAAGAGATTGAGCAACTTGATGAGATTATAAGAGGCTTCATCATTCCTTCGACTTACTGATTGAACAAGATCCTGGAGCGGACAATGAACTTGAAGATGTATTCCAAGGCTTTCATGGCTTTGAAGAGTTGGTCAGTGATCCCACCCTTCTCAGCATTGTCCACGTACGTTCTTAAAACCTTGGTCAGCTTTCTGTTGAAATACATATAAAAAAACCCACATGAAAGTTAAAGAGGTTTACAGATTCTGGCTTTTCAAAAGGTATAAAGAGAAATTATGTGCCTCCCAAAGTTATAAAATTGATTATGCAACTAATAAATACAGTCTTTTTTTTGCTGCAATCTATTCTTGAAAAAATAAGCACAAAGGATGAGAGCACTCAACGTAAAAGCAACATGACACAAGGCTTATTTTCTGCTGGGTATTTAGAGTTATTCTGATTTAGGCTGTTATAAAGATGTGCCTACTAATAATACTCAATATCACCAAAATAATTAATTTAATGTACAAACACGTTCTTAAAAATTAATACACAAAATAGAGTTTCTTCTTCCCCTTTACCAAGTTTTCCTGTGGATATTGGGCTGGAATTTGTGAAATTTATCCCTCAAAAACACACACACAACCCAGTTGGAAATTCTTCTTCCCCATTTTGAGGCCTATCAAACTCGAAAGTGAAACAATTTGCAAAACAATCCCCATTCCAGCCGCCTCCCTTCCAATGAATATAAATCAAGGCGTTAATGGAACTCCAAGCAATTCCATTTTACATCAAGCCCACCCCCACTGCACCATCCAACATCCACGGGAAAAACCCTTCCCACTCACGACATCCTGTGATTCCATGACTGTTCACCATTTTAAATCATTTTTTCCCCAACAGCACCAAAGATCCCAAGAAATGCTTCACACAACAAAAATAATGGGCCTCTGTTTTTTGTTCTTTTCTCCTTCTCCCCCAAATGTGGATAATACGGGGTAAAATATCAATTTAAAGCACCAAATAGCCTGTGTTTGAAGCATCTTAAATGGCCATGATTCCCCTCTCAAGCCTCAGGGAGAATTGCTTGTATTTTCCTCACAAAACCACTCCTGAAATTGTCAAATCGCCCCGTTTTTCATCACAACACAGTCAAGGCTTTATCCTTGCAATGCACCGAAAGCTTTAATATTATTTCAAGAAACAAATACCTGTATTCCCAGTCTTCTTCAAAAAACTCTCCCCTCCCTTCCCCTCAAGCTCTGTGGGCACATCCCTGACTAAACTACACAAACAATTAACTAAATGACATTTATCTGGGAAAATTATCCAAGCCACAAAAGTCAACTTTCCCACTCACGTGTAGGCCAAGGTGGCACTGAAATGCTTCTTAATGTAGGTTTCCAGGACAGGGTTAAAGTGTTGAAACTTTCTGTCAGCAATCAGTCCAATGATAAATACCTGGAAAAACAGCACTATTATAAAAAAAACCTTAATTTTGTCCATTTGCCTTTCAAAGACACATTATAAACACGAAAAACAGTTTCTGCCTTTTGTTTGTCCTTTCATTATATTAATATTCTTCTTTCCTATGAAAACTTCTTGTTCATAACCAAGTTTTCTGTTCTAAATGGAAGCTTTGTTTCTGCCCTAAATTCTGCTGTTAATCCACTAAAACAACGGGATTTCACTGCTTCCCTATTTTCTGGGAGGATGAGTGATGTCATCCAACTCCCTTTGGATCAAGCCCTATTGAAGCCTCAAATATAAATATTTAACTTCAATAACAATTACCAGGAATAGTGAACTCCGCTCCATCATTTACCCCAAGTTGGTTCCATTTATTCCTCATTCCAGTCCCTACATTTCAGTCCATCCCTGATGGAAACTCACCAGAGCATCGAAGACCAAAGTGTCAAAGGTGTCACTCTCCGAATTCTCCATCATGATGTTGAAAAGTGCATCCAATGTATCTTGAAGAAACTACAAATAAATGCACATTTTAAAAGAAAAATTAAATCCATGTTTCACCTTGGTTTCCACGCATTTCTTTTGCATGTTTCACAAGGATTAAAAGTTAGCCAAAAAAAATTGAAAACTTGACGTTTTTCTTCTCAGCAAATTCTTTTTTTAGTGAAGTTGATTATCTATACACAGAGTATCACTCAAACAACAAGTCAGGAATCACACTTGGTACACCTGCACAAGGAGTTTAATTTATCCCAGTAGATAAACAAAACAGAATTCCAAGTTCCAGCTGCCACACGCACAGTCCCCAGGATCATGCATGGCTGAAAACTTGATGTTGCAGAGCACAAACCAGGCAAGCAACTGAGTCTCATGCCACACAAATCCAGCCATCCAGTTTTGGAGATGAGCCACAATTCCCAGTGGGATCACACATGCAGCAATGGGAAGCAGAGCACACAACCTGCCCCAAACCTACACAGGAAGGTCTTGGCCACCCCCTGGGCTGGGCACCCTCATCTGTGCAACAAGGAAGGAAAAGTGGATTAGTGCCAGGGGTGCCAGTGAACAGAGGGAGAAAAAGCTGGTTTACACCTGTGGAATTCCAGGATTTCCTCCCAGTGAGAGCCAGGAATCCACGTAGGGGCAGAGAGACTCCTCAGAGTTGCAGGCACGGGGCTCTGGGCCTGAGCAGTTTGTTCCTCCAGCTGCCACAAGGCACAGCAAGGACAGATCACAGCCTCAGTCTGGGATAGTTTGGGCTGAGAAAGGGGGGTTGTTCCAGCACATCTGGCTCTGGTCAATCACAGAGTCATGGAATGGTTTGGCTTGGAAGATCATCTCATTCCAACATCCTGCCATGGGCAGGGACACCTCCCACTATCCCAGGTTATTCCAATCTACCTTGGACACTTCCAGGGATCCAGGGGCAGCCACAGCTTCTCTGGGCACCCTGTGCCAGGGCCTCCCCACCCTCATGGGGAAGTAAAACAAAGTAAAAATGGGTTTTGTCTTGCAGACGAGACATTTGGAGAGGAATATCTGAACAAGCAGGAGGGAATCGATTCCTGAGACTGCAGGAAAACCAGCCTGATCCTCACTTCCCTCCTCGAAAAAGGAGCATCTGTGCAAGAGGCCTCCTGGATCAAAGATGATTCACCTGATCTACTAAATCTACAGTCAAAGGTCAGAAGTTAACCTCCACTTAGCAGCTGAATGCCAAACTCAAGACAAGGGACTATGGAGACATTTCATGCTACCGCTATTTGAGGATGACAAGCCAGAACAGCCAAAATTCTTGCAGCTGATTTTATATCTCAGTCCTGGAAGAAATCCAGCTCGCAATTTAACAACAGGATTTAGGGGCAAAAGAAGATCACACTCTCACAGTCCTGTTTGTTCCATTGAAGACATGCAAGTAAAGCACATTAAAGGTTGGACTCAATGTTCTAAAGGCTGAACTCTGGGATCTCAAAAGGTCTTTTCCAACCTAAATGATTCAGCAATTCTGAATGATTCTGTGATTTAACCAGCCAGAGTAAAGCACAGTTTTGAGGCCTGACAGGAGATGTTTCTCCCTATAAGGGAACTACCTTCAAGTCCAAAAACCTGCCTGGATGAGCCCCCTTGAATCCAAAGGGTTGTTGGAAACCGTGTCATGACTGATTAAGTCTTCATTTCACATTTAGGCATCACACACCAACTTTCATTAGCAGAGCTCAAGTCTGAAATCTGCTCCCAAGGACTCGATGGAACAGCAAGAGCAGCTCAGAACAGACGCCTGTGCTGTGTGAAGAGACACCATTCCTCAGGTAGCACCAATAATTTCTACACTATTAGTTTACATTCTCATATTCTATAGACTCGCTGCACAAATGGAGCTGAAACCTCTGGGAAGGGGAGATAACATTGACTGTTTCCATGGTGGATGGAAGCTGGAAATCACAGAATGGGTATCGTGGCTGATCTCTGCTCCAGCAATAAATGAACAGCAGCAGGCAAAGGCCTTTTACTGGGAGTTTTAAGAAATAGCCTAAAGAGAAAATGTGAATATGTTTTATCACAGCGATACTTTTAACACACAGACTGTACTATGCATTTAAAAACATGAAGGACAAATAAAAAACAGGAGGAATAAGAAAGGAACAGTTACAAACTTGATATTACACCAGAGCAGGATACACCAGGATTCTGTTACAGATGGATAATGTAAATAGTGGCCTTTGAGAAAAAGAATTATTAAATAAAATTATTATTAAACATTCCCTCTTCTGTCCTGTGCATGAATCCAGCTGTGCTCAGATACCTGGGAGAAGGGTCACGCTGACACTCTCTCTTCCACCTGGTTTGTGCTGCATCCTGGGGACATCCCCACAGCAACCTGCCCTCAGGAGAGGGGGGAAAATCCCAAGTGACAGAGCTGTGACAGTACCAGGGTCAGGCAGCACCTTCCTGAAGCCAAACCCTGTGAGATCCCAGGTCCCCCACCCCCAAAGGGGAAGATCGGCATTCCCAGATGCTGAATTACTTCAAGCTGAGACATTCATTACGCTTCTATGCACCAAAGAAAAACCCACTGATGTAAGGAACCAACACTCCAAGCCCTCAAGGGTCATCTGTCCCCAATACATCTTTTGACACTCCTTTGGAGTTGATTTATTACAACACATTCAATGAAGTCCCAGCCTGCCCTTCTCCTCAGCTTAATCTGTCTCTGTGTAGGTCTCCACAATCACTCAGTGGCCTTGGCAAATGTAAATAACTTGGCTCAGACAAATATTTTCAGAAGAAATATTTAAAAAAAAAAAAACCACCCAGCAACACAAAGTAGGATTGCACTGCACATCTATATATTACAAATACATTTAATATCACCATTTCAGAATTCTGAGATGTTTTATCTTGCAAAAAAATTTCCATTTTTCACCTTCATGTGTCTGTAGATAAAAATTCCCCAATGTGACTAAAAAAACCCCAACCTAAATTTTCAGAAAAGTGCATTTTGCATGTGTTTCATCAGTTCTCAACATCTGAAATGTTCTGTGAGGGCAGGGAGAGGGGCACCAGCCTCCTGAAGGCTGAGACCCCTGGGTACAATTTCATGGGCTAGTGAGGTTAAGGTGGTGGGGGCAAGTGTGGGGAACAAAAAATACCTTAAAATACAGTATTCAGGAAAATTAAGACACCAAATTTCTTTTTAAAGAGCTTGTTACCTTAACCACCTCCCCACCATCGACCTTCATCAGCTGCTTCAAGTTCTGCTGCAGCAGGTTCGTGTTAGATCTCCACTTCAGAAGGCCCAAGAGATCAACTAGGAATAAAACAGACAATTAGATCCTGCAGGATGTATTTCCCTTCCCTCACAGCCCAGAACCACAGTCAGGACGAGCAGTTGCACTTCCTTAGGTCAGCCTTTTTCCCTGGACAACAACATATTTCTCTCCTGTGCTCTGACACCGCAGAAAAACTCGCACAACTCTGAAAGGGCTTTCAGAAAAGCAGGCAGCTTTTGAAATATCAGCATGAAAATCTAGGCCAAGGCAGCCTGGTCCCTGGGTTTTTAATTTGCTGCACACAACAGTTGTGTGTTTAGAAAAAGATGCCAAAATGAAATTAGTCAGCCACCAACACACTCGTATCTACAGGGCAGTGACTCCCCCAGCATTAATGTTTCCAGCTTCTTTGCTCTCCCGGAATAAACTGAAAAGAAAATGAGGCACAAAGCAAGGCAAACAGTTGCAAACTAAATGAATCCAGTGGGGGAGCTGGGTGATTAATTCCTCACAGTGCCCACATGTCTGGGTTGTTGACACTTAGGGTGCAGATCAGATCATGGAAATGGTCTTATTCCAATATTCTACATTATTGAGATGGTGATCTCAGCATTCCCTGAGAAATGAGGCAATACAGAATTAGACATTTTAAAGTTTCCTTTAGGGGAAACTCCAGAGGAACTCGTAGTTGGGGCTGTCCTGCAAAGCAGCAGCACACTGGGAAATAACAGAAATATTCACACCCACTCTGGACCCACAGCAAGTTAAACCCAGCCCAGCACTTGACTGCCCCTCATCCTGCCTCAGCCAGAGCAGCCTCAGGGGAAAACATCCTCCCTGCCCCATGCCAAGTCTGCTTTTGGCATAAAACAAGCAAGCAGCAAGTAGAAGCCTTCAGTCAAAGGCTGAACTTGATCACCTGAGAGACCTTTTCCAACCTAAATGATTCTATGGTTTTCATTTAAAGACTGCCTTGCCTACTCTGGCCCCTGGATCACTCCTGCACATCGCCCACCCCCCAAAAATGGCTCAAATGATGTGAATTCTGCCCAAAGTAACTCTCGGAACAGGCAATTTCTCCCTCACCTCTTTTGATTCAGACTTACAGAGCAAACCAGCACAATGTTTACCCAGGCATGAATCTGCACAGCATATTCTGGAAATCATCTGCAGAAACCCAAAGCAGCTGTTATATTTTTCCAAAAATTTTCATTTTAAGCACTAAATAAAATGACTGGAGGTGGCAAGGACTACAGTTCTCCTTGGACAGACTCCCCTCTGAGCAGCACTCAAACCAAGCCTCCTCAGCATCTATTTGGGAGTAGAAATAGTGATTTACTGCATTAAAGCCTTGAACAACCCAAGTCCTCCATTCTTTTTTAATACATCCTCCAAGTCTACAGCCTGAACCCAAAGTCTTTGAAACTCAACATGAACAGGAAAAATAAGTTAAGTAACAGCTACTGTTACCCAGAGGTTTGATTCCTCAAATCACTAACAACTAAAACTAACTAATCACAAGTGTTAATTAAATACATATTTCATACTATCACTCTCAAAAAAAAAAAAGCTGAATTCTTACCAAATTCTTGCCAACTTGGCGTTTTGGAGACTTTTCCATGGACGTCAATTGTCATAGAAAAGGAACACTAACAACTTACAGTTCATTGAGACCTCGAGTCAAGCGGAAGTTCAAAGAGCTTAGATACAAAAAAAGTACTTTTGTACCAGTAAAAGCGAGATGATTTATTCACATACTTTCGGAATTACTAAAAAATAAAGTCCTAAAGCCAATTCTAAGACACTTAGAGGGAGGGAAGAAAGAAGTGCTACAGCTGAGCAAAAGGAGAAAAATGTGTTTTGGCTGAACATTTTGGGTACAGGAGGATCATCATGGAATTTTTACTTATTTTTAAGAAAGTTAAAGGAAGAATATTAATCAACGAACCTGCCAATTTTCAGATGGGGAACTGATACTTGAGGGAGGAATTTAATGATGGTTTCTCTGTTTGCTTCTTTTCTAAGCATGGTGATCTTGCTCAACAAGGTCACAACACTTTGAAGAGAAAAGACTTTGGCAACTCAGAGAAACTCCCTCAGACAACACAATTAACAGCAACATTAACTAAAGATCAGACGTTCAAAGCAAATGATATGTAAATTGAGCCTGAAAACAATGCTCAGACTTCATTTTAACAGCAGTTCTGTGAAAGCAACGCCAATACATCGATCGACACGGAACACTTTTAATTACTAACAAGCGCCAGGGAAGACTGAGTGGAAAAACACCACAAGGAAGCAGCAGCTCAACCCCAAGTGCTGGTTCCCTCATCCCACAACTCCCCAGCGTGTTGCTGTTGAGCTACGATCCCATCTCTGCTCTGAAATCCTAAAAGCACATCCTAGTTTTCTGCTGAACGCCCTCCCAGGCTCGGAGCCTGCCAGACTGCAGTGAATCCGATGTGCTCGGAATATGAAGCACCTGGGAAGTGCCACTGAAAAAACACTGCAATAAACTCTGAGTTGACTGTGAAGTTAGAGCAGAGCAGTGACATACCCCGCCCCCAGGACACAGGGAAACTCGTTAACGTGGCAAATCTCCTCCTCATTCCCACGACCTCAGCTCCCAGCTGATCCATCCCCTCTCTCCTGAGTCACCACACGATCCCCCTGGCATGACTCACTCAGTGACCCACCCACACTGCCAGCCTGGAGCAGCCAGGAGAACAAGGGATCACTCCATGGCAACCAAGCACAGAAATTACACACAGGGCACAGGCTGGAAATGTGAAATATTTGCTTTGGTGGCTCCCATCAGCTCTGCTCTCCACAGCCTTCGGATGCGCGCTGAGCCAGCTGACAAATATTCGCATGAAAAATGGATGGAAGGCAACTCTTCAAAGGAGCACAATATGCCAGCTCAACCCCTGGCACTTTGTTTTTGTGTGTGAACACAAGAGTGAGCTCCCTGTGACACACTCTGGTGCTCACATCCCTTCTGCACAACAGGAGGAATCATCAGAGCTTCCCCTCAGGAGCAAGATACGGATATTGCACCTTGGAAATAACATTATTACCTACTCCTGAAAGCCTCTTCCTCAGCGCTATTATTCACACCCAAGGAGAAGTGAAATGCCACAGAGCCTGTTTTCAGTGCACTTCAGTATAAAACAACATCCCTGGTTCCATTTAACTTGGGATTACTCTGTTTTCTCAGGGACTTGTACTGCTCTAAAACAAAACAGAGCCCATGGGCAGAGGCTGGATAACACACCAACACTCAGGAGGTGTTTCTGCAGCACCCAGACAATTGAATCAAAAACTCTGGGGCAAACAACCACAACCCAGTCAACAAGGCTGGAAAATCAACACAGCTCCTGCTGTGAGGAGCAGAATCTCCAGCAGATCCATGAACTCACCGTTCTGGGTGAGTTTGGTTGAACAAACCAGGGTAGAAATCTGGAAGGAGTCCTTGCTGATGGTGCAGCTCCCAAGGTTCTGCATGCTCTTCCCAGTTGCTGAGTGTCCCTTTTCCTCCAGCTCTATTTTCGTGGAAGGTAGGCTGAGATAGGTCGAGGCATCCTCCAGCTTCTTGGCCTCTGCCTGAAGGGAGGTTTTCAACACAGGGGGAGAAAACACCTGCTAAGGACCTCAGTAACCACAAGACTGTAAGATTTACCCTGGATTCCCTCAGGTTTGGAGCTCTCCAATGGGTCTTAAGAAGAGAAGTTTAGCACTAAGTTTAGAGCCAAGACCTGGTGTTTAAAGAGCTACAGAAGCAACTTTTCCCAACCCACCCAGGAGCCGGTGACAAATGCCTTTGAAATTAAAACATCCCCAGCAAAACATGGTTTAACACTCAACCTACCACAGAACTTGCTATTTCAGTTGTTTGGCTCACAGAACAGTGTAGAACACATTTTTCTGTGGAATTCCAGAGCAGAATTCCCCAGGAGTCAGTCAGTGGAGCTATGGCAAGTCCAAATCCTACCTTGTAAACTATCAGGTCATGTTCTCCATCTCTCAGAGTTGTCCCATCGTATCTCATGAGCTTCACAAATGCCAGGGCAAATATCTTCTCAGATTTATCTTTGGCTGTTCAAAAAAAGGCAAATCCAAATCACCACATAATTATCTCATACTTCTGCAGACAGTGAAACCAAACCTCAAAACCAGGGATAAGCTGGCAATGAATGAGCACAGTGAGGACTTTCAGATGGACAGAGTGTACAAGAAATTAGGAGACTCTTCAAAACACAAGATACAACCAGAAAAAAAGCAAAATAAACACATAATAAACTGACCATGCCAACAATAGCCAGATGCCTCATGTTCTATATTCTGTCTGTTGTTTTTGAAAGCTTTGAAGGCAACTTTTTAAAAGCAAAACAGAGACGTGACACATTTGGAAAGTTGATGTTTTTAGAGGAATGGCAGTGCTTGGCAGCAGGAAGGATCACTGAGGATCTCACCAGGGCACAGAGCCCTGACAGGCATTTGGAGGGGGAACATTAGAAGCAAAAAGAGAAACTGGACCCATAATGACAGAGGAAGTGCCCTAAGGAACGGCCTCTTTTTAATACTTAGACTGAATATTTAAGTCATCGTAAAAATATTTCTGACTCCACTAATTTGTGGCACATGATCGTAATTTTAACACTAATGACACTGACTTTTGGCACATTGTTTTCCTTAGCATCACCCTCTAAATTAAGTAAATATTTTATTAATCAAATTTCTTAATCTCAAAGTCTCCAATTACTGATGCTAAGCCAACTGCAAACTCTTCCATTGTTAAATCTCTTTACTGCTCCCTACCCACCCATCTCTAAGATACACAAGACCACAACCCTTTGAGTTACTCATGGGAAGAAGCTTTATTCCATTAGTAACCTGGTAATAAATTCCTTTCATTCCCTTTCATTTGACCTGGAGAAAAAAAAAAAAACAGAGGCAGGGATGGAAAAACTTGATGTGGAAAGATAAGAGCAGGGAGGACATAAAGGGATAAAAGCAGCATAAAAGAAGGAGGCAACTTAACCCTGCACTAGAATTACAAAGGCATTTATAGAGTGGGGAGGTTCTGGCCATTCCAGGAGGGTTTTGGCAGCAGACACTGAGTGGGAGCACAAGGGAAGGGGGGAATCACTCACAGTCCTGGGAGGAGCGATGGCGGAAGGTGAATCTCAGGTGGCTGCGGTTCACATCCTCGATGGGAATCGCCACCTTCACACGGTGGGAAGGAAACAGTCAGTAGAGCGCCCCAAATCTCATCCAGACATCCCCCAGCAACACAGCTGGCACTCCAAACTGACCCATGGTTAAACATCCCAGCAGCACGTCTGGGCTCCTGCAGTTCCCCAGCAGCCACTTTCTGTCCACGGTGCAACAAAAGCGCCTTGAGACTCAAAGTAACGCTGTGGGGAGTGGCTGGAGGTCTCTCCCAGCACACAGACCCTGCTCCCACTGACCACAGGTGGGAAATAAAGTCTTTCTAAAGCCAGCATCAAGCTTGGCATTTTACTGAGAAGGTTATTACCCAAGGAAATCGAGCAAGCTTAAAGCACAATCAGCCAGCTCCCAAAACAGGGAGGAGTTCAGCACTGTGGCAACTGTGTTTTAACCTTAATGTCCTGCTCCTCTAGCCAAGCTGCGTGGAAATAGAGCAAACCATTCCTAAATTTTCCTAAAGAGATGTTGGAGTGCCCCTGCACCAGCTGTCCAAAGGATGGAATAAAATTTAATACGAGATACAAGTCAAACCCTTCCTTGGCTGAGCTACTCCTTATCCTGCTAAACATGGAATTTCCCCACTTCAGTTTCTCAGGGTTTCCCACTGAAAAACACAGAGAGAGGAAGTGTTTTTTAAGAGCTAATGTACCTTTACAGTCTCAAACCAGCGAGGTTGCTTGACTTGGTAATAGATGACTGACTTGTACTCTGAGATGGCTTCATCACCAGCACCAGGGAAAATGACACTCTTCAAAACACAAACAAAAAACAAAGTGGTCATGCCCCTCAAAATCCTCTTTTCCCCCTCAAATAAATAAAAATTAATCAGTCAAGTCGGTAAAAATAAGACAGAATGGCTCATGCTCAAGAGATCCTCATGAAATGAATACCCAAGGACATGCACTCCTACAGCAAAAGGAATACTGAAAATAAAAACTGGGACTCAGGCTGACAAACACAGACAGAGATGTAGAAAAGGCTTCAAGAGATATGTATCAAAATCAAGCCTCCCAGACATGCAACACTTTAATACCTCTAATCTTTTGCCATCTTCATCATAAACAGACACTGTCACCTCCACGTTCTTGGCCGTGGTTTTGCTGCCCTTGTCAAAGTCCCCTTGCACCAGGGTGACGTAGATGTCATTTCGGACATCACCTGAAGGCAAAGCACCAAGTGAGGCAGAATTTTCACCAGAACACCCCACAGCCCCACTGGTTTTATTTTTACACAACTTCTTCCATTACTCCTTGGGAAGAGTTTGACCTCAGTTGTTGATTTAGCCCGTGCACAGGTGATTTTGCCATTTAAAAATGGTCTGTTTAACTTGGTCCATTGGTGGTGGTTGGGAGTTTTTGCTGGTCTGGGGCTTGCAGGGGATGGTTGTTTTTAGATTTGTACTTTCAGCTACGCCCCAATTCAACTGGAATTGTGAAAATGAACTGGGGGAACAAGGGATTTCCAGTAATTTCATGAGGTAATTTTATTTATTGATGCAGCACATGTGGCAGGTGCTACCACAGCACAGTATTTTACATTCATTTTAAGTGACATAAAATCCTCTGATAATCCTTTATTTTTTCATGTATACCATGCCTTATGTTCATCTGGACCTTTTCCCCCAAACCTTCCATATATAAAGACATTTAAAGCAGGTTAAAAACACAACAATTAATTCACGCAATGCCTTACCGGGCATAATAATCTCAGGAAAGCCCATTTTCCGAGCCACAGCTGTTGACCTGTCCACCAAGTGTGGAAACTCCTTCCTAATCTGATGGATATCTCCTGGAAGAAGTTTCAGAGTCACCCACAAACCTGGTGTGTTAAAAAAACCCAGAAACCACAATTATGACACTGGTGGAGTTTGTTCCTAGTTACTAAAGACTTCTCTTTACAAATTGAAAGGTGTAAGAACATGGAAATAATTAAGATAACTGGTCTTCATTAATTAAAAAAATACAAAGTATTTTAAAACACTTCAAACAAAAATAGGAGTAGATAACATGTAAGTTGGTCTTATGATTATATTCCAACTTCTGTCTAGTGAAAGGTTTCTCTTCCACGGGGGGAAAAAAAGAAAGAGAAGGGACAACAATGATTGGCATGGAAAAATAAAAGTATTCCAGCCAAGGAATAGCAGCAGATCCCCACCCCAAACTGATTTATCACCACCACCCCCAGAAGTTCTTTTCACTGCGTCAGCTTTACATGGTTGATGTTTTTCTGTTTAGGAGCAGAAGAAGCCACTAAAAGGCTGCTGCTTTGCCAACAAACATCAGGCACACTTGGTAGAGGAGAAAGCAAGATGCCAAAGTGAAAAAAAAAACCCCATAAAAAATAAAGAAACCCAACCCAAATTAAAGTCTTCCACTTGGTAAAGTGACTGGCCATCAAGTTCAAGCATGAAATAATCACAGCAGCAATTTGCAGAGGAAAATCCTGAAATTAAAATCTAGGAAAAATACAAAAAATGTTTATTTATAAGAGAAATTGTGGGTTATCCTGTTAGCAACCTCCCTGTACACTCGGGTTGGGTGCAGTTGGCAGCTCGCTGTCTCTCCCATGATCTCTCTATAAAAGGCTCTGAGCTGAAATGCTGCCAGAGATGGTTCTGACAGCTGCTATTTCACTCAACAGCAGCTGTACCTGCACTGACTGGCTAAGGAACAGCTCTTCATCTTTTCCTCTTTGCTTGGGCACTTGTTTGTTTGGGTTTTTTTTAGGGAAAGAATCTGCAATGAATCCCAGAAACTGAAATGTTTCCTCCTCTCTGACACACACTGGCCTTGGGTGAAAACAGGGAGGGGAAGAAGATACATATAAAACTTTCCTTCTTTAGCAAAAGGGTAATCTAAAAATAATGTTTATGTAGATTTGTGTTTCCTATTCATTAAAAAAAAAAATCAGGAAAAAGGGCATCTCTGAGCAAGAGACCCAAGGGAAGTTATACCCTGAGTGATACATCCCACACACACTGTTTGTGGTGGAAACCCTCCACTACTTTGCACAACTCTGTATTAATCCAGAATTCCAAGAAAATCTTGAAGCAGTAACTGGACAGATCATGATCATGGTGTTTTGTACACACACAAAACTAAACCAGGGCAGACTTTAGATGAAGCCAGTTCCAGGCTGAGTTTCACGGCAGCAGTGCACACTCAGTTCTGAGCAGAGCCCTGAGCAGACCCCAAGAGAAGGGAGCAGCAAAGGTGCCAAGGAAGGTTCCAGGGCACGTTTTGGAGGGCTCCGGCTCCACCCTCACCACCTGCAAGCTCAGGTGGGTGCAGGGCTGCAGGAACAATGGGACCCAAAGGCTGCAAGTGCAGCTGCACAGCAGAAAAAACAAGGCAAAGGCAGAGAAGGAAGTGAAGATATCCCTCCCTCCTGCGTGAGGAAGCCAAAATCCACAGCTCAAGGGCACAAGAGCCAACTCCTGAGTCACCACTGCCAGGAGAGAGAGAATAACTGGGGCTGGACAGGACCTCTGGAGACCCTCTAGTCCAATCCCCCCCTGCCAAGACAGAGTCACCTAGAATAGGTGACAAGTCCAGGTGGGGTTGGAATTTCTCCACAGAAGGACACCCCACACCCCAAAGCAGCTGTTCCCATGCTCTGCCATTGGAGCTGTTCCAATGCTCCAACCCTCACGGAAAGAGGCTCTTCCTCATATTGAGGTAGAACTTGTGTTCTAGTTTACAGTCATTGCTTCTTGTCCTGTCTCTGGACACCTCTGAAAAGAGTCTGGAATCAACCTCTGCACAGCCCTTGGAGATATTTATATGCATTAATGAAACCCTCTCTCAGCCATCTCTTCTCCAGAGTAACCATCTCCTCCAGTCTCCCCTCACAGGAGAGATGCTCCAGGCCCTCGGGAATTCCCAAATTTCCAAAAGAAACACAAACATGTCCAAGAAATGAACAAAGCAACAACCTGTAGAGTCAACACAGGGGGAGTGGAAAAGGTGTGGGGGACATCAGGATGAGCCCTGAAGGGTGGGGAGGAGAGGACTAAACCACACCAACACATTTCCTGTCACAAAACACACGACATGACTCCAAAACTCCAATCGCCAACGAAGCGTTTTNGCAAACCACACCAACACATTTGGAGTTGTCGCTTGTTTTGTGACAGGAAAACTCCAATCGCCAACGAAGCGTTTTTAGACATGGGGGGTGTAGAGAAAGAACAGCACCTACCCTGACCCTTGTGGTTGACTTCTTTAGCAGCAATCACTTTGTTTATAACAGTCTGAAGGAAATCATTCTCCCCTGCCACCCTGGGTGAAAAACGGGATGATATGTTCAGCTGCTTGTGTCGAATGGCGTCATCCAACGCTAGCCTGGAGGATGCACATGACGACCAACACCGGGAAACAAAGGGTCACAGAAAACCAGAAGTCACAGTAACAAGGGAACACAAAAGATCATATCACAGTCGTGACAGAGAGTATTTATTAGTCAACGCAAGACAGAGGACAGGAAAGGTAACAAGAAAGACAGAGGAAGATCATTAATAGAAGAACGATGATCTACCAGAGTCAGTGGCACTGCTCCCCCCTCAGGGACATGCACAGGCCCCACGTGCCTTCCTCTGGGAGGAGAGAAAGGTCTCCCACCTGAGAACCCCCAGCTGAGCAGTGAAAGCCTCCCCAGGCAGTTTTCTCTTCAATATAAATATATATTTTTATATATAGATATAGCAGGCTGGCCCTGCAGCACCCCCCAGGGTGACCTCTGTCAGTCTCCAGGTAAAGCAGCAGTGCAGGGGTGTCTGAGGGAAAAGCTCCCATCAATCTCACAGGAAAAAGGAGGAGGAAAGCAGATAACCCCAAACATTCTGTTAAACTTGGTGGGAAAAAAAATGGAAAGATGGGATCTATAAATAAAGAGCAGCATGAAGTGTCATTGAAGTAATGTTGCCAAGTGCTTTGGACAGCCCTTGTGTTTGGTGGGCAAGTGAATGAATACAAACAAACAAAGATATGAAAACAGAATTGCATGTGGAACAACAGAAACAAAGCATGGAATGAGCAGAAAAATGGGGCTCATCTACACAGCCTAAGCCTACACTGGAATAACAACACCAGGGATTCCACCTAACTCACATTCCATGTAACCCATTCTTTGGAATATTTTTCAAGAGTAATGTTTTAATTTATTGCAAAGGGGGGAAAAAATCACATTGTACATTTAAAAAAAAATCTGGTTTATCTATACAGAAAAAATGCAACACTGTTAATGGAGCAGAAAACGAGATGTTCCATTAGCATCCACTTTGATACACCAAGATTCATTTTCACTGCCTACTTCCACACCCGCTAAAAAATGAGCTTGCTCTTGTTTACCTCATAATGAACATACCCCACTCCTCCCTAAAAACTGGTTTCCTTGAAAAATGGAACTGTACCTGGATTTTCTCATTAACACTCCCTGCAAGACCTGCACACCTTGCAGTCCCCTCTCACCAGCCCCACCTCTTCAAACCACGAGGATTTCCTGAATTAGGTCTATTTCTCAAAATAAAGTTAATTTGAGATTACATTTTTTCAAGCTTCCTTCTTTTTTTTAATATTATAAAACCTCTCTGAGTATCCATTAGTGTATTAATCAAGGAATTTAGCTCCATAACGCCTGTTGGCACAGATGGCAATCCAGCAGTCCCCAAAACTAAGCATCCATATTTTATGCACATCTATTTGCCTTATCCTTTCTACCTTTCCTCCCTTCATGGAATAAAAAACTCCAAAGATCTATGGCTGGAACAGAGTATTTTCCATTTATTCTCATTTCATAACAAGCTCTTGCTTCTAAAAGCAAAAAAAAAAAAAAAAGTTTCTGGGGCTCTCACTGTTACAACTAATGGGAAATACCAGCAATATGTATTAGCAAGTGCTACTCATGATAAAGTATCACCCTGAAATAAATTAACTTCAGAATATTGACTTCTTTTTAATCAAACTTAAGAGTCTTACATTATTTTTTCCCTTCTGCTTATTCTTTAAACTCTTCCCTACTTACGGTTGGAAAGGGATGAAGTGCTGCTTGTCCTCATCGTCAACTTTGCCGTTGATGATGTCAGTGACATCCATCACTGCAAAGGAAAACAAAGGGACCTGAATTCAGGGATCAGTGTTGGTGCAGAGGAAACACCAGAAGGAATGGTGATGCAGAAAATTGATGGCATTATCAACTGCAGAACTTCAGAATTTCCCTATGGAACAACCGCCTTCGGCATCTCTCCCACAAGTCATCCCACAGAGATTTTTACAACATAATCAATCTGATTAAATGTGGAATAATTCTGAGTTTATACAACCCCTCCGGAGGGTTTTCCCACACCCAGTTTTTATGAAAGGATCTCCTGTGATCCAGCCAGAGCACAGAGTTACCTGCCACCCCAAAGGGTCTCCTCAGCCCCGAGGTGAGTTTCCTGGTGTTGTTGTCCCTCAGCTCCATCCTGCCAACTCTCACAATCTGACACACAAAACTGATTTTCTCTCTTTTCAGGTCTTTGCTGCCCAGGTCCTAGAAAGAGCAGTTTCATGAGGTTATTTTGGAATAATTGGATTTCAAGTGCCATTTCAGCAGGCACAGGGTTTGCTGCTCAAAATCTGCCTTTGCTGTGCAAACCTCCTGCACCAGGGCAAACTGTTCTCAGAATAAAGCAGTTTTTCTAACAGTACAGAAACATCTTGACTTCTGTGTAAATTAATGGCTTGGGAGGCCAAATCATTTCTAGTAAGTTAAAAAAAAATAAAAAAAATCAAAGAGTGCTTCTGGGTTCAGCCAGGTTTGAGAATATTTAGTGGGTCATTTATGGGAAATGTCTCACATGGGACTTCAACAGCATTGAATCATGGAATGGTTTATGTTGGGAGGGACCTTAAAGGTCATCCAGTTCCACTCCCTGCCATATGCCACACCTCCCACTGTCCCAGGTGGCTCCAACCTGGCCTTGGACACTTCCAGGGGACGTGACAGCCACAGCTTCTCTGAGAAACCTGTGCCACGGCCTCCCCACTCTCCCAGCCAGGCATTCCTTCCCAATCTCCCATCTCTCCCTGCCCTCTGGCACTGGGAAGCCATTCTCCCTCATCCTGCCACCACAGGCCCTTGTCCAAAGCCCCCCTCCAGCTTTCTTGTATGCAGCCACCCCACAGCCACAGAGGTCAGCCCAGGGATCCTGGCACTCCTGTCCCCCAGGGATCCTGGCACTCCTGTCCCCCAGGGATCCTGGCACTCCTGTCACTCCCAAGCTGTGGCAGAGGCGTTCCCCTCACTCACGGTGAACACGGCGCGCAGGTTGTGCAGCCTGTCGATGTCCTTGGGCAGCCCGCAGCTGGACCAGCGCACCAGGTAGTTCTCACTGCAGAAACAGCGTTGGGAGGACTTTTCATCACAGAACCACAGAATCCCAGAACGGTGTGGGTTGGAAAGGGCCTCATCTCTCATCTCATTCCCAGGTTGCTCCAAGTCTCATCCTACTCTGCCTCAAACACTCCCAGGGATCCAGGGGCAGCCACAGCATCTCTGGGCAACCTGTGCCAGGGCCTCCCCACCCTCACAGAGGAGGATTTCTCCCCAACATTCCATCTAAATCTACCCTCCTTCAGCTTCAAGCCATTCCCCCTCGTCCTACCACTGCACAGCCTTTAACACAAGCAGACAAAATCACCTTCAGGATTTACAGGAGGCTTTTAAATTCAACCCTGCAGGTGTGCCCCCCTCCCACGTGACACGTGCCCCTGGGGACACACAGGACAGTGTGACGAGGAACAGCACAACCTTGAAATGCCCCCAAAGCGAAGGAACTCTCCTGTGCCTCTCATAAAAATGTGACTTTCCTAAGCCCCCAAACTCCCTACTCTGAGTAAGAACAACTTGAACACTCACCTGATAAATTTTGATTCCAGTGGGTCATACAGAGACATGAGGACTTCAGCATCTTCTCCTATTTTACACACCACGTTTTTTAAATTTACAAATAAAGCAAAGGAAGGGGTGGCAGCAAACTTGGCCTGTCTGTTGATATCAATATTTTGTTTCTGAGACTGCAGGTGAAAAACAGAAGAAACTCAAGTTGAACTTTCCCTTACAGATATTCAGCTGCTATAAAACTTTCCTGAAACTTCTCAGACAGAAGAAGGGGGGTTCTGTTGAGAGTCTACCCTTGTGATTTTTTGTTTATACCAAAATTTATGACAGACAGCATTTTCTGCATCTGTCTTGAAGTGCCACAACATAAGAAAAAAGTTGTCCTAAAAAAATAAAGAAAGGAGAAAAAGAGAGAAGAGAAATTTCTCCACTTATTAAAAAGAGAGTTAAGCATAAGGAGGAAAAAATAGAGCTTCAAACAGAGCTGACAAACCCCAGGAAGTTTGTTCCCTGCTTTGCCTGCTGTTTTTCTGACAGGTACAGAGCACCAAGACAGACAGGAGAGCAAACAGTGCAATTTATACTTCCCACAAACTTGTAAGTCTTAACCATAAATTCTACTAAACAGGATGACAAAAACCAGCCTCAGAGAGGTTCTTAAAAATGTTTAAGCCAGGTAATGTTTTCATAAATACATCACATCCCCCTCATCACAAGTGTTAAAAGGAACAGTCACCCAATTAGTTTCCAGTCTGATGTTAGAAAGGGCCAAGTCAGAGTGCTTAGTGTATCTTACTTTTTCCTCCTGTAGCCTCTCCTCAACTTGTTTGGAAGCTATTTCGTGTGCTCTGAAAAGGCTGATGGTGCTGGTCTGCTCTGGGTCCAAGATGTTGCCATCTTCATCTCTAACCACCAGATCTAAATCAAGGATTCTAAACAAATGACGAAAATTAACAGCGCTCAAAGAAAAGGCTTCCAAACACCTGCCAAGTGTTTTCATCTGCACACCTGACATATGAGAGACAAAAAAAGGCATTATTTGATAGGTGATAATGTAATTGAACATGGCACCAATGGTGGAGATAAGCATTCCTGGCTGGAAGTCGCTTATTCCCACAGCACAGGGAGAACTGATGGAAATGAATCAGCACAACAGCTGGGGAAGTCATGTCTTAAACAACTCAATTTGCAAGAGACTTTTTGTCTCCTCCTCGAATTCAGCTGGCACTCTGAACACCCAACCACTGCACTCCCACCACTCCCAGCTCCTTTCATCCCACTCCACCTTCTCCTCCAAAGCAGCAAATTCCCGTTTTCCCCCACCCCTGTGAGACCCAAGCAGGCAGGAGCTGTTTCCCTTTACTTAAAGCAGAAGGCAGATTTCTGCCAGCAGGGTGTTAACATCCCCAATTACCTTCTGCAGAGAGGAAGGTTCCTGCCATAATCAAACCCAGCCTGAGCGAAGACCTTTCCTGCTTTGCCACATGAGTACAGAGCTGGCAGCAGAACCAAGGAGTTAAATATCAGGTCCTTTCCCCCAGAGTGACCTGCTCACCTCCATCCCAGTATCAGGTTCTTTCCCCAGAGTGACCTGCTCACCTCCATCCCAGTATCAGGTCCTTTCCCCAGAGTGACCTGCTCACCTCCATCCCAATATCAAGTTCTTTCCCCAGAGTGACCTGCTCACCTCCACCCCAATTCACCAGGTCCCTATTTTCTTCTTCCACTCAGCTCTTGGGATGGAGCTGCTGGAACTTCGGGTTTGAAACAAGAGCTTAAATCACAGTAAAGAGTTTAATCAAGAGCTTAAATCAAATCTGCTTGTGCCTGGTAACTCACACAGAGCTTCATGGTTTATCTGAAGGTAAATCCCCCTCGGACACAAGCTGAAGGAATTGGAGTAACAGGAGCTGTGGCAGATAAAGATGTGTCTCATGGAGTCAGAGGATCCCTCCTCAGCACCTGGAGGTGCTCAATCTTTGAGCAGGGTCAATACACAAACTCCCCCAATTAACTGCACTGTATGAATTCAGGGGGACACCAACATCACTCAAGCAGGTTTTTAAGCAACACCTCCCCAGCTTTGCTCTGGAATCGGGACCCAGTCACCACGAAACCCTCCAGCATCCCCAGAACACCAAGCCCCCGGTTGGATTTTCGTGTGAAAAAACGGTTTCATCACTGAAACCAAACAGAGAAGCAGCCAAGATAGTTGTGCTCCTCCCAGCTACTGTTCCCTGGCCAGCAGCCACAGCAGGAGATGCACCCCCTGAGCACTGGGGCTGGAACCGCCAGTCCTGCAGGGCCCTTCCTCAGGAAAAACGCCAGGACCAGGGAGAACAACAACTCAGGGATTCAGGGAAAGACTCATCCCCCAGCCTTCAACACTGACAGGAACGTTTGCACTCATTGTCAAAGCAAACACTCCTATGATTCAATTCCTTTGTTTTAACCTTTAACTTGCAAATGATGCTTGGGGAAAAAAAAGGGTATTTTTTTCCCTAAACGTCCCAGTTACAGATTTTTGCAACAAAAAAATGAAGTGTTTTCACAACAAAATTCCCTGACCCAATTTTAGAGAGACGTTAAAAATACAGACTCTCAAGGCCATTTTTACCTCCTCAGTCATTCTGACAACTTTTGCCTGTATTTATAGAAACAAAACCTTATTTACAAATCAGCATTTCACAAAATAGGGAAAGTCAGGGTGTGATTAGAACAAAAACCATTGAGAATGGTTTGGGCTGGAAAGGGACTTAAAGATGATTTAGTATTTATAAAAACACATAATGAAATCATTGTCTGGATACTGAAATCACCATCCTTGGGGTTGGGGTTTTTTTCAGACACAAATGAATTACTCCGGGACTATTAGAAACATATGTTACCTTTCAGTTGTATTTACTCAGAAGCTGGAATCCCCCCTCCCTCCTGCACCCCCCAGAGAATGTCCTGATCACTTAATTAGTCCGTCAGAAAATTCGGGATACAAAGCCCAGCACACAACGTGTTCCATTGGATTTGAAGGCTGAGCATCTGGAAGGGTTTTCAGAGTAACTTCCACCAACTCCTTGGACAGATGGGAAAACACAGTAGCCAAACAAATAATACCAGCAACATCTGGTTAATTGTGTGCAGAGGTACAGCCATCCAGAGCTGGGGTGACAAATGGTAATTATTGACTGAATGCAGTTACTGAGGGTTTTGTTTTTTTTAAATCAAAGCTTTTGCTGATATAAAGGGCAAGGACAGAAATACAGCAAGTTCAGCAGTTCTTAAGGAATTCAACTCGAACAGCTAAAATCCGATGGGGTATTTACATGATAAAGGATGCAAAGAGCGGGTTTGCTGGAAGATTTTCAGTCCCCAGGTATGCAGCGTCCCACAGAATGGGAGCACTTCAACACCTCAGTGCTCAATAAACTGCTTCAAACCATGTCCTGACTCAAGAGTGACACAAGATTCCTCATTTTTGATCAAAACAGAGTACAGACAAACTCAAAAACGTATTTAAAAAAACCGTTTGGAGAGAGATTAGACTTACTAAAACATGTAACATATACACATATCTGGTCAATATTTCCTTCCCAACTCCAATTCTCTTTTCCTAAATAGCTGCTGCTGTCTTCGATGAAATGTGTCTGTTGATCTGCTGCTGCCAGCTGGATACCATGGCAATAAATGATGCTGCTGAGCCAAATCCTTCCCCGTCCCACTGCAGCTGAGCGACTCGAGGGCACACACAGCTGGTGGTGCTGAGAGGGTGACAACTGTTTGTGCTGCAGGAGCAAGTGGAGTCGAAAATTGAATTTTGAACAGAAGCAGGAGTTGCACTTTTGAGTTGCCCTCAAAAACTACAACTTCATACCAGCACCAAATTGATGATACCAGTGAGAGATGGATTCCACCTTATGTGTTTTAAAGACGCTGTGGCAACTTTATATTGCTTTAATAAAATTAATATTTATATATTACACCTCCATAGATACAGAAAGCAAAGGATCCTGCAAGAAAAGTCCTTGACAGCTGACGTGTAGCAGTCTGAAGCAGAACTTTAAGGAAAATATTGTTCACAAACCTGTTGCCGTAATCAATTTTGGCGGTGACTTTCTTTTTCAGTTCCTTGAGCTCATCTTGGGGCAGGGTCCCAGAGAGGATTTGGGATCTCCACTCAATGAGGTCATAGATCATGTGCCTCACGCTGCGGAACATGTCCCTGTTGTCCTGCTGTGGGGAGGGCAAAGATGGGCACAAGTCAGGCTGGAAGGCTCTTAAATCACAATTATAAAATAGGAATTCCAAGGGCAAAAGTCCACAAACAGCTCTGAATTAGGGGCTTAACTTTCTATAGCACAGAACTCTGAATACGGAGAGCTCTCAAGGCCCTACGCAGGTGTCAATGTTGGTGTTTATGGTACCTTAAAACTCGATCCTGCTGTTTTCAGGAATTCAAGGGGAACATGTCCTTCTCTTAATTCACAGGGTAACTACTCAATGACCCTCTGTGCTGAGCAAAAATGGATTAAAATGGTGCATTTTAACAGCAAGAGGTTCGAGTTCTGCAACAGACTAGAGAATCCTTCCCCTCCCTCGTTAAAACCTTCAGAAAACCACTTTAAAACCCCTCAGGGGGCAAAGCCAAGGACATCAGTATCTTCTGAGTCCACAGGTAACACCTGAAGGACTGGGAGAAACCAGGAAAGCACCAAAACCTTATGGGAAGGTAAATACTCCGTTGTCTGTAAAGGCTGGAACTGTGGATATTAAACACTGCCAGCAGCACATCCAAACTTCCCATGGAAACACTCAGCTAAGAATAATTAAATAATTACCATCCAACTCCCCCCTATATAAAAAAACCAACGAAAAACTGCAGAAGATGCAGGAAAAGAACATAATGACTCCAAGAGTCTGGGGAAAAAAGGATATCTAACTGCGAAACTTAAAGACTTCAGTCTGTTCAGATTATCCAAAAGCTGCCTTGATTACAGTGGGAGAACCTTCCTGGAGAGAAAATAGCCATTATTAAAAGCTCTTTAATGCAGCAGAGAAAGACACAACAGGCACATGCGGCTGGGAGCTAAGGACAGACAAATCCAAACGGGAAAGGGGTTCCTGATTTTCCAATGCTGCAGGCAATCAGAAAGTGGTGAGAGGGAAAACACATCCCACATCTTCTGCTATCTGCAAATGAAAACTGAATGCTTTCTATTCCAACTCAAATTATGAGCTGAATATATTGGCTATTGGATTATCTGTCCAGTTTGAAGGCAGCTCCTTGTAATAAAACAAAGCTCCCTTGGTAAGGCAATCCCAGTGCACCAAGGCTCTTCCTGGCAGCTGTCCACAGACATCCTTGGGACACAAACTATGAACAAATTTACTAAGTGATCCAGGTGCTCAAAGTGCAGCAGGGACTGGAATGTTTTCTACTCCAGAACGGAGGCCACTGGCAGCATCACACCTTCACAGTGTCACAGTGTTGATAAGGTTGGAGAAGACCTTGAAGATCATCAGGTCCAACCTATAATCCAATTAAAACCTAACAGCTGTAACATTTATATCATGGCCCTCAACACCTCAGTGTTATGGTGTTATGATGACTCTGTTAACCTTGTTGGCTCCCAAATCCAAAACTATTAGTAAAGCACTGAATCACAGAATTATTGTTTGGAAGCGATTTAAAAATCATCTCGTTCCACTTCTTGGCATGGGCAGGGACACCTTCCACTATCCCAGGTTTAGCTTGGATTTTAGGGAAGGAATTCAAGGCAAGCCCTGGCACAGGGTGCCCAGATCCCTGGAAGTGTCCAAGGCCAGGTTGGAGCCACCGGGGACAGTGGGAGGTGTCCCTGCCCATGGCTGGGGGTGGGATGGATGATCTTTAAGGTCCCGTCCAACCCAAACCACTCTGGGATTTTCCAGCAGTGGAACCAAGGGCAAGTCTGTCCTCAGTGCCCTCCCCCTGTTTGTTCCCGTCTCCTCAGCACACCCCTCTCCTGCATTACCTCCCATTAAAGCTCTCTCTTTAATACACAATCTGTTTCTCTTCATGGAAGATATTATCCCTCATCCTCTGTACTGCAACACTCCATCATTTCCATTACACTGTATTTCTAATCTTTATTTTCATGGGTGTGATTAAAAACCACATTAGTCAACACAAACATCCTCATTTCCAGTTGGTGCCTTCATTACCCACTTTTATGAGAGAAGATTTCAACTATATTTATAGGAAACAGAGGCTCTGCAATAAAGCCTCCTTTAAATAAAAGACTTTCATGTTCCCATTATCTTGTTACAGTGACCTTGCACAACAGGAGCAGGGAAGCGTGAGCCAGAGTTCCTCAAACCCCACAGAATGTGCTGCTTTACATCTGAACTCAACTTTTACATTTCCACTCTAAAACTTTCTGATTTATGCTCTTGTCTGTGCTTTCTGTTTTCCCCACCTGAGGGACTATCAAAGCTTATTGCTGTTAGATTTCCAGGAATATATTCTTACAGTCCTGGAACCTCAGCATATCAAAACAGCCAAGTCTGGAACTTAAAGGTCAGGATAAATGGGTAACAATCAACTGCAAACATAAGAATACTGAGAGGTAAAAGGGGCCTAAAAATCCAACAGCAAATATTCAATTATTTCAGAACACAGACTGACACAGCCTTAATAACTACCCTGAAAACAATTTTCTTGATTTATTTAATAAAATTGCATGTTGGATCACTCCAAATCTGTGTCATCTTAAAAATTCATTGTATTGTGTAGAATACAAGCCCCCATGAAAAACAGGTCAAAACTGTATTGCCAGGTCAGGGTAACACTCTAAAAACTGATTCTGCAAGAGAAATTATATGGGATTTGAGGGGAAAAAATGCAGGAGAATCACTCCTCAGATTTGTGCTTTAACATAAGAGATGCTAAATTGCTTTTCAGCACTAAAATAAGATTTTAGGAACAGCAAGAGACGGGGAATTTCCTTAATAATTCCGAGTTCCTTCCCACTTCTCCGTGTGCCTCTCCCAGCACCCCTGTCTCAGGAAAACACTTCTACCACTGGTGGTTGACAAAGTTGGTACTTACGACATATAATTGTCTCCATATTATGGACCATTCCCGGAGGGTGGTGGTGACCTCCTGGATCAGGGGCAGCTCGTTGGGAATCACCGTCTCATGTTGGCTGAGGAGGAAAATGGGAGAGGGGGGGGAAAATTTTTAAGAAGAGGTGGAATTAGGCAGCAGTTTGGGGTAGGATTGCAGGATCATTGCTCAAAAAGAACTTTTCTAGAGACAACTTAATAATAAGAGCTACAAATTTACAATAAATGATCTTGTTGTTAAGTAAACAAGTACCACAAAGTTCCTGTATGATTTGGTTTAAACTTGTGTGTCACAAAGGTAAGAAACACCAACCAGATCTTTGAATGTTTCCAACTTGGGGCACTCAGAGGCAGTTTCGTAATCAGGGAGAAAGGTGTCATTATGCAGCAATCTCATGATTAGTACCTCGATCATTTACATATTTAACAGTGTGTAAAAATAAATCGGGCACAAAGGAATAAAATATTTTAATCCTGTTTCACTCCATTTCATACCTGGGTAATTATTTATTAATTTTGCTCCACTCTTCTTCCCTCTGGGATTTGGTTGGTTGTTGGGTTTTTTTCCTGTCTAAACTAAACTTTGATCCCAATGTTAGAAGCTTTTAAGAAGCCGATTTGATACATAAGGGTCTGAAGAGCTGATAAATAAGAAACACAGCTCAAATATTTAGTGTTGGACACGCCAGGGATGGGAACAGGAGAACCACAAAACTTCTCAGCAGGGCAGAGAACCAGGCCTGGATAATGGTTTTCAGCAAGTCTAAAAGATGAACTGAAGAAGAATTAAGGAATTTAAGTCGTTTCGTGTGCAGAAAAGAAAGGTGGCTCAAATCAAAGGCCTCTTTAGGGCCCCACACAGAAAATTGAAGACAAAAAGTTGGGAAAACTGACACTGGACAGGAGGGAGAGAATGCAGCAAGTTAAAGTGGGTAATTATTAGTCTAGACAGTAATAAGAGTTCTGAAGAGAAGTGATAAATGATTAATTCCATGAATATAGAGAAGGTTATGGTTTAGCTCAGTCCACCACGAGGCAGCTCAGGGCTGATGTCACAGCACCTCCCACACGAGGTGGCCAATTTAAAACACTTTAAGCACCACACACATTTCCGTCTATGACTACCTGAAAACAAGTGCAAGTTGCCTGTAAATACCCAAAAATTACACTGCTGCAAACAGGAACAGGGATTTTCCTTCAAATCCAACTCACCCTTTGCCTTCAACGATTGCTTCCTTCAGATGCACATAGGAGGCAGGAAATATGCCCTTGGAGAGGGAGGGACAGGAAAAATATGTGTTAAATAACCAACTGCACACAAAAAAATCTCGTGTTTATTACCTAAAAACATGGCAAGACACTGCAGAGCCATTCCCATCCTCTTCAGCATCCCCACAGTCGTGTCTGGGATTTATTTCACATACACTGAAATGTTGTGTTGCACGTCCTCTCAGGAAGGTGTTACTGCAACCTCAGCAAATAAAGACTAAGAGTTTTTAAACCTAATTTCCCAATCTTGAAGGAAACAGCAGGGAAACCTCGTCACAGGCGGCTCACAAAGGGGTTTTTTCCTTCCCTCAGTTCAAGGCAGTTTGTGACGATTCTCCAGGTCCATGGATCGTTATATTCAAGTGCAAATTAAGACGTATTTCCCTTTCCAGTTGTGACAGATGGATGATTATACAAAATCTATTCCAAACTGGCATTTTGCCTGCGATCCAAGGGCACTCCTTGCTCTTCCTCACATCTCACACAGTTTTCTTACCCTGCTACAAACCATTGCTTCTGTTGCCAGAGTGTCTTTTGCCACCAGCCTCTTGGTACTACCACAAACCAAAAAAAACCAATTCCACACACAACAACTAAACACCAACACTGAAAAAACAAAACCCCAAATGACTCCAGATTCCTGAAATAAATTTGGATAAAAATATCATTGCAAGTCAAACTGAGAAAGCACCTTCCTCCACTTCACCCCTCAAGGTAGAAATTCAGTTTTCTTATCTCTGTGGGAATGCAAAAATATCCAGTGCAAGGGCAGAGAGGGAGGTGTGTCTTTGCATCCCACTTAAAAAAATAAAAACCACTGTCAGACAAATGCAGCAACACGTGGAATTAAGTTAACCCAAGGAGAATGTGCAGTCACTTCTTAGGTTGCACAAAGAATATCCCTGAAATAGTTTGCAAGAAATTCACTGTATTTCCATTTAAAAAAAAATAAAATATATATATTAAAATAGAAATCCAGGCCTGGTAAGGAAATGGGTGGGACAAACCACAGGACTCAGCTCTGCACTTTTAGCCACACAGCCAACTAAAAACACACCTCTGGAGGCAAACGTGACATTTGCAGTGTTTTAAATGAAAAAAAGAAGCAAAACCAGGTAATTACTGCTATAAAGTAAAAAGCTAAAAAAATAAAACACAACGTTACAACCAGCATTGGTGTGGTTTCCTTCCTTTTTTTATTTCAGAAACAAATATCCCAGGTTGTCCAGCCTGGCCTTGGACACTTCCAAGGATCCAGGGGCAGCCACAGCTTCTCTGGGCACCCTGTGCCAGGGCCTCCCCACCCTCCCAGCCAGGAATTCCTGCCCAATATCCCATCTCTCCCTGCCCTCTGGCACTGGATACACAATTCGACTTCCAGGCCTTGCTAAAATAAGTTTGTTCCCCCAAACTGACACTGACCTGAGGCTGAGAACCAGTGACTAGTCCTGACACAGCACCTGAGACCTCCAGAGACCAACACACCCCATGCCCTCACCCACCTCTGTCCAAGGGAAAAACGAGCACTCTGCCCTGGCAACACTCACCTTCTTGGATTTCTTCCGTAGTGTGTAACCTCTGTACCAACCTAGGAGAGGAAAAAAAAGGAAGGAAAAAGCATTAAAAAAATCATTTATTTATTTACTCAACTTCCTAGCTCAACAGCTCTCCGACTGACTCCAACTGGTGGTTTCTGACCGTGATTCACCCCCAGACATCCCACCTGAATTTACATTTTCCACAGGTTTAATATCCTGGAGAAAACAAGTCCTCTTGGAAGATATAAAAACCCCAGTGATGATGATGAAACCAATGGACAAGACACGACAGAGATGGTGGTTGACACGATGTGTTTAATTACCGACCATTTAATTTTAATTACAAGTTCACCATCGTAAACAAAATCAATTTAAGAGCATTAACTTGACAAAAATGTAGTGTTTGATTAGTTCGACTTCAAAACCTATTAAAATTCCACAACTGCAATTTTCCAAGGGTAGATCCTATCAGGAAAGAGGAAAACTTTGGGGTTTATGATTCACACATCAAAATTTAACAGCAAGGAGCTTTTTTGGAAAACTGAGCTTGGATGCACAACCATCCCTCCAAACAGGGGCTTTGTACAACAAATTATCCATCTCTGGGGCAGAATTAGGGGATAACAAAGCAAACATGGGGGAGAATTGTGTTACGCTCTGGGATGTGCTCTCGGTCTCTGTACGGGTGTTAGATGGTGAGTTGGACTAGATGATCCTTGTGGGTTCCTTCCAACTCATAGTATTCTGTGATTCTGTGATTCTGAGAAAACATGTTAGTCCTACTGCTGATAACTGAGGCAAGAATGAAGTTCAGTGAAGTCAACCCATGCTAATAAATTCCTTATGCACACTCTGGGACTAGAAACACAAATTAAAGCAGAGAATGAGTGCCCAGAGGCTGGGAAGGGCAGCCCTGGCTGTGAAGCAGGTCTCTCACCAGGGGCTCTGGTCTTTGTAGGAATTCCTCTTCCCTTTGGTCATTAAGTTGTCAACTCCAGAAGGTTTAGTCTCTGCAGGAAGGAAGATGGGAGCAGCACAGCTCTGGCACCCCAGGGGAGCTGCAGGAAAAGTCCCTTTTCTAGGTATGATGCTGCAGGATGGGCACCTTCTCCTCATCTCCTCAGCTGAGCCTTCAGTCTGATTTCTTGGCAGGTTTCCTGCTCTTCCACATGACGACCTGTGAACCCCCCGGCTGAAATCCACGGGCAGATTTCAACCCCATTCAAGGATTCCCTCGGTTTCACAGGAATAAACCAGTATTTTGAACTGCTGAAAACCCTAACTCTGACCAAATGCACTTACAAACTGAAGAACACGCAAACATCCCCTCAGGTTCCACCCCGACTTCTGGACATCACATGGATTAAAAACCATGGGGCAAAGCTGAACCTGTGCTTCCCGGAATTCTGCAGGCAGCA
This sequence comes from Pitta sordida, assembly GCA_013390025.1. Taxonomy (NCBI): domain Eukaryota; kingdom Metazoa; phylum Chordata; class Aves; order Passeriformes; family Pittidae; genus Pitta; species Pitta sordida. Next base: position 54,385 of record WEKX01026243.1, read on the forward strand.
GGAAGAGCCACAAGGATCACAGATAAAGCAGCCAAAACGTGCCTGGGAGAACTGGTTGTACCCCTGCTCATGGCACAGACCTAAGGTGGCCAGGCAGGTCTGAACAGGCTCCTCCCTGGCAGGAAACACCTGGATGCAGCTGGAGCCAGGGACCCAGCCTGGAGCTGTGCACTGGGCAGCCAGGGTTTTAAATCCTGCTCCCACTGACTCAGCTGAAGGCACAGAGCCTTGCCATGAACTTGAACAAATGAGGGCAGAGTCACTGAACACATGAAATCACCCCTGATCAACGACACAAAAACATGAGAGAGTGGGGTGTTCACCTGGGGAAGGATCCAGGGAGACCTCAGAGACCCTTCCAGAGCCTAAAGGGGCTCCAGGAGAGCTGGAGAGGGACTGGGGACAAGGGATGGAGGGACAGGACACAGGGAATGGCTTCAAGCTGAAAGAGAGTGGGGTTAGATGGGATACTGGGAAGGAATTCCTGGCTGGGAGGGTGGGGAGGCCCTGGCACAGGGTGCCCAGAGAAGCTGTGGCTGCCCCTGGATCCCTGGAAGTGTCCAAGGCCAGGTTGGAGCCACCTGGGACAGTGGGAGGTGTCCCTGCCCATGGCAGGGGTGGCACTGGATGAGCTTTAATGTCCCTTCCAGCTCAAACCACTCCATGACTTTCTAAGGAATTCTTTAATGGTGGTGAGATCCTGGCACTGGCTCCCCAGGGAGGTTGTGGCCTCTCCATCACTCCAGCAGGTCTCACCCTCAGCAAATATTATGGGCTATAATGGCTGGAGATATTCCTCCACATAAATGTTTAACTAAGAAGAGAGACGTATGCAATATCTGTGTCTCTGTTAAAGCTGCAAGAGACACTCCAGTTTTCTGTGGTTACTCCTGAATGATGCACCTGTTTTATTTACTACACAGTCCCACAGGGGAGGGATTTGCTGCATTTCAAAACAAACAAACAAAACCTGCAAACCAAGAACTAAATATTCTCACAGTATCAGGAATAACTTATTTGCAAATCTCTATCTGGAGACTAAAACTCCCTTCCCACAGCAGCACTCGGAATTAATTGATGCTCAAAGACACAGCCTGGGTTGTGAGGTTGATTTATTGTTGCATTTCATGGCTATTCACCTTTAGAAGACACATTTATGGGTCGTGTTTTGTTCGCTCATTACACCAACATAAAGAAAGAACTGAGACAAAGATCTGGCAAGTTCTAATCCAGAACGTGGTAAATACTTGTTTTGGGATATCTACTACAAAATGCAAGGTAAAGGATATTTCTGAAGTCCTACAGCTCCGTTTGGCTTTCCCTCTAAGGCTCAGACCAGAAGGACTGAGAGAAAAACAAATTATCTAAAAATATTGAGTTTCAATATCAATTACTCTAGAAGAAGCTTAATCTTTACGCTGCTTTGTGGAGTAAATAGAAACTTTTAGATTTCACAGTGAAAAGTGCACATTCATTTCTAATTTCCCAACTCCCATAAAAACAGAGGCTGTTCTCCCCCAAAAAACCCCAACAGAGCAAGGATTTCCCACGAGCTTTTCTTGACCACAATGCAGATTTAGAGGAAAAAAACCTCCAAAACCAACTACCTCCTACTCCTCCAAAGTCCACAGACACACAAGGCTTCAAAACTGCTCTCAGCTTCAGAGCTACTGCAGAAAACTATCCCAAAATTGTAACAGATCTTTCCATGGATACAGCAGGTATCTGTATCCAGGAATCTACAGGGAAAAGGGGCAAACCTTGGAGAAGCAAAACCCCAGACCCTCAGCAAGAAGGAATTACTGATTCTCCAAACAACTTTTCTGTCCCTTGCTCACATCATTAGGGGCTTTCCTTCAGTTTGGGCAGGAGGGAGGGCAGGTGAATTCCCAGGCACACACCTGGACATGGAGCAAACCTCCACAATGTTACAAAGATAAAACTTAAGAGATCAAAAAGCTCAAATAATCACCCAATAATGGCAAGCTCTGTAAACAAAGGGAGATAAGAATTACAGCATCTAATTTCCCATCCCAGCAGGCACTTAATGAGTAATCACTGTGTAACATTGGTTTATTGGCATTGCTTTTAACATCAACTCATCCCATGTGCTGGAAGCTCTGGGAATGTCAAGGTCGTCCCATTATCCCAGTCCAGGGGAAAAGTGAGTCATTCCCACTGTCCCACTTAGCTGGCAGCAGTCAGCACTTGATATGGTTTCAGAGTTACTCCCACATTCATTAAATAAATCTATTTATATATAAAAGGACAAAGCTGTGCAATATTTAAATCGTTCCATTTGCATTTAAAATGTTGGCATTATTAGATTTTTATTAAAGCCCGTTCTGTCAGATAGCAGAAAGATTACCCTGCTTGGCATGGCAGCAGCAAGCTCCACTCCAAGAAAATGCCACTCTCAGAATAATGAGAAAATTCCATTGGACAGTGACGAGCTGAGCTTGTTCCTCTTGTTGAAATGACATTGTTTATTTCAGTAAACACAAGAATAAAAAAGCCAATTAAGCCAATATCTGAAACAAATTTAACACACGGATCTACCAAAGGATCAATGTCTAGAGAAGCAAATTAAAGCAATACATTAAAGTAAATCACATTTCCACCAGAGAAAAAGCATCCCAATGTTTTAAACACAGTCCTATATTACTTCTATCTTTCCAAACTCCACCATGCCATAAAATTTCAACTCAAAGACATAATAAAACAGCTGTATTTTGCTTGGCTTAGTACTGGATTAAGATCTGGAAAGTGTTGTGATAATCAACAGGATATGGAAATTGTCAAGCTCAGCATTCCAGTTCCCTTTTCCAGGGATCAAGGAGGAAAGGCTTTGGTACAGGTAACATTTCTACAGTTCCACAGCAAAACAAGCTTTAGGAAAAGCCTGAGATCAGTGCCCAGCACTGACACACATGGACCCTTCTAATAAAAGAAATATAAATCAATTTAGGACCATGGGGACTCTCAAATTCACATTCAACTTCTTTCAGCAGCAGGTGAAAGAAGTTGAATTGAAAAGTTGAATCCTCATTACCCAAGGGGACCCAAAAAAACATCTATCATTTCTCTAACACAATTAATCCACACAGATAAAGTTGTGTGAGCACGAATTCCCCCCAAAAAAACACTGATTATTCCCCAGGTCATCCACCACCTTCCTTTGGCTAATTCCATGTTCATTAGAATTAACCTTAAGAAAGCAAGGAAGCAACTCATAACTGGAGAAATAGAACATTTTTAATGCAGTTTTTGGCAGCTTACCTTCATATGTCTCCAGGATGTGCACGGTGTCACCGATCTGCAGGGACAGCTCATCGGGTCCCCTCGCGTCGTAGTTGTAGAGAGCTGGGCAGAGCAAACGCCGCTGTTAGAACACCACACGACTCCCAGCATTTTACGTCCCCACACAATTATTTTTGTTACTCACTGCTGCCATTCTCCATGTTTTTGTTTAAAAAAATAAAAAATGTGTCAAAATCTGGCGCAATCCTTAAATCCGTTAACATTTCCCCTCACACCGCACAAGCCACAAGTTCACTTTCACAGTATCACAGTAGAGATAAGGCTGGAAAGGACCTCAAAGATCATCAAGTCCAGCCTATAGTCCAACTAAACCCAACATTTACATCATATCACTCAACACCTCATCCAGCCTCCCCTTGAACACCTCCAGGGTTGGCAACTTAACCACCTCTGTGGGCAGCCCATTCCACATCCGGATCACTCTTTCAGTGGAAAAAAAAATGCCCCTCACTTGGGTTGTAAGGCTTTGACTCTTCATGGCAACGTATTCAATTAATTTTTGTTGAACTTGCCCAACTTCCAGCACTTGGTGTCAATTTTAGGCAGTTTTATAATGAACTGCACTGCATTCTGACAGCTCAAGATGCACAACATTTACAAAGCGTCTTTAGAGACTCAAATTACCAGCACTGAAGATGAAAGAAGCATTTTTCTGTCACTTCATTGATTTCCTACATACACACACATTCAAAAATGTCTTCAGAATTCCGGCATCAACCTACTGTATAATAAACTACAATCAAAAAAACCCCAAATAATTCAAAGACCACTCCTCCCAACCCTTCCCAAAAGAAAATTCAGGAACTCCTGGGCATTAAGATTAGCAATGTCCAGAAATTTATCTGACCAGTAACGCCACAAACTAGGATTGGTTGGAAATATGAATTAAAGCCACAACAGTTATGACTCACTTTCTCCCAGGAAATTCAGACCAGAAGAGCTCACAGGAGATTTAACACCACACGTTCCACACTCACTGCAGGTAACAAAGCACTTCCAAAAAATCCCCACATTTGAGCCACAACAAAAGCCACAAGGAACCCCAGGAGCCAGGAACCACCTTCCCTCACCTGCCCAGATCTCTCCTATCCCCAGCAGCCTCGAGAAGCAGCGAGAGCCTGTGTTACACAGATCAACACCACAAATTATACCTGTAAAGCGTGGTAGCCGGAGAAAAATCACTTCCTTGACCTGAAATCCCATAATCACTTCAGCCCCAAGGGGAACATCCAAGTGGGCACGTGAGAAGGTCTAATCCCACCATGAGGACAGGGCACGGAGCCCAACCATGGCCCAGATTCCCTTTCGGCCCCCAGGAATTATTATTTAACCTCCCCAGAACTTCTTGGATTCCAGTTTCCAGTGTTATCAACCAAGAATAAAGAAGTAACAGGCTGCCTTGGTCCTCAATACATACAATGAAGGCTTAGTAGAGTTTTTACTGATATCAAAACAAGCCAAGTTATTCCTGTTTTAATGTTGTTTGTTAGTTTTGTTGTTATTAAGGAGAGACAAACCCTCCCTCTCAGGTATGTGGCACAGAGTATTTCGAAGCCTTAAGTGGTTCTTTGAAACAAATGAACAAAAATTCTTATTTTCAACAGCTCTGAGCAGAGGGATGATAACAATGGTGAAGACACACCATGGGGGACCATCTGCTCCATGAAACCAGGAGTGTTTTCAGTTCAGCTTCTGCACAGACCAAAGAAAACAAAGTTACACGGCCCTAATTCCTCCAAAGCTGTGAGGCTGGAGTGCAACACCCAACTGCATCCTTTGGGTGTTGACTGAGATCTCTCCTGAGAGGTCCCATGGATGTTCACGCATCCAAAAATTCATCCAACTCAAGTGTTCCACCTCTGGGATCCCAACGAGCAACCCCAGTGCCTCACACCAGACATCCCAGCCAGGAAAAAACACGTCATACCAGATTAACACCAGTCCTGCTCTCAATTCCCACCTCACCTCAGCATCCCTCAAACATTAAAACGGGATAGCACTAAGGATCGCGGGCAGCCACAAATAAAAGACACTGAAATTTATGCCCAAGGGCATTGACTGGTGTCTGTCACAACCAGGGTCACGTAACAGCTGCAGTGTAATGACCAATCCCTGGGACAGGAGATGACAAACAGCCCTCAAGTTTTAATTACTGCCCAGGACAGCTCCCCCTGACCTGAACTGACTGAGGAGCAGCAGCCACGGAGGGATGATTTATCTTGAAAAACATGTATGTGTGAAAAATGTGGCTGCAAGAAAAAATAAATCACGTTTTTTGGCTCGCAGCAGCACTGACAAATCATGAAACGACCAAGCAAAATAACTATAAAGTGCATTCCAGCCTGTGATTGCAAAGCAAGGCTTACACTCCAATGGAAGGTAGGAAATAACACCCTCTCAGGGTTCCTTTTTTTTTTATGTACAGTGACAGGATGTTATGACAGAAAATGTTTGACTGGAGCAAACGACAAGGCTTTAATTAAAAGAAAAGATAAAATTTGGAGGAGTAAAGCATGGAACTGGGATGCTTCTGTTTTGTTTGAACAACTGCATTCTGAGGCACTGTTTAAAATATTTTAAAAACTGAGGTATAACTTCCAACCTTTCCATTTTTTTAACTGAGTAAGTATTGTTTAATTTGGAAAATCCAGTTCTCAGCAGGGCAGAATTCCAGCTGGGAGAGCTCTAAGCTCAATGGAGCACCAGGAATATTCATACCAGGTAACTTCAGGCCTCCCAGTCACGCCTGAAGTGATAATTAAGGCTCAAGGAATTACAAAGTCTCCTAAGCCTGAAAAAAACTTTGGTACAACACAGAGCAAGATAAAGAACGTGGTTCCTCCAGCATCTGAAGATTGATGACTGAGCCCGAGCCAGGATGAGGTACCTGAAGGGACAAGGCAGGAAAGATGGAGAGAGATGACTTACATGGATCTGGAGTGACAGGACAAGGGGAATGGCTTCACACGGACAGAGGGTTAGATGGGATATTGGGCAGGAATTCCTGGCTGGGAGGGTGGGGAGGCCCTGGCACAGGGTGCCCAGAGAAGCTGTGGCTGCCCCTGGATCCCTGGAAGTGTCCAAGGCCAGGTTGGAGCCACCTGGGACAGTGGGAGGTGTCCCTGCCCATGGCAGGGGGTGGCATGAGAGGAGCTTTGAGGTCCCAAACCATTCTGGGATTCCCTGAGTCACAGTGACAAATCCCTCCTAAAGCCTATTTTCGTTCCCACCCCACAGGACAAAGTTTCAGGCCACCAAAGCTATTTTTCCTTCCTTCCAGCCCAGGGATTCTGCGGGCAAAGGCTCCCCCTGCTCCCCCCTCCTAAATCACAAATCACACCTAAACAAGAGGCCTCAAGTGCCAGAAGCAAAGGATTACTGCTGGCTGCGAAAGAGCCATTTTCTCAACTCCACGAGTTGATAAACAAAGGAACAATGAATGGGGCATTACAGTAATTGCACTAAAACCCCATTTACTGGTAAAGAACACAAAGCAAACACCTCTCCTGAGCTGCACTCCTTAATCTGCACGAGAAAAATGAGGATGGCAACACTACGACAATTAGAGAGGTGACAGAGGGGGGAAAAAGGAGAAAGCAAACAAAGGCAACATCAATTTATACTGAAAGAGCTTTTCTCTGACTGTCAGGAAGGTGAGATATCTTAAGACACCATAAGGATGTTACACTGCAATATTCGCTGGAATTACTGTGCATTAAAGGCTGTATTAATTGTTCCACACTCCTCAAAGAAATCAAGCTACATTTAACACATTTTCAGCCTTATTTTGCACTGCCTTTTAAATAAATACCCCAGTCGTAAGTGTGTCTTTTCAACACAAGCAGAAATGAAAAGGCAGAAGGGGAGAGCAAAGTCTCTTGCAAATTCTCTGGCACTAAAAAGCAACGACACCTGAAGGTTTTCCGCTTATTTTCTCTAAGATAAAAGTTGTTGCTTTTGGTATTAGGGAGATTCCTTGGTCTCTGCCACTTACCCAGAGGAATTTCTGGTTTCTACAGCTGAGCCTAATGGAGAAAGAAGAAATTAAAAAGTGCTGGAGTCAGGAGTTGCACCTGAGAAGTGTTAACGATTATTTCATGTGTGCCTTGATCAAGGGGAGATCTGAAGTCACCTGTGGATTGTCACTGTTGATCTCACCAAACTTCATTTACAGTCCTTCCCCAATATTCTCGTTATCCTGTTGGCCAAACATTCCCAAAAAAGTTAATTTCCTAAAGAGAGGAGAAACACGAGGAAGTTGTTTGGCCTGAACCGTTACCACCAACCCGACTGAGCAAATACAACTTGTGGTTCCTCCTCCCCAGTTACACTCCACATCTTATTGATTAAACCCAAGCGCACGGCTGTTATCACAGGACTGGACCAAATCCAACAAGTTCAAGTAGATAGTAATGACAAATGAGAAAAAATTCTTACTGAGGTGAGACTGTTCCTCTCATCCCTCCTCTACCCCAGCAGCACATTCCTGAATTCCCACATGAGCCTGGGAGCGCTGTCTCTCCTCCATGAGCTACCCAGGGCATCTGTCAGGGGCGAGACAACCCTGAACTTGCCCTCTGGAATCCCTCAGCCTGAAATCCCTGCAGTGACAGCCTGTCTTTGCTCTTTCAAAGCGAGGACACAAAAACAATGAAGGACCACCAAGCCTCTCTAAACAGAAGCAGACGTGTCAAGTTTGCTAACAGATGGCAGCACAGGGGAGCAATATGTTTTGCATCACATTTCGTGTCTTATCACTACCCAACATGAATTAATAAGATGAGAAAACTTCGTCAACCCAAAGCAAACCTCCCAACTTGAGTCATGTTGCCTTCCAGAATTATAACCACCTCGTTGCTGAGCTTGAGGAGGACAGAACAAGACCAACACTTGTCCTTCCTGCACTTAATTAGAAGTGAGTAAATAAATAAAGCCTGGAGAAAAGGAGGCTCAGGGGGCACCTGGAATTCTCTCCATTCCCTGGGGGGAGGTCGGGCTCTGCTCCCAGGCAACAAGGGAGAGGAGAGGGAACGGCCTCAGGCTGTGCCAGGGGAGGCTCAGGTTGGACATCAGGAGGAATTTCTTCACAGAAAGGGCTGTCAGGGGATGCCCAGGGACGGTTGGAGTGCCCATCCCTGGAGGTGCCCAAGGCAGGACTGGCCGTGTTCCTCAGGGCCAAGGTGGGGATGGGGCACAGCCTGGACTCCAGGGGCTGGGAGGGATTTTCCAACCTCAGTGATTCTGTGACAAAGAGTTCTGGACCAAGCCAAGATTTCCAAGGAAAAATGTCAGGTTCTTACTTTTCTTCCTTCCCCCTTTTTAAGCCAAACACTTTATTTTTAGGGAGCTAATGAAGTAAGATGCCAAGTCACTGTTTAACAGCTTTCTCCCTCCTCCCTGTTGCTCATCAGTATTCCAAGTACCTCACCACAAAGCACTGAGGGTATAAAGCTGAAACTAGTGCTAAACTACACATATATATATAATTATTGCCTATAACATCCTTATTAATGTGCCATAATGCACAGCTAACAAGAAACACAAGCCAGAATATCCAAATTGATTTTTAATATCATCAAGAAGTCCATTAACTGAGACACCCCCTCTGCAAGCAGCACTCGCATCACCCCGAGCTCTTAACACTGGCTCTTGCAGAGAAAGGAAGATGCTGATTGAGACTAACAGAAAACATTATCTAGAGGCAGATGTCTGGGCATCTGTCTTCTGGTAACTCAGAATTAAAGTGAGTTCTGATGCTCCCTTGAATATCCTGTGTTACCCTGGGGGACATGAAGCTGTAACTTGGCTCCTGCTGTGGGGGGGGGCTACAGGCAACACCCTCAAAGAAGGCACTGGAGCATGGAAAGGGCTTCTTTTAATGCACTGAAATTGCAAACCGCCTCCACCAAAGTCTTGGCAACATTTGTCAGACCTTAAATATTGCTCTGGAGGAAATAAATGCATCAGGGTGTTTGCTGAGCACGAGCAGGAAAAGAGTTAAGGAGGAGGAGCTGGTTCAGCTTACGGTTCAGGGCTGGCACAGGATCAGAGGAGCAGGAACTGGTCATGAGTCAGAAGGAGGTTCCTCAGGAGATAAGTGGCCAAAACTGGCAGGGCTGCAGCTCCACACCCGTTCCTGGCTGATGTGCCTCCAGCTGTCCCTGCCCCAGCACTGCCACTCACCCCATCCTTCAGCCAGCAGCTCCCCAAACCTCCGTGACACGGGCACAGCACCAACTGCGACACAGCGAGTGCAGCCTTGGGAGAGGGACGCGAACTGGGCAGGGAACCTCAGAACTCCTCACAACCCCAGAATTGTTGGGGTTGGAAGGGACCTCTGGAGATCACCCTGTCCAACCCCCCTGTCAAGGCAGGGTCACCTGGAGCAGGTGACACAGGAATGCACCCGGGTGGGTCTGGGATGTCTCCAGAGGGAAAACCATCCTCTCACCTGTTCCAGTGCTCTGCCACCCTCACAGAGAGAAATTCTTCCTCATGTTGACATGGAACTTTGTGTTTTAGTTCGTGTCCTGCCAACAGGTGCAACACCCTCAAATACCACAAAGTCAACCTTAAATGCAGCTTGTGAAAGGGACTGTGAGTCACAGGAACGAGGCAGGCAAACCCTCCAGTCCTTCCCGACCCAGTGCTCCAGGCTAAACCACCACAAATTATGTCCAAGCCCCCACAGGCACCATCTGGTGCCCAAGGAGGGCACAATGCTCCACCTGAAGGTGCTTTAGGCATCAGCCCCCTGCTCCTTCCAGCCCCTCCCTTGCCACTGCAGCAGGTTTCTATTGCACTGAACATAATTTCACTAAGAGAGTGTCTTTCACTAAGCATTTCCACAGCAATGAGCTTAATGTCACAGCTATATTTTAACAGTCATTTCAATGACTATAAAAATCAGGTTCAACATGATAAAACTGCAGTAGCACTGCTGTAGAAACAGGGGAAAAAATGACACCACTGGCTACAATACAGAGCTGATGATGCAGAGCAAAAAGCCTAAAGCAAGGAGGAAATGAGGGGATGGGAAGATGTTTTCATTTCCTACCGCTTTGATTTCCTACTGCTCTTCCTCCTCAGTATTTCCACAAGGGAAAACAAAAATCAAAACTTCTCTGTTGCTTTCTCAGGGAAGTTTATGGAGTGGGGAGGAAATGACTGTTACAGGCTTTTTGCACATCAAACCTTCCTCAACGTATTTGTCTCTCAGTCCTTCAAGCTGCCTCCAAGAGCGAGAACTAGAGGCAGAGTGTCAAATAATCCCTGAGGAACTTGCCCTGCATCCTCCAAAAGAACTCTCAGGGAGAGGACGACCTTCTAAGACACACAGCATTTCCTCCTTCCCAAAGCAGCCAGGGAATTGGCAGAAATTGAAAATAGGGGGGTATCTTCCCTGAAGTTGGACCTTACACCGGAACTAACAGGAAAACGTAACCATGGAAGCCACTCAAACAGCACTGGGAGAGCAGCATTTGGGGAAAAAAAACCCCACCAAAAACCAAACAAACCAAAACAGGGGAAAAATTGTTTTCCTCCAGTGCAGGGAGGATCACGCGGCTCGTGCTGCTTTCGGGCACTTGGCTCAGCCACTGGCCCTGACAAAGGGTCACTGTCCCTCTCCCTCTGTCACCAGCCCCGTCCACAGGGACCTCACAGCCCTCCACATCCAGGGAATCCTCTGAACCCACCGGAGCTTTCTGCATCCGGTCTGGATGAAATAAGGAGAAGCAGAAGCAGTGATAAAACACCATGGCTCTTTAATGGCACAGCACCACATTTTACTCTTCCTGTAAATATATAAACTCTGGGTAAGTTTGTAAACATGTATAGCAAACATGACGCCCTGAATCCCTGCTTCCAGACTTGGAATTTCAGGATTTTTGCACTAAAACAAGCCAAATTTATGTAGTCACAACACTTGACTTTATCACCAGTTAATTTAACCACTCTAAAGCCTTTGCCAGTTGCATCACAGCATCACAAAATATTCTGAGCTGGAATGGACCCACAGGGATCATCAAGTCCAATTCCTTTTTTTTTAATCATTTAAAATCACTATTGATTTTTAATATTCATATTGCAATAGATCCATTTTCAAAATTAAAGCTGGTACCCCCCACTAATCAATCACAGAAGTAAATGGGAATTCCCAGGTGACAACTTTCCACTGCTGAGTCCTGTCTGACTGACCCGTTTGGTTCCCATTGCCAGGACAGCCCTCAACCTCCAGAAACTTAAAAAATAACTTCTGCCCTTACTCTTCCGAGCCTCAAAACTACCCTTGTTAATTCAGAATAGCTCAGGGCTGTAACACCTCCCTTCCTAAACACAACCATCCAAAGGAAACGTGCATTAAAATCCGCACTGATGGTCCTGTTTATCGAGGCCAGGAGGGTGTTTGAGGTGCCACAAAGCTGCAGCAACTCGTTAACCTCTGCTGAAATAAAAAGAGCATTGTGATTATCCTCCCTCTCTCTTTTTGGCATGGAATTATTCCAGTTCATATTATTAAAAAACCAAACTAATGATGGCCAGCACAACATACACTCAGTGCAGGTTCTTTAACATCCACCCAACACATGCTGGCACCGGAGAAAAACACTCCAAATTTTACAAGTGTTTCTTGCTCCAGGAGTGTCCCAAGAGCTGGTAAATGCAAAACCAAAACCCCCTGTGATGGGCAGGTACAACAAGAAGGGAAACACATGGCAGAGCCCAAGGCTTCACTAAAGATCCCCAATATTTCACTTCTCACTCATTTCTCAGTGCTATCATCACCCACCTCCTCGACACCTGAGGGTGCAATAATTCTATTTTCCCTTCCTCAAAATTATTTTGTATTTTCCACGCTCCTCAGGTAAATACTATGGAAGCATCAAGACGCTATTTTACAAATATAATCCACCAACTCCCAGTCTGAAAAGCTTCTATCTTGATTTAAGAACAGCTCCCAGATCAGTACTCTCTGTTATAGATGGTATCGCACCTGGACTGTACAAACTTCCACAGTTATCACAATATTTTAAACATTTAAGCCTTAGAAGTATTAAAACTACTGGTTTTCAGCCAAGAACATGCTCACTTTTGTGCATTCTAACCATGGAAACCAGCAAATGTTCCAAGAAGCCCAAACTTCATTTTCTGTGTTTAAGGCATAAATCCGAACCAACTAAATCACTCACTTATCACAGCTCAGGAAATAAACAGAGCCCTCTTTTGCAGCACAAGTGATTGATAAAAATCTGTTAAGAAACCATTTCAAGAATATATTCAACTGGAAAATCAAACCCAAGCCCAACCCACACAAAACTCCCAAAAATGTGAGCAGCACCAAACCGAGTAATTCTCCCAAGGCCTCAGTAAAATGTGCTTGTCTGGCTACATCCAGTCCTCTGCTTCATTTTTTAAGGATTAAAAAGTCCCACCCCACAGAGCAAAAAGCAAGATACTTCAGTCACTCTTTAAAACCTTCACTGGTTTGGGGTTTCCCAAATAAACCTCTTTATTAGTCATAGAATTGTTATGGTTGGAATGGACCTTTCAGGTCACACCCAACCCCTGTTCACCACTCAACCACATCCTCATGTGCCGTATCCATGGGATTTCTGAACAATCCCACTGCTGCTGACCCCACATCACATCAAGACTCGCATCCCAACAACGGGATTCAGCAGGAGAGAGACCAGAACCCAAAGCACAATTCCTACAGTCAGGATGTCAGAGGCAGAGTGAGACCTTATGGAAAAAATTCCCTCATCCAGCAGCACCTTTGGGATCTCAGCAGTGCTCAGCATTAAAACAACCCCATATAATTTGCTTTTTTAATCCTTTCAGTCTTCATTAAAGTCAAGCACTCAAGAACAAACCAACAAGTGTAAGATAATAAAAGCCAAAGGAATATTGGCTCTGCAGCACAAGTTGGTTTGTCCTGTTTGACTCACCCCCTGTGGAAGCTGCTGAGAAATTCCTCTGCACTACAAGAAGTGTCTGTTCTCACCCCCAGCCACTCCACTCGTGAGCAAGAACAACTGATTTCTCACCAGAAACCTCAATAACTGAAATCTCTGGGAACGGGATCTCCATCCATCAATTCAACCCCCTCCAGTGCATCAATAAATCCATTTTTAAAAGGACTCAACGCTCTGTCTGAGCCACTCCCAGCACCACAGGAATTCTGCAGGCACCTGGGAAGTCCAGGACAAAAAGTTTGGCTTCTTTCCACCCCACCATCAGTGAACAGCCCCCAAAAAAGCACCGAGCAGAGCAGGGGAGGTCACCAGGGGTGGCCCAGCCTGTCGGCAGCCCCAGAGGCATCGCTGCCAGGGATGGACAGAGCCACAAACTGCCACAGCAAAGACAAACCTTCCATGGGCTCGCTCTGATTCGAGACAGAATCCAAAATACCCCTAAAACTAAACTGGGGGAAAAAGCCACACACTGCTTTTTTTAAAAAACCACTTTTTTAGTTAGGTACCACTCACGCTTCACACTGGAAACTGCAGACGTCAATCCATGGAATTTAAAAAAAAATTATCAACACCCAAACCTACAACACCAACTTCAGACAGGAGGAAATAAAATAAGTCTCTCAAGTCAACTCCTCCTGATTTTTGGTGAAAGAAGCACCAGGAAGGTGTTGGATTGATGCAGACACTTCAATACCTACTAGGGGAATGGAAGGAATTCCAGTAAGGATGGCAAGACAACAGGTGATGGCTGCAGGAAACCGGGGGAGTTGAGTTTAAGGACAAAATGAGAGAGAAAGTAAAAACAGAGGCCATTTACTGCCCAGGTAACACCACCACTGCCTTGTGTTAGACATGATGCACTAAAGCCTTGAGTGTCACCATTATTTGCCATGTTAGAGCTACAAACAGGCCACAGATTGATGCAGAACAGCAAAAACACTCCCAAACCACCCCAAAACAGCAGGAAATAGTCAAAAAAGTCAAGTCATACAAGAGCTGATGATCACATCCTTGTTCAGCTCTTTCCATTACTTAAAAACCAACCCTTAAAAGTAAAAACCCCACTTCTTGCCATTTCCATGTCATTTTTCATTCACACGCTCCTATCCTGCGAGATAAACCTTGCATTTAGTCACCACAGAGTCAAAAGGTTCCCACAGACCCTTATCTATAACTTCCTGACACAAACAACACCCTTTCCCCTATCTCTCCACGGTCACCGGAGTGCAGAGCAGCCCCTCCTGCAGGGGACAGACCCAGGGGATATCCCCGGCCACGGCCAGCGTCAGGATCTGCTCACTGGCCTCACATGCACAGCAGATTTTTTGGGGGAAGCAAAGCATCCTTTTAAACTGCTCCCCATCTGCCTCCAGACTCAGAAACTCAAATCATCACCGACGACTTCCATCTGGCTCAGCACCGAGAGATTTCCTGTTCCAGGGGCTACTCCAGGAATCCTTGGCTACAGGGATTACACACCCCGGGCTGGAGCAGCTCCTCAGCAACAGCACCAACCACATCCCTGAAATGCTCCCCACGGCCAATATATTTTTCCCTGCAGACCAGCTGGCGGGATGAGGAGGATGTTAAAGGCTAAAGCAGCAGCTGGGAAGCAGGAAAGCTGCCGGAGACACAGCTAGGAACAAGGTTTTCCGTGATCCTGCATCTCTCTGTCCCCTCCCTGACCAAAGGCACCCCCAAGGTTTGACATGTCATTGCTTGATTGTATTTTTTTTCTCCCTTTTTATTCCCAGTATGGAAACTGGGAAGGACAGCACAGCCCTGGAGAGTCAGGCCTGGGGGCAGCCTGGCCCCATCCTCAGCTCCTTGGGAGTTCCCCAAACAGATGTTCTTTTATTACATCCCTGCTTTGTTTGGATAAGAAGGCGGCAGAGCAAACACAATCACCCAAGGCTGGACTTCCAGGAAGGATCTGGATGCCCGGAGGGTCCCTGGGGCACTCCCCAGTGCCCACCTGCACTGCCAAAGGTACCTTTTCCAAGCTGTCCCTCCTGGAAACTTCCAAACCTCAGCCAGGAGCTCCTCAGGTCAGGCCACAAGGAGCAAGAGAATTCCCCCCGATGCCACCAGCAGCGGATAACACACCCCTAACTCTGCCCCAGGCTCAGCCCGGGAGCTGCTCCAGCAGCTTTTCCCCCTCAACCTTGAGCACTTTGTGTGGTGGAAACATTAAAGTGACGCAGCCACCACAGTGCCTTAAAAACCCCACGAGCAAATCCATTGATTATGTCCAATTTCACTGCCACTCACGTTCGTAAATAACAGAGTAAATCCCGTACCACTCACTCGGTGGTGGGAACACAAAGACATTTTGCTACTCCAACACCCTCCGGCAAAAATCAGCCACCCCAAACCCCCTGAAAACACGTCAGGAGAAAAGGCTTGTGCAGAAATAATATCAGAAGTACTGCAAATAAAACAGCAGTGCTATGAAATTACACTTAAAACCCCCCAAAATTCATCTGTCCAATGGTTACTTCAGTTATTCATCCGTCTGCTCTGTTACATGTATTGAGCCACGATTACACAAAATAGTTCCCCATGTAATTCCTGTATTTCAGTTTAGTTACAAATCCACACATTTCCAGAGGTATTTCCCATCTTTTGCTGATAAAAGTGAAATTCAGCCACTGCTGCTGCTTCCTGTGTTACAGACTTCCACACCAGAAATCAGATTCAATGCACAAATTACATAAACATGGGCAGATAATATTATAAATGCTGTTATAAAATTACAAATACTATCGGGCAGATAATATTATAAATACATTCATGTTTTCACAACTACAGCCCGGAAACAGAGAGAAAAATGTCAGAATTACAACAATTATCTCTTTTTAAACATTTTTTTCTTTAGTTTAGATAGGGCATGATGCCAATTCCACCCCCCAAGCTAAAGGGGGGAAGTATTCCAATAACTCATTAAGGAATTCATTAAAGCCTTCCTCAGAAAATGAGTATTGTCAGAACAGCCTCAGGTGCTACCACAGGCTAGAAAACAGAATTAAGAATGGTTTTAAATTGAAAAAGAATAAAAAAGCTCATTTGTCACTGGTCCACCTCCCTGTCAAAGAAGGCCCATAAAGAAGGGCAGCCACCAGTAATTTTTTTGTGGAATTTTCAAACTTGCAGCAAGTCAAAGAGGAAAGGCCAGACTGACACCTCTGAGGGAGGAAATACTTTAAAACTGGATTAGCAGAGTTCCATTCATTAATAAAAATCAGCTGTTTATCTGAGGCTGGACACCTCTCCAGGTATTTAACAAGATACGTTGGATTTCAGTGAAGGATTACACAAAGCACATCCTGCACGTGCTCTGCAGCCAGCACAGGACAAACTCCAGAAACACAAATATCTCAAGGAAAAATGATCCCAATGCTGCTGGCTGTGGCTGCAAAGGCTTCCTGGGGACACTGGGTACCTCCAGTTTATTTCCCCTTGTACTCAGAACAGAAAGAGACCTGCGCCAAGGGTGGCAAAGAGCCCGAATTTCGCATTGTTTCAGTGCGCCCAAGTCAAGCATTTGAAAGAGATACAGGGGATAACCACAAAACCCACCAAGGTGCTGCTTGAAATTATGGAATGGTTGGAAAGGACCTTAAAGCTCATCTCATCTCACCCCCTGCCATGGGCAGGGACACCTCCCACTACCCCAGGCGGCTCCAGCCTGGCCTTGGACACTTCCAGGGATGGAAACACTGAACCCAAAAACCTTAAATCAGCCCCCCGACCTCTGTCACTGCCACAATTATTTACCACGGAAAGTGTAAAACCTCATCTTGCAAAAACTCTCCTTCCCCTTTTATCTTCTGTGAACTAAAGTAAAACGAACAGCTGAAAAAAACTCCGCAGGGAGTTAAATAAAAGCTTTGCATTACAGAGCCAGCTGCCCACTGCAAGTCAGTATGTGCTCCATGAGGAAAAAAAAATAGTAATTCCTGGTAAATCCCTCCAGGAATCACTTCTCAGAACAATCTCGGCTTGCACTGTTGTCGCTGACCTGGGTGAAAACAAACAGGAGTTCAGCCTTGCTTCCACTCACCCCGTATCTGCTGTTTGCAACAAGTGGTTATTGATAGAGAACAATAGTGGCTGCTGAGTAAACCGGGAGTAATGGAGCACAGGCTGCAGTCAAATTACGGTCACTCACGTGGGAGAAAGTGTGTTCCACCTGCCAGTCCCTCACCTCTGCTTCGTGGGATGCCGGGGATGAGGGATCAGGGAAATTAATCCCCTCAGCAAGCACGGAATTAAATATTGTAAGACAGTCACAGAATGGGTTGGGTTGGAAGGGACATTAAAGTCCATCCCATTCCACTCTGTGCCACAGGCAGGGACACCTTCCACCATCCCAGGTTGCTCCCCGGGAGCAGAGCCCAAACCCTCTCCTTCAGGCTCCTGTCAGGGAATGCAGAGAATTCCAGGTGCCCCCGGAGCCTCCTTTTCTCCAGGCTGAGCCCCCCCCGCTCCTCCTGGGGCTCCAGCCCAATGCACAGCTCTGTTCCCTTCCCTCAATGTCTCACTGGCTGTGAGGTGCCCAGAACTGGACACAGAATTCCTGAAGCCATCCAAGGCCAGGAGCACTTTGCCCGTAAGGCAGAGCTCACCCTTTCTGACCACAGGACTATCCATGTTTCCATCTGGAGGAGCAGAGCAGAGTCAGCATCCTGAAAACCAACAGGGTCTCAGCAAGGCTCACAAGCCCCATTAGATGGGAAGTTCTCCTTCCACACCATCCAAGGACACGTGGCACTATTCTTTTTAATGGATAGTAAAATAAAAAGAAACAGAAAAAAAGCACATTAAACAATCCCAGTAGTTGCCCAATTCCTCCATATCAGCACAAATCTTCGGACACAAAGGCATTTTAAATACAGCATTTGTAGTAACCACAGCAGCACCATTCCTTCCTCCCCCTGCAGTGCTCAGCCCAAAGGAAAAGGGTCAAAAACCAGCAGAAACCAGGAGGATTTGGAGGGCACTACCACCACTTTGGGCTATCTCAGAGGCTCTGCTCAGGTCCCAGACTTGCCAAAGCAGCTCATTCATTATATCTCATGAAGGACCAACACCAAACCACAACTCTCCCATCACACTAAAAGCAGGAAATGTGAGACTGAGCAGCCACAGGTGACACCAAGGATGTCCAGCAGACATGACCAGCTCGTGGGACCCTGACAGCCCAGATGTCCCCTCTAAGGAAGCCACACACACATGGGTCCCCTCAGCACAAGCACACACCTCCCCCAGCTCCCAGCAGGACTGAGGAAGGAGAAGGGTGCACAGCACCAGGAGCAGGGAAAGGCTTCTCCAATTAAGCTGATCCTTTTCCTGTTTCGCATGGCCCCCCATATGTTAATCTAATAACCCAGCTATCCCATTATATCCACACCCATTCCTCGTGCAGTCTCTCCCCACAAAGTCTCTCAGGAAGCAAAGCTGAGTCACACTCACAACTGCCTGCTGAGATAATGCACCAGGCCACAGCACTCCCTGCTCTGGGGCACCAAATTCACTTTGCACCAGTGCAGGACACGCAGCAGCACAAACCCCACCGTGCTGGGGAGGGGCCTAGGCAGGAGGAGCTCCCTGAACACACCTGTGCCCTACCAAGGTTTTAGTGTGTTGGAATAATTGGCTCCAGCTGCAGCACAGCCAGCAAATATTTGGGGCTGGAGACAGTTAAGAAAACTCAGCTGTGCACAGGAATATACGACAGAATCCCAGGAATTGCTGAGCTGGGAGGGACACACAAAGACCAGTCCAACCCTCAGCCCTGCCCAGGCCCATCCCCAAGAGTCCCCTCCTGTCCCCAGAGGATCATCCCAACCCTCCTGGAGCTCTGGCAGCCTTGGGGCTGTGCCCACTGCCCTGGGGAGCCTGGGCACTGCCCAACCACCCTCTGGGGGAAGAACAACCTTGTCCTGAGATCCAACCTGCCCCTGCCCTGACCCAACTCCAGCCATTCCCTGGCTCCTGTCCCTGGTCCCCCCAGAGCAGAGATCAGGGCCTGCCCCTCCTCTGCCCCTCCCTACGAGAAAAAAGTCTATTACATAAACCCCTGCATGTTTTATAGAGACATTTCTTGACACACACACACACACATGTACCTGCACACACCTGTGAGCTCCCACGATTGCAACATCAGTAACACAACCCACCCCACCACACACCTTCCTGTTGTTTCTGCTTTAGGGAAGCATGCACACAGAATTCCAAAGTACTCTGGGTTGGAAGGGACCTCTGGAGATCATCCTGTCCAACCCCCTGCCAGGGCAGGGTCACCTGGAGCAGGTGACACAGGGACATGTCCAGGTGGCTTGGGAATGTCTCCAGAGAGGGAGATCCCAAACCCTCCCTGGGCAGCTGTTCCAACGCTCTGCCACCCTCCATGGAAAGCACTTCCTCCTCATGCTGAGGCAGAACTTCTAGTGGTTCAGTTTATGGCCATTTCTCCATGTCCTGACACCCTCCTCGAGACATTCCTTGGAGACATTCACATGGATTGATGAGACACGCACAGAATTCATTATATATCAGGAGTCACTAAGACAGTTCAATTAACAATCCTCTTTGGGAACAGGCAGATATTTCTGCTTCACTATCAGTCAATACTGAGTCCACATCAGTCTCCAGGACTTGTCACAGCAAATAGGAAGAAAAATATTCTTCTGTTAGAACTTCCAGCTTAACAGTGCCTTCCCCAGTCGTGTTTGGGACTGTGGAACTGTTGCATCAATTCCCCACAAGCAGCAAAAAAACCAAAACATCAGAAAACTCACAGCGTACACAAACACCCTTTCTGAAAACACAGCTATAACAAAACACACACAGCCAAAGTGANCCCCTCCTCTGCCCCTCCCTACGAGAAAAAAAGTCTATTACATAAACCCCTGCATGTTTTATAGAGACATTTCTTCACACACACACACATGTACCTGCACACACTTGTGAGCTCCCACGATTGCAACATCAGTAACACAACCCACCCCACCACACACCTTCCTGTTGTTTCTGCTTTAGGGAAGCATGCACACAGAATTCCAAAGTACTCTGGGTTGGAAGGGACCTCTGGAGATCATCCTGTCCAACCCCCTGCCAGGGCAGGGTCACCTGGAGCAGGTGACACAGGGACATGTCCAGGTGGGTTGGGAATGTCTCCAGAGAGGGAGATCCCGAACCCTCCCTGGGCAGCTGTTCCAACGCTCCGCCACCCTCCATGGAAAGCACTTCCTCCTCATGCTGAGGCAGAACTTCTCGTGGTTCAGTTTATGGCCATTTCTCCATGTCCTGACACCCTCCTCGAGACATTCCTTGGAGACATTCACATGGATTGATGAGACACGCACAGAATTCATTATATATCAGGAGTCACTAAGACAGTTCAATTAACAATCCTCTTTGGGAACAGGCAGATATTTCTGCTTCACTATCAGTCAATACTGAGTCCACATCAGTCTCCAGGACTTGTCACAGCAAATAGGAAGAAAAATATTCTTCTGTTAGAACTTCCAGCTTAACAGTGCCTTCCCCAGTCGTGTTTGGGACTGTGGAACTGTTGCATCAATTCCCCACAAGCAGCAAAAAAACCAAAACATCAGAAAACTCACAATGTACACAAACACCCTTTCTGAAAACACAAACACCTATAACAAAACACACACAGCCAAAGTGAATATTCCTTCTCCTCAGGAGGAAGCCCAGTGACACCAAAACAAAGGCCTCCCTCCCAAAGCAGCCCAGCACGGGCTGGTGAACAGATATATTCAATTGGCCCCAAATCTGGTTTTATCGCCTTGAAACACAAGGTCTGCTAGCAGCTCTCACACCCCTGTGATTCAGCAGAGGGAGGCTTGGGGAGGATCGGCCCGCTCAGCTTATTTGCGGGAAAAAGAAAACAAACAAGTAAAGAAAAACAAACCTGTTGGAAAACCACGACAAACTTCTCTGCAATGGACACAAACAAAATATACCACCTAAGCACATCATCTTGTGTCTTTTCCAACTGGGAAATGCAGGGGTTTCATTCTTAAATTACATTTAAGTCTGGCTGTCTTACGACACGTACAGTCTCCCACACTGGAGATCCAAACAGACTTAAAGCATATTTTAAAACACCCAGTTTACTCCACACTTCCTTCTCTTTTATCCCTCCAAAATCACTTCTCGGAGATGGATTCCTGGAAAGCCAGGTCCCAGCAGTGCCTCCACCACAGCAGCAGATTCCAGTTCCTGCAAAAGAGGAACTTGCTTTCGAGTGTCACTGGTTTGTGACACCAACTTGAACTACGTGACCATTTGCCATCCCAGCCTTCCCAAAACGCCCATCCCGCCCCACCAGGCAGGTTAATTGGGAAGGTTAATGAGCGACTGCCACCAGCAGCACTTCTGCTTCCAGTTGTCCTGAGATGGCACTGGAATTCCTCACGGCTCTCACACGGCACAGCTGGGCTTTGCCAACACAGAACTTCCAAGTCCTGCTGTGCTTTCCTAGGGACACACACGCAGAATTTAAAGTTAATTCCTAAAATCCACTTGTGCTCTCCTCAGACCCCCAAACTCCCTTGTTCCTGCTCGCTCTGTTTTACACAAGGCTTTCCTTCCCAACCCATCCAGCCCAAGATCCGAGGCGGACGCTGAATTCCGCCTTTCCCATTTCAACAGGCAGATTTATGATTTCCTCCCCCCAACACAAACGCTCATTCACGCCAATAAAACTTCCTTCTCCGCGACCCCTAAAACAAATAATAAAAAATAAAAACTCTTCTGCTCCAAAAAAAAAAAAAATAAAAATAAAAATCAAACGTCTTGAAACTCCAGCCGGGCCCTGTTGGCACATCCCCCGCCGAAGCCAGGAGGGTTGGGTGCCGTTTGATGGGAGCGATGTTCCGAGCCCCAGCCGGGAACAATCCCGCTCTGTTGGGCAGCGAGGGAGGGAGGATGGACCGAGCATCACACTGCCGCACACACAGCCGGGCCTGGGCAGGGCACAGCACACGGGACACACGCTGTGTGTCCCCCCCCCTGCAAGAATCCAGCCTTGTGAAGTGCATCCCACCGGAGAGACCGAGGTGGAAACAACCCAAAGGCTCCCCCGCTCCGAGCCGAGGCAAAGGCAACTTTTGCCGCGGGCACGGCTGGTCGCACACAACTCGGAAAGTTCCTGGCAGCGAGTCCCGATGGGGAGGAACAGCGGGAACAGCGGGGGTGGGCAGGGGCACGGACCGCGCTCCATCCCGACCCCGGCGGGTCCCGGGGAGCCGGGAAGGGACGGGGGGAGGCCCGGGACAAGGACGGAGGGATGGAGAGAAGGAGGCAGGGATCCCCCCGCAGCGCTGCGGGCGGCAGCGGGCCGCTGGTTCCTCACCTACGCCGTACTTCTCCTCCCTCTTGGTGGGCACCCAGCGGGTCATGGCGCCGGGACGCGACAGCCCCGCTCCCTACGCCGCCATTTTCCGACGGCGGGACGGGAAAAGTTTCTCGGATCATGTGGTGCGGGCGGAGCCACAGCCCGAGCCCAGAGCCTGCCCTGCCTCCTGCCCGGGATCCTCCTGCCCGGGATGCCCGGGCTCTGCAGTGCCCAGAGCCTGCCCTGCCTCCTGCCCGGGATCCTCCTGCCCGGGATGCCCGGGCTCTGCAGTGCCCAGAGCCTGCCCTGCCTCCTGCCCGGGATCCTCCTGCCCGGGATGCCCGGGCTCTGCAGTGCCCAGAGCCTGCCCTGCCTCCTGCCCGGGATCCCCCGCTCCGCTGTGCCCAGAGCCTGCCCTGCCTCCTGCCCCCGCTCCGCTGTGCCCAGAGCCTGCCCTGCCTCCTGCCCGGGCTGCCCCCGCTCCGCTGTGCCCCGCCGGGGTGCGGGGAGGGCTCCCATGGGTGGGATAAAGGCCGGGGAGGGGAAGGGTCTCCCTGGTGGAATTGCAGCCGCAGCACCTGGTGCTGCTCCGGAGGAAAGTTTTGTGGCTTGGCCCCGGCCGGGGGATTCACAGAAGGTTTCTGCGGGGCTTTGGTGGTTGTGTCGGGCTCGGCCCCGGCTGGAGAAGTGGTGCTGTAAGAGCCTCTCTGGGCCGGGATGATCCCGGGTACAGATCACGGTGTGGATGAGGTTGGAAAAGACCTCGAAGATCATCAAGTCCAACCTATAATCCAACTAAAACCTAACAGCTGTAACATTTATATCATGGCCCTCAACGCCTCATCCAGTCTGCCCTTAAACACCTCCAGGGATGGCAATTCCAGCTCTTCCATGGACAACCCATTCCAATGCCAGATCACTCAGTGAAAAACTTTTTCCTAATGTCAAGTCTAAACCTCCCTTGTTGCAGCTTAAGACCATGACCTCTTGTTCTATCTCCAATGGCCAGATAGAAAAGATGACCCCTGGCTGTCCACAACCCCCTTTTAGGTAGTTACAGACAGTGATAATGTCACCCCGAGCCTCCTCTTTTCCAGGCTAACCAGACCCAGCTCCCTGAGCTGCTCCTCGTGGGGCTGATCCCGGCTGGGGATGGGTGATGGGGCAGCCTGGGGATCTGGGGGTGAGAGGCTGGACATGGCCCAACGTGGGCAGCAGGAAAGGGGAATTCCTGGCTGGGAGGGTGGGGAGGCCCTGGCACAGGGTGCCCAGAGAAGCTGTGGCCGCCCCTGGATCCCTGGGTGTGTCCAAGGCCAGGTTGGAGCAGCCTGGGATAGTGGGAGGTGTCCCTGCCCATGGCAGGGG
>WEKX01026243.1:79570-91627 GCA_013390025.1 Pitta sordida
TCAAGTCTAAACCTCCCTTGTTGCAGCTTAAGACCATGACCTCTTGTTCTATCTCCAATGGCCAGATAGAAAAGATGACCCCTGGCTGTCCACAACCCCCTTTTAGGTAGTTACAGACAGTGATAATGTCACCCCGAGCCTCCTGTTTTCCAGGCTAACCAGACCCAGCTCCCTGAGCTGCTCCTCGTGGGGCTGATCCCGGCTGGGGATGGGTGATGGGGCAGCCTGGGGATCTGGGGGTGAGAGGCTGGACATGGCCCAACGTGGGCAGCAGGAAAGGGGAATTCCTGGCTGGGAGGGTGGGGAGGCCCTGGCACAGGGTGCCCAGAGAAGCTGTGGCCGCCCCTGGATCCCTGGGTGTGTCCAAGGCCAGGTTGGAGCAGCCTGGGATAGTGGGAGGTGTCCCTGCCCATGGCAGGGGGAAGAAATAAGATGGTCTGGAAGGTCCTTTCCATCCCAAATCGTTCCATGTTGAGCACACCTTTTGGAGCAAATCCTCCCTGGCCCATACAGATTATAAATGTGATTTCAAGCCCTAAATCCTGAACCTAGTCCAAATTTAGCATCTCTTGGCTAATTAGAGTGTGGAATAAATGTTTACAAAAGAATGAACAACGAAACAAACTACCTGTCCCAACTCCCCTGATCTTGGAGAGATCCAGGACAGCAACTTAAAAACAAAATGTTTTTAAAAGAAAATAGAAAATAACCTGTCATAAGTCAGCAGAAAGCAGCAGGATAACGCTTAAGAGAAACAAAGAGAGGTGAAATGTCTGACTGGCTGTCCCTTGGGAGGATTAGGCCTTAGCCGAAGGGGAAACCCAGTAGCACAAATTTAAGTATTAACCTTGGTCTAGGGATGAATCTCTTTCCTCCCCCCTTTTTCCTTGCGTTGTTAGGATGGCAGAGGGCCAGTGTGCAACAGTTCTCTTTCCTGTCAGGTTCTGAGGTCAAGTGCTCTCTCAAACACCTGAAGGAGTCTGTTCCCCCTCCCATGTACCTTTCCTTTTCCCAGGCCATCACTTACCTGTCCAAAATAACCTAAATTTCATTACCCCTGTCGTGCAGAGTCCAAAGGCCATT
This sequence comes from Pitta sordida, assembly GCA_013390025.1. Taxonomy (NCBI): domain Eukaryota; kingdom Metazoa; phylum Chordata; class Aves; order Passeriformes; family Pittidae; genus Pitta; species Pitta sordida. Next base: position 80,654 of record WEKX01026243.1, read on the forward strand.
GGGATGGAGCAGACTCCTGCACCTCTATCCCTTCAGCCTGGGAGTGAGGAGATCAAAAGGCTTTCAGACCCGTGGCTCGTCATCGTTCTCCTGCACTGACGGATAAAAGATTGGAGCCTCACCAAAGCCAACTTACAGGCGAGCCCTTTGATTTCACAGGTTTAGTTTTCAAAGGGAATCAGCTGAAATAATGGATGTACTTGCTGTGTGCCTTGCTTTTCCACACGAGGGAGGGTGGAAAGGCAAAGCAGGGCAGCAGGGATATTTATTGCCAACGACGAACGGTTCAGTTTTATACAACTGCTGCCTTATTTTTTTCGTGGTGCTCCTAAATATGTGCAGCAAAACTGCTGAAGCTGCTCAGGCATTCCATGGTTTAGAGACTTTGAAGGCTGTTAATGTAACAATCTGTAAATCAGGAAGCTGAGTGATTTTTTTGTTTAAGGTCGCTGATCACCAGGAATCACTTCCCTGGGAGCGGGTTGGCTTTGGGAGTGTGAGCAGGGGATGCAAGGCAGCACACTGTCCTTAATTTAAACCTGCAGAGAGCTTGAATTAGTTCATTAATGAGCTGTTGCTCCATTCTGACCTTTCTGGGCCTCTGAAAGCCAGACTGAGGGGTTTCTGTTCCAAGGAGCATGTTTTCCCTTCGTGAGAAATGGGGTGCTGCCAACCTTCCCTCAGGTGTTAACTAAGGGTTAAATCAAATTCTCACCTCGGCTGGCACTCCTGAGTCTCACTTTACATTTACATCTAAGTGGGGATTATAGCTACACCAAAGATGATAAAGCAGGAAACACCAAATTCAATAAAATCAAAGCTCAGGAATTATTTATATCTTCTACCTATTGAATCCATACAAGAGCAACATTTCTTCTGATACCCGTGATAAAAGAGCTTTGTCCTGTTGTCTGGTCATGATCTGTAACAAATACAACACAAATCATCCCATCACCCCCCTAAAACCTCACTGATACTGATGAGGGTCCACATTCATTTTATTCCTTTCCACATTTTCGTTTTAATGAGAGCGTGTTACAAATAGAGCTGAAGCCCCTAAAATTTTGATAGCCAGTAAAAAGTCCTCCTAATTCACAAAGCATAAATATCCCAATTCTGTTTTTTTACAGCCAGAATAAAAAAAATGGTAACGGGCTAGGACTGTGGTGTGGAGAAAATAAAAGATCTTTATTTTTCCCCAGGAGTCATAACGTAAACTCTGCTCCTGAAAAACATTTTTCATTAAACTGTAAAATGGTCAAGCTGACGTATTTTACATGCTTAGGAATAATACGTTTCTTCACACTCCACATGTATGTTTTACATTTATTAAGAAGGAACTGAAAAATGCTTCTTTCCATAAAATCTGAAAGTTTTATCACATCCTTATGTCGACTCCTTGGATTCTCACCTTCTTTTTTTTTTTTGTAGTGCATCTCACTTGGAGCAAAAGAAACATTCCTTTGCCTAACATTAATTCCAGGAAATCCAAAGGCACTCTTTGGCCGTGGGTGATATTTGGAATTCTGGTCACAGTATCTTTTCAAAGGGATGAATGGAAACAGAACTTCACCCTGCCTGAGACAGGATTGCAATAAATAAGAGACACTCTATAAATGCGCAGATATGATCAGGATTGGTTTCATGGTTATTGCATATGACTCCACCAGGGGAGTGTTTGTTCCAGCTCAGTTAAAGATCACAGGGAGGTTTGGAATCATTTTTTTTTCATCATTGTATGTAAATCTAACATTTTCAGTCAAAACATGTGAGTAGTTACTGTGCACACACAATGCAAATTCTTGGAAATATTCCTTCCAGGAGATGTGGAGAATTTATAAAATATANAATTTCTGGGATGAATAAATGCCTCCATTCCATCTTTGGTCCTACACAAAGCAAGAGGGGTTTATACCTGATGGAAAGATACTTTCAATAAATACTCTATTTTATCAGTGTAATGCTCTGAACGAGAATGGGAATAAAATGAAATTTATGTTAAAAATGCCTTCAGCCTTGGGTTTACATAAACCTGATAGATTTATGATTGTCTTGGGGATCTCCTGCAGATGAACGTGGAGCATTTTCAGGGAGAATTAAGAAGCCAGAGGTTCATTAGCTTTGACATTTCTGTTGGCTTCACTCAAGGTGTGGCATTTCTAAACCTGGACACAGTTTGACAGTGGCTGAGGGGAAGGTTTGTGCTCTCCCAGGCTTTGCCCACGTGTTTTGGAGGGACACTCAGGAATCTTTACTCTTCCTTTCTCTTCTGGAAAAGCTTTTCTTGCAGCAGGATGACATTTGTGATAACCTCCATGGATTCATTTGCCAGCAGAAGTGTTCCAGGGCAGCATTTGGATTTATTTGGCCTCTGTGACATACATTGCATTCCTTGCACTGCTTTAGGATCTTCCAGATGGGTTTGAGGAAATCTCTCTCTCCTTCCATTGCTGACTGAATCCACAGTTACTTCCTCCTCGCAGTTGGATTTTTATGTTCAGAGATTATGGGGCTATCAGGAATTTAAAGGGTGATTAATTATTCCTTCAGAGAGAAGGTAAAGATAGTCTGGGAAGGAGCTAAAGATACTAATTTATCGAGCGATATTTTTTTATTAAACTGTTTATGTTTTAGCCTAAAAAATGGGTCTTGGCTGTACATAATGAAAGTGATTCTTTCAGAAGTCATATTTCTCCAGGTCGTTCTGTCCTGGAAGTGATAAAATGAATGAGTTTTCTTTGGGAGGTTGGTGTTTAAATGCAAATGGGTGAACCTCTCTAGGTGCTCTTTACAAATACACAGGGGTTTCCAGAGTGATGTGTGTGCGGAAGGATGGGATTATTATAGATACAATTTAGTTTATAACCTGATATTTCATCTTGTGCTCTGTAATAAAGAGAGTTTTGCAGTGCTACAATAAATGGAAGTGACTGGAATAGTTACCAGCACGAGGGTGAGACACCCACTCATGGGAATGTGGTAAACTCAAAGTACCCAAAAGTTAATTTTTCATCAGTTCCTCACCCAGGTCTTTAACCCTTGTTAATAACAACAGACTCACACCCACGAATAAGAGCCCGGGAATATCATGACAAATTTTACAGTCAAACCCAAGGCGTTTAAGGGAAAAGGTAATGCAAATTAATATAAAATACAAATTACCTGTTGATTAGTGGCAACCAGTTCCACTTTGCAATACCTGTAAATAGGCAACAGGGTCGGGATTTATGTGATTGTGGGGTTTTTCTGTTTAGTGTTTACTGGTACATTTTTCATATGTTAGATATTTATATTCCAAATGTGATTATGAGCTCAATTTACATACCCCTTCACGAGCTCAAATAAACAACCAGCAAAACAAAATGCTGGATGTAACAAGGGAGGAATGACTCATTCCCAGCAAGTTAATAAAGTTTAACTTTATCAACCCCAACCGATCTGTGATTTCAGGCCCGACATGTGTTAAAGCCTCGTAATTAAGAACATTTTCCAAGAAGAGAGAGGAAGATGTTTTCTGGGACTACACTCTGGTAAAGATGCCACTTATTAGAAGCCAGATAATGATTAGATAGGAGAGTACAAGCTCGAGATGAAAACATACATTATTCCTGGTAATAACGCTGAGCACTTGTGCAGCACTTAACATTTTGAAAGCACTGAACAAATATTAACTCTCTCCGGCGAGACAGGAAGGTTTCTGTATCTCCATTTACAACAGGGAGGCAGCTGAGCTAAGCCCAGCTTTTCAAAATGTGACAGGCATTCCGAAATTGAGAAGCTCAGACTATCAGAGGGCTTCTGTCACCTCTTGATTATGTGATTTTCCTGAGGCCAAAAGTGCCACGTTGGCTGGGGCAGGGTTAGACTCGATGATTTCCTCAGCCTGCAGACAGTGCTCCCTCTCAGCCTTTGATGAGCAGTATGAGATGACAATGAGAAATGACAGGGAAAGAACATGATGTTCTAGCACCTGTTGTAAGGTTGGAAAAAACCAGTTACTGGAAAATGAAGTGTTTGGAGCAGCAATGAAAATGGTTTTGTGGGGAGCAGCAAACCGGGCGGGATTCACGGGTACGGCCTGTAGGAATAAAGTGTTAACTTCTGAAGAAAAATATGAACATCCTGTCAGCTTTCGGTCCACATTTTATAGCCATTTGGGCCCTTACAAGACCAGGTTAGGAAGGAGGATGCCCAGGAGGCTGCGGGTAGTGCAAGAGTCTGACACTGCTTTTGACAACAGATTGATCTGAAACAGTTGGCAAACCCTGCACGGGGAATTGTGCGGCACTGATAGTCCTGGTCCAGGGGCAAGGGGTGCCATTATCTCTGCCTGCCTGCTGGAATGCCTCCAAAATGAGGTTTCTAAATGTGTTTCTTGATGGCTGGACTGCCAGCCTTTCCTACTGAGCAGGACTGGTTTCCTAAAGAGCCCTTTAAGAGGTTTTCTCCGCTGTGCCATGCAACAAAAAGCTTTTGCACTTCCCCTTGCTTTTGGACGATGTGCAGTTCAGACACACTCAGGGTAGATGATGGGATGGCAGCTCCACACCTTCCAGCTGGGTTGGCATGGCAGGGCAAGTTCCATTTGGAGAGGGCCAAACAGTTCCATTGAACCTCATAGCTCACAAATGATTCGAGTCTCTCAAAGCAGCTTCTCCAAAAGGATGTGGGATTTCTTCACCTGGGGACATCAGGCAAGCCAAGAGCTCAACCACTCACTTTGATCTTCTGGAAGTTCTTCCCTGTGAGGGTGGTAAGGCCCTGGCACAGGGTGCCCAGAGAAGCTGTGGGTGCCCCTGGATCCCTGGAAGTGTCCAAGGCCACCTGGGACAGTGGAAGGTGTCCCTGCCCATAGCAGGAGGTGGAACGAGATGAGCTTTAAGACCCCTTCCAACTCATTTTGTGATTATGTGAGACTTCATGAAATTTTTCTTCCTGGATCACAAAAAATCCAGGATTCTGGAAAAGTTTAGCCAGGCATTGCTGTGTTTTGCACAAGGCCCGAGTGGAAGGCAGGCTCAGTTTTCCACAAGGAGCATTGAACAGTGCATTGCTGCTCTTAGGAAAAAAGAGAGGAGCCGATCCAATGCTCAGTGCCTTCCTTTTGTCTCACTTAGAAAAACATCTCGAAATTCTCTCCTGCCGTTGTTACTTTCCTGAGGATGCTGCACTGAGGAGAGTCAAACACGATAAATCGATCTCTGTATTCCTGAGCTTGCTGTGGCTTTTCCAAAACTTCCACTTGCAAACTCCTTCTGTGGGGTTGTCTGGGAAGAGGAAATTGTGAGGGCTGGCGTTGTTTGTGTTACACTCAGGAACTCACCAGTGTGTGGTGACAGCGGCTGAAATGGAAATACAGAAGCCCTTGTCTGAAAATGAGAAAATCTTCCTCCTCATCAGAAGCCTCCACCTGAAAAACAATGATTTATTTGTTTGACAGGGAGAGAAATACTGATAAAACAAACCGTGTTCCAGTCCATTCTCAGTGTTCATCATCTCTCTGTATACGAATATGTGCTTTTATCTCTAAAACACACATATTTCTGAAAACTGCAAGGAAAGTATTAATATTCTGGATGGGAATCCAATTTTATCTTTGAGCAGCATTTGCCAGGGATTGTTAAATCATATAATGGAAGCTTTGTCTAGGCACATTTCTCACTGGCCAACTTATTTATTTTTTTGTATTTTGATTGTTTTTAATGTATTTCTTGGAACAAAGAGCCCCAATAATTTGTTTACAACCTTTTGTGGAAACTATGTCAGTTTTATAATGTTCAGAACTGATAATAATTTTTCTAACCCGAGCCCTGTGTTCGTGGAGTCTGAATGTTCTCAGAGAGAACCCTCAGCTGTGAGTTCTCTCAGATTGTTACAAACAGAGTTATTAGTTTTTTAGGATTTTTTTTCCAAGTGGAACATTATCAAGTGTATTACTTCGAGCAAAGCTTTCTTTCAGTGACTGTGAGATGCTTCCACCTGATGATTTTTATGCTGAATTACTCTATAGAAATTGCCTGGGTGTATTTCACAGTGGAAAAGCCAAATGATGACCATTATCAGACTGTGCCAGTCTCAGCACCCAGGCAGAGACCACGACATGGCTTAAAGCCTCAGCAGTTTCTTGTTGGAACAAAGGGCAAGATATTTTTGTGCAGCGTTTTTAAAGCTGCTGCCTTTGTCCTTTCGACCCTGGCCTTGGTCCAGGCTCCTGGGAATCAGTGGGAAGGCTCACGTTGATTTTGGTTGGATTTAGCTCTGGACCAGAGAACAGGTTTCAGGCTTTAGATCTCTCAATCACCAGCATCAAAGCAAACCTGACAAATTGTTACTGATTTTAACAGTGCAGGTGCTGTTCCTGAGGCGTATCGAGTTATATTTTCATCTATTTTTTAATGCATCAGATTAATGAAGTATTACTGTCTTCCACTTTCAAGATGTGTGCATCAATCACCTCAAAGGCATGAAATAAAGGAGGCTAAGGTGCTTTTAAAAAGCCAAAATAGATGCACGACGCTGGATTATCCCCAAAGGTTCGTTTGTGATGCCTTTCCTTGGTTTGGGTTGTTGGCTCTTTTTTGAATCAATTTTCCTTAAAATAATACTGGAGGGGAGGATTGTGTTTCAGATTTAATGCTCTGTAGCCTCCTCCTGCCTGCTCTCTAAGAACTTGTGCAGCAGGCAGAAGGAGGAAGTGAAACTCGTTAATGAGGTGAATAAAGCGGAATGAATCCTTCCAGGACACGGAGCTTCCTGCCTCCTACAACCACAGGGGATCTTGGGATCCCATCCCTGCCCGACGGGTGGAACGGGGACACGAGGGACCTGTTGGCAGTTGCCCAACCCACTGAAGTGTTTAGAGGGAAAATGTCACTTTGGAAGACTCCAGTGATCCCGGGAAGCGCCTGCTGGTGACCCCAACTCTGCACCAGGAGGGTTCCTGGATGGCACTCACCCCCCTGATCCATCTGCCGTTCCATTTGCAAGGACATTCCATGGGTGACATCCCCAGGAGCCCTTCACAGGTTCACAAGAGTTGGAAGAGACCCACAAGGACCATGTAGTCCAACTCTGTGGTTTCCCTTCCATCCCCTCCATGTCCCTGCCTGTGGATGCCACCCCTGCCTTAAACACGAAGGCTTCACTTGCCGATTTAAAAAGCTCTGTGCATCAAAACTGGCACATTCTGATTGTTCCTCTAATGCTTTAAAAATTCGACTTTTTGATTCACGTGCAGAACAAGAAATATTTCTGCCTTGAACTCTTTGTGTTTCTACAGCTCTCTGTCTTCAGATCAGACAAGCAGATACAAGAATTGTCTTGTAAAATTGTAGTTCCCCTTTAATAAGCCACTCTGACAGGCAATTATTCATGCAGTCTGCTCGGTGCTAAATGTTTTTTCATGCTGTGCATCCCTGTCTCTTGATTGCAGGAATGCACTCCTGTGAATTATAATTATAAGTAAATATGAACTGGTACAAAGGAAATGATTTACCAGCCCTTCCATTGCTACATGGTGTTGATTCTCCTCTTCTGCATTGTGAAGATACTGGAGTTCTAATGAATAACATGTGGGGGTTTTTTTCTTTCTTTGGATTTTTAAGTATTTACTGGAAGTTATTTTGACAGAAGTTGGTGATACTTTGCATAAGGATTCTCTTCAGTGACAAATTGTTTGCTAATGTTTATATTTCACGACAAAATTGCAAAAAGGTGTTAAAGTTTTGTCCTGGAATATGAAATATTGTACAGATATAAGCAAGTGGATCCAATTCCCCTGGGTAATTATCCCATATTCAGCAGATACTTCCAGACAAACAGAAGGCATCGTGGTATTCAATGTCTTTAGGTTTCAAACAACAATGCAGGTTATACAATAAAAATTAAAATGATACCAATAAGGAATTTATCTGGAAGTTCTCTGCATATTAGGGGTTGGGGGCTGCTTGAAACTGGTCGACTGGAAGAAGAAGTGAGCACAGAAAACATTCATCCCCTTTATCCCAGGGGTGGCAGGGTGGGATGAATCATCCGTGACCTGGTGGGTGGAATCTCTGCCCATGGCAAGGGGCTGGAACCAGATGAGCTTAAAGGTCCTTTCCAACCCAAACCATGACGTGACATTTTGCTCCTTGGCTTCAAAACTGAGCTGTGTGATAGAAATGCACCAGGAAAACACAAAAATAGAAAGAGCATTGAGGGAAGGTCTTTCAGAATGTCAACTATTCTTACTCTTGAGGCAAATAGTGCTGACTGAGACGTGGCGCTCGCTCAGAGAAAACGTCTGAGGTTCCCTGAGGTTCCCAGTTGTGTTTAACTTTAGAAACAATATCACTTACACGGCTCTGCGAAGACCAAATCGTGCCAAGCAAAGATGATTCCTTTTTTAATTAAATCCTAAGTTAGTGGGAGAAGGGAAGGAAGTGCATTGAGGCATCTGAAATTTACTAAAGCGTTTGACGCGGGACGTCTCAAAATTGGGTTTGACAAATGAATCGAAATGGGTGACACAGAGATGCAATTATCAGTCAGAGTAATTGGCTGAAGAATGAGCTGTGGGGGGATGATGAACATGGGAGAGAAACCCTGGGCCCACACAGGACTTTATTAGGGTTTCACTACACCTTGAGAAAGGAGGATTCTGGTGAGAACGTTGCCCAAAACAATTTAATTTACAGGGTTGTGTACCTGGCAGAGCTGAGGATCTGAGAAATGCCACAAATATTCTTTCCTTAATTCCTTCCAAAGTGCTGGTCACAAACACACCTGTTCAGCTTTAACTCTGTCAGAATTATTTCTCCCACTTAGAGAAACATTTGCAGACAGACCACCAACACATCTCCCTAATCAGGATGGGGAAGAAAATTCCCTTCCTCCAAGGGCTGTAAGAAATAAATCTGTGTGTCACCTTCACTGGGAGGATACACCTGAGCTTGGATTGCATATCCAGGAAGCGACAGGCTGGGGTGAAAATTGGAATAATTGGCCCATTTCCCAATTTCACCCTCTGTGTTTAGTTGTGTCCCTGAAAAATAGGAGGAAAGTGTTGCAGTTTGGGGTTGTGGTCCCAGCTTTCCCTTCATCCCGTGTTGCTGTAGAGTAAATGATGACACAGGAGCAGAGGTGGGGAGTTTGCCTGTGCAAATACAGTGTTGTGATGAGAAAGATGGGATATTAAAAAACCTGAGTCATCCCTCTGGAATATATAAATAGGTGAAAAGAAAGCAAGAGCTCCTGTGGGCCAGGGAGCAGCACAGAGAGCTGGGAGTGTTTATCCAAGTGTTCCATCAGTTATAATGGAGATAAATAAATACACTGCACCCAATTTGGGATGGGGGGGGGGGGGGGTTTGAGACCCTGCATTCTGCTTTAAGGGCTAAATTTGCTCCCTAAGGGGAATTTCCCAGCCTTAAAATAGACTTGCCTCCATCTCCACTGTGCAAATCACATTCATCAAGCAGCATTATCAAACTGGTCAAACTTCACTTGACACTTTCTAATGAAATAAAAATATTTTTTCTTCCCACGAGAAAACCTTTCCTAGGCTTTTGCCAAGAGAGGTTGGAGCAGCTGATCCATCCACCACCCTCAGTATTCCATGATTCTTTCCACCAGCATTAACCTGGTAGAAAGAAGCCTTTTATCTGAGCATGTTTTAAATATAAAAGAGGAGTGTTTGGCCAGGATATTTCAATCAATTTAATTAACATTTTTCACTCTGGCAGTCACAGGTTGATGGAAAATCATGGCCTTTGAGGAGCTGATTCCCACCAGGATAAAGCAGCTCCACCTGGGCTGGGGGAGAGCAGAGATGAGGCCTGGGATGACTAGAAGAGGTGAATGTTGCACTCAGAGTACTTAAAAAAAAATGTAGCTGCCTCAGTATTCCATAATCAAAGAGCATAAGGAGCTCTAATGATCCAGAATTCTTCGTTTTTATTTCTAGATCAAGCAGGCACCAGCTCTGAGTAGTGCATTGTCACCGTTGTGAGTAATGAACCTGAAAAGTGGACAGTTTCCTCATTTGCTAAAAATAAGATTTTACATCTCTACAAAAGCACTTTCTCTTCCCTTTGGGTGATTAAATCCTGCACTGAGATGTTGTGTTACATCAGTGCACGGGCTGGGGAAGGTTCTGCCTGAGCAGAGCCCCCAGACTTCCCAAAATTCAGTCTTTAATCCCATTTCATGTGTGGTGGTCTCAGAGGGAGAATATAAAATGTGAATAGTGGAGTCATAGTCATAAAATAAAGAAAGTGCAAGGGCTTAACACTGGGACCATGAAAGCAGTTTGCAAGCAGTCCTTGCTGAAATTAGTTTTTAATCTGGCAAAAATGTAACACACATTTACAAGAGTATTTAAATGGAGTGGAAATACTGTGAAATAAAAAGCTCTGTCGTTTATCCTGTGGGTTACTGTTTTTATGAGAATTTTGTCATCGACAGAACAAATATTGTAATGATTTCCTGATATTTTTGTCCCCCTTCTCCTTGGGAAAATCACAAAATAAAGAAATAATTCTTTGTTTTTTCTCTGCCTGCTCATTCTGATATCACTCCTCGAGCTGTTTCTCTTCAGTCTGGGTGATAAATGGGGCTTTGCAGGGAGCAGCCATAAAGCTCTCTCAGTTTGGTTGTTGCACGTTGTTTGGATGGATTTTGAAAGAACATCCATGAAAAATTATGTATCCTGATCTAAATCTACTGATCAATTGTGCAAACAAGAGTTTCTAAAATAAATCATGGAAGTCATGGATGTTTAGTTCTTTCAGAAGAGTCTCTTTGCCAGGATGGTGTGCAGGAGTATTAATTCATTTTCCTTTAGTTTTTTTTTTAATTCAGCTTTGAGGGGTTTTTTTTAGGCTTTCTTTCCCATTTAATTTGAAAACGTATCATCCATCCATCCAACCATCTCCCCATCCATCCATCCATCCATCCATCCATCCATCCATCCGCCATCCATCCATCCATCCA
>WEKX01026243.1:91650-142342 GCA_013390025.1 Pitta sordida
CCATCCATCCATCCATCCATCCATCCATCCAGCCATCCATCATCCATCCATCCATCCATCCACCATCCATACATCCATCCATCCATTCATCCATCATCCATCCATCCACCATCGAGCCATCCATCATCCATCCATCCATCCATCCATCCATCCATCATCCATCCGTCCATCATCCATCCATCCATCCATCCAACCATTTCCCCATCCATCCACCCATCCATCCATTCATCCATCTCCCCATCCATCATCCATCCCTCTGTCCCTCCCTCTGACACTAAATATGGTATCTCTCCCTCTGTATCCCCACTGAATTCCAGGGATTTCTTTCCATTTATCCAGCTGTAGGTTTTATGGGTGTTACTCAGCAGAAGGACGTGGATCCTGACCTGTGAGGAACACATTCATTCCAAACAACTTGACTACAAAGTCCAGTTATTTGGAGACACCAAACAAGATATGTGACATCATTATGTTCTTCCTAATGAAATTAATCTCCATTTTCCAATTAGGCTTTTCTTTTTTTTATCAGTTCCCACACTTAATATCTACAATTACTAATATAAATTTTAGCTAATAGTATCTATTAACAACTGCCTTTATGAGAATTTATCTCACATTTAACTATCTGTGGTCATAGGAACAGAAGTAATTGAGGACTAAATGAGTGTTCAGCCTTGAGTATTTGATGGATTCCATGATTTCCTGCTTGTTATTTATACAGAATCCCAGGTTTGGGTGGTGCTTTGTCAGGAGGTCACAGCTGGAATTGCATCCAACACACCAGTGTTTTATGAGGACCATAAACAATATATAGGAGAGTGCTGGAGTTTTTCATAGTTTGATGCCTTCATCTCTATCTGAAATGGTCACTGCAGTCATTCTCCTCCCAAAGGGCTGGGTTTGGTTTCTTTAGCACAGAATCACTGAATTTTTTTAAGCTGGAATAGACCTTTTGAGTCCAAACATCCCCCAGCACTGCCAAGGCCACCGCTGACCCATGTCCCCAAATGCCACATCCACATGACTTCTGAATCCTTCCAGGGATAGGGATCCACCCCTGCCCTGGGCAGCTGTGTCAGGGCTGGACAACCCTTTCCATGAAGGAATTTTCCCTGATATCCAACCTAACCCTCCCCTGGCACAGCCTGAGGCCGTTCCCTCTCCTCCTGTCCCTTGTTCCCTGGGAGCAGAGCCCGACCTGCCCCCGGCTCTCCCCTCCTGTCCGGGAATGGAGAGAATTCCAGGTGCCCCCTGAGCCTCCTTTTCTCCAGGCTGAGGCCCCCAAACTGCAGGTTTGGCCTCTCTCAGAAGTTCCTTTCTTGTATTTCTCCACCATCATCTGCACTTCCCTTTGATTTGCAGGAGAACTGCTTTCCCTGAGGAAAGGCTGGACACTCACCACCCGTTTTACCCACTGAACAAGTCTGGAAATGAAGTAAAAACCACAAAGTAAAAACAACCAAACTCTTGAACACAGGGTAATTCCTTTAGTCCCAACTGATACAGGCTGGGCTCTTCCACTCCCCAAATTTCCATGACCAGCAGGATGAAACATCTGGCAAATCCCTGGGAATTCCAGCACAGACCAGAGGAAGGCAGTGCTACAGTTTATCTGGTTTGTTCTGTTCCTCATTGTTGGGAGCAGACCTGGTTCCAAACAGCAGCTCTGAACTTACCCTCACAAGTTTTAAGCACTTTCTGAATGTTCTGGGCTTTTTCCTTCCCATTTTCTCTTATTTCTTTTTTTATCTCTGCCTTCTGTTTGCTTTTTTTTTCTTATTCATTCTATTCCTTTTTCCACATTAGTGGTTAATGTAACCTAGATCCTTTTCCATTTTCCAGGGGCATTCTTTCCTTTTCTACTTTTCTCCATTTGTATTTTCCTCTTTGCTTTTTCCTTTTTTTTTTTTTTCTTGGCAATTTCCACTTTTCCCTCTTTGTAAGAAGATTATATTAAGTGACAAGAATAATGTCAACTAAATGAGATTATGTTAATTAACAGATCTTGTCGCATTTCCATGATTCACGGGAAAAAATATCCACACTGGCTGATTTTTCAATTAAATCATTTGCTGCGTTATCTGTTCAGCACCTCGTTATGAATATGCATAACTGTAATGCAGTTAAATTGTTTCAGGGTCCTTATTAACCTCAGAAAGCCAAGAGGTGCCTGCTAGCAAAATGCGGGATTTTTTTGGTTGCTTTTTTCGTGCAAAAATCACAATTCTTTGTTTTAGCCTTGAGATCTTTTTCAAGGGAGTACAGGGGGATTAGATGTTTGAAAAAGCAGCTTGATTCTTTCCGAGGATAACAGACTTATTCTTTTCCTTGTTCAGCTTATTTCATCTTAAAAGTATTTTCTTTTTCTTTTTTTTTTTTTGCTTTAATATTTCTTAAAATGTTTCTTTATCCCAGGAGGACTTTCACCACCAGCAAGTACATCCAAAACCGCCCCGTCAAGGATCTGTAGAAAATTAGCTGGAACTTCAAAGATAGGCGAAATATTAATTTTGAAGTGAAAGATCGCTGCTGCCCACATACAAAAGGGAACCTTTTGGGAATAAAAGTTGAGTTTCTGGAACATTCCTTTCCTATGGCTGTGAAAGACTTACACGTGGTTGTTGGCAAGAACCGAGTGTCTCTTATTTCAAAGCAGAAACCTTGGGAAGCTGTTGCAGCTTTAAAATGAAAAACTTTTATCATCAGCTGAAAACCTCGGCTGTCACTTGGCACCGTCCCGGGGGTTTCCTGGGCTGGAATTGCTTCGGTTGGTTCTCCTGGGGGATTTCCCTGTGCCACCTGTGCCATGCAGGAGGGAGGAGGATAATTTGGAGGGATTACAAGGAGCAAATGAGAGCTGGGAGTTGTTTGCTGCAGGAAATCACAGGGCACAGACATCCTCCTCTCCTGCTTCACTCTGCTCAAGAGCTTTCCCGTTTGAAGGTTTATTTTGATTACTAGGGACCACGGAAAAATTAAAAAAAAATAAATAAAAAGGATTAAAATGTACAGAGGATTAAAACATTGCAGCAGTGGATGTAATTCAACATGTAATTTTATTGCAGCAAATGCTTCTCCTTTCTATGGCACAGGGAGTACTGCAATCATTGTTTTTTCTTTCAGGAGAAGTTAGCATCCTTTCAAATTTACAGCCTTGATGTCTTTCTATATTTCTACAGTTCCACATTTGCTAATGTGGAAAATATTTTTTCATTATAAACCATGGTGCTTTGTGTATTTGAGGAGTCTAATTAAGGCAGAAAAAATATTGGCTAACCATCTCCAGAATATTTTCTTTGGGATTTTCCTGGAATTATGAAACAATCTCTAGAATATTTTATGTGGGATTTTCACAGACTTATGGAATCGTGGAATAGTTTGGGTTGAAAGGGATTTTAAAGCCCATTTTATCCCACCCCCTGCCATGGGCAGGGACACCTCCCACTATCCCAGGTTGCTTCAACCTGGCCTTGGACATTTCCAGGGATAAGGTTATAAAAGAAAATATTGCAAGGTTAAGTAAGGTTATAAAAGAAAACATTACAAGGAGTGATCTATCCTAGGCTCAGGATTATTAATTTTAAGGTAAAATTTAGATGGTTGAATGTGATTTGGATGAAGGGATAGAGCTCAGGGGATGCACATTCACAGTGTTTTCCTGCTTTTTCCTGCTTTTTCTTTCCTCCTGGCCACGGGTCCCTTCTTTCCCCAGCACAACTGCTCAGGTCAGATCACCCTGCCCTCGCTCTCACTTTGATTTGGATCAGAAATTTCCACTTCCACCAGTCAATCTTTGCCTTCTCTTCCATCCCCTCCGGGGCTGAGGGGTCTCCAATTGCAGTGACCTCTTAAACTCTCTCGGATCCGGGTCATTCCCCCAAAACCTCCACAGCAAAACTGCCCTGCAGCTCCCAGACTTTAATTTGTAGCTGCTTTGTTTTGTTGGTTTTTTAAACAAGTGCTAAAGGACAGGAAGCCCAATGTCCCCCCCTCCTTTTGTGTCGAACAGGGCATTGAGCCAGAGCAGGGATGGGACAACGAGTCTCTGTGAGCCTGATCCAGCCACCTTTGCCATGAGAAAACTCAGGCTGAGGTTAAACAGAGCTTCCCTCTCCTGGAATTCTGTGTGTCCATGGATGCTGCTCCTCCTCTGTGTCCCGGGCTCTGACTGCTCTGACTTTGCTCCAGTGGATTCCTTAGGCTGTAATGACTTAGAACATCTCTGCCTTGTGCTGACTCTCCTCATTTTATCAGGAATAAATGTCCCTAATCAATATCCATTCTTCTGTTAAATTCATTATTCCTTAATTGCTGACAGGGTGCCTGACCTGCTCCGTGCTCAGCATGGAGCTGGAATCCCAATAACGCTCATGGAAGGTGATGTTTGTCACCCTTTCCATCAGCCCTCAGGATGGACGTTTTGGTGGCAGCCAAAACACGATGAAAGTCACATCACTGCGAATTAAGAATTCACAAGTGAAACGGACTTTTTGCCAGGAGTTTTTGATTTTTCTGGGAGCGCTCTCGCCTAAAATGTGCTTGAATTGACACCCGCAAGCGTTTATACAAAGAAGATAATTAAACAGATCCTTCAAAGCAGAGACCTGCCGGTGTGCTGGAAAAACGGTGGTTAAGCACATTCTTTTCTTTGCAAACTGTAACTTTGCCACAGTTCTTTTCTCTTTCCTCACCCATTTTTATTACCGTGGGCTAAGAGCAGCTCATTCAATCTGAGCTCAAAATGAGGAGCACATTTTTGGGTTTCCACCACAGGACTCAGGTTCTGAACTCTGCCAGCATAGCCCAAAATTTTCTGCTGATCCTGAAAAAACCTCTCCTGTGGCATGTCTGGCCTGGGAGCATCCCAGTTTGTGCTGATGCCACCGAGCTGTAGGGACTGGGAATGTGGTGGTTGTCCCTAGAGATCATCTGGGATGTCCATAAACACCACCCAATTCCCTCCTGCCTTAAAAACCTTAAAACCTTCTGAGGGTTTGAAATACGGAAGGTTTCAAAAATTGTATCTCTAGTGGGATCCCAGTACTGGAATCCCTGGATTCCAAGTGAGGAAAAGCAAATTCCTGATTAAAAACATGATCCCGTACAGACTAATATGAAAATAAAGTCAGTTTTAGCTGAGGAGGAAATTAACTCTCTCAGATCCTGGCTGCCTTCTTTCAGGGTGTAAATATTCACGTTTTTGAAATAGCCTCTTTCAATTGCTTGTAAATATTTATTGAGAATAACTGCATAATATTACAGTGCTCTTTTGTGACATTCTGAGTTATAGGGAAAATAAATCCTTTCATTACCAAGGGAGTTATTGGGCTTTGCATTCTCAGGGCAGCAGATTTCCCTTGTTTCCCTCCCACGCGCTGCAGGTATGACACAGAATGACATCACACATTGCAAGCTTTGATGCTGTTTAGTCACAATATTTCAGACCAAAAGCAGATAATGTGACAGGGGTATTTGTAACTCGTGATATTTGAGCGCTGTTGTTAACAGCTGGGCAAATAAATGAGGATTTACAGCCTTGGATTGTTGTTGTTCTAATTATGTTGTTAATTACAAACCTGATCTCAAAATGTCTTTTAGAGGTTAGAAGTATAGATGCACTTCAATGACAACATTTGTTGACTTAATTCCACAAAAGCGGAATCTTGGTTTCACTGGTGTTACTGGGAAACTCCCTCTGAGATTTCCCACAGCCTTTTAAAACTGTTTTCAGTAGTAAAACTGAATTATTATTTCACAACCCTAAATTCACAGAACCATGGAATGGGTTGGGTTGGAAGAGACCTTTAAGATCACCCAGTGCCACCGCTGCCATGGGCAGGGACACCTCCCACTGTCCCAGGCTGCTCCAACTTGGCCTTGGGCACTCCCAGGGATCCAGGGACAGCCACAGCTTCTCTGGGCACCCTGTGCCAGGGCCTCCCCACCCTCATGAAGAAGAATTTCTTCCAAATATCCAATCCAAACCTCCTCTCTTTCCTTCAATTTGAAGCCACTGGGAATCATGAATTCCTTGGCATCAAAGGGTACCCACTGAGTGATGGGAACCAGTCACCATGGGGAACCTAACACGGGACCAGAAATGAGAGATGCAAGTTTGCCAGAGTTTCGAGGAGCTGTCTTTGAAGTTTTTTTATGTTCCACTCATCTTTCCTGGTGCAGCCCGTTGGGAATGTGAGCGTGGAAGTTCAGAGCAGATGAAAGGCAGGGCTGGTTTCTGGAAGTGTGTCCGACCCCACCTAAGTGCAATTAAATTACAGGACACGATGGTTAAGGGGCAACGTGGCCCTCAGTGCTGGACAAGGGACAATGAGTAATTAGCTCTGGAAATAGTCACAGATCACTGAACTTGTGCAACGTTGGTGGTGGGAGCTGAAAAATGAGTTACTGGCGATGAATTGGGAGAGTGTGCTGCTATAAATTACAGAGACGCATGCTCAAGTTCATCAATAAAGGTTTAAAAAGGCTCTTTAAATGAGCTTTTTCATTGATCAGGAGCAGTTCTGGGAAAAGGTAGGGAAGGATTTGAGCAGCTGAAGTCTGTGAGCACATTCTGGACCTTGAAAAGTCTCGGCCTCGTTCCTAAATGAGGAGAAATTCAGAATATTCCTCAAAACCTGACTCACCCTGCTGTGTGTCAGCTTCTGGGGAAGCAGCAGCGGTGACTCAGGAGAAGGAAGTGGTAACTCATGCAAGGGGTACAAGAACTGGAATGTTTTCCCTTCCTTTCTTTCTTTTTGGTAAATATTATGAAATGCAAAATAAAGCAAGAGCTTTTAGGATTATTTTTGTTTGCTGACATGCTGAGCATTCAGAGGAACAGGGAGTAATGGGTATTTATTCTGCAGCAATAACTATGTGAATATTTAAGAGCTGGAAATATTTTCCTTGCGCCAGTATTGCAGAGCACAAAAGCAGTGAGTGCTCTGTTTGGTTTTGAGTGTGTCTTCTTGGCTGTTTAGTTGCAACTTCATCCCAAAATATGGGCAATTTTCCTTCACTTCCAGCTGTGCAAGACATTCTGGTTTAACTGTGGTGTAGTTGTGTGATCTCTGAGCTCTGGGACTACCCTGGTGTTCCAGGGTGTGCTGTGGAGTGTGAAGGATGTGATGATTCCTGGATGATCCCATTGTCTCATCTCCAGTCTGGGACATGCTGGAAGCCCCCCGAGACCCTGCTGACAGTGAGGGCTGGCTGAGTTCCCCCCAAAGGCACGTGGAATTCCTGCTGAGGTTGCTTATGTACAATGTAAATGGCAAAAAAACTGAAATAAACCCCACTGGCTGTTAAACAGATGAAGATAAATAGTCATAGCAAGCACCAGTGGCCACACAAGTTGGTTTATTCTGCCTTCTGAGATCCTGTCATTGCGTTGAAGCTTAAAGACAATTCAAAAGGAATCGTGTTTAGGATTTATAGTGACTAAGACTGTAAAGGTTCACACTTCCCTGCCTGCCTGGAAGTGGAATTACACGATGTAAGTCTTCATTCCCTGGTTTAGATTCCTCCTCTTTCCTGCCACTCACGGCACTCTCAAACATCATTAATCATGTCCTGATAAAAGTTCCCTCTGCATATGTCTCACTGTGCTCCCAGTCCCTTCTGTGGCTCGTTCCACTTAACTTCTCATGGGTCAAACGATAAAAGCAGCTGAAGGAGGAGGTATTAAGGGTTCTCCTATCTCCTCATGTCCTGCCGTCGCTTATTTCTACCGGGGAGAACAGGAGATAATTACAACCTCCGAGCGGGGAAAATAACTGTGTGCCTCCTAACTGCCACCCTGGGGAGCGTTTAAGCACTACTTAACCACAGGTTAAGCATTGCTGGCTTTGCAGGAAAGTTTAAGTACAACTTGCTTTGAATAAGCACAGGGTCTGCGCTCACGGAAGGGCTTTGAGGGCAATCATCTCCTCAGAGACATCAGCCGGTGGGATTGGCTGGCACCTGAACTGCCTGCAAAAAAACTTGTGCGGCGGTTGAGTTGCTGGAGAGTTCAATAATTTAAAAATGGGGAAGACGTACCAAATGATCAAGGTAATTTCCCGAATATGGGTTTCGCTTCGTTTTCAGTGTCTGCAGCAAAGCAGTGCCCAACATTTCCCTTGGGAGCCATCCTAATGAATCTCATTGCCAGAGAATTTCCCTTATACTCAACCTAATTTTTCCCCGTCTTAATTTAATCCCATTACTTCTGCTTACGCTCCCTCTTGCTCCACTAAATAATTCAGTGTCAGTAATTAGGTACAATTATAGATGCATCAATTAACGTTCATCGGCGTGGCCACAATGCTCCGGGAAGGTCCATAAGACCTGGCTGAATGTATGGAGTTCCAGGAACTGATGAACATGGATGAGGGATTCACTCATCGGGTCCCTTCCAGGCTTTGATCCCATTCCCACTCCTGCTCTATATATAGCTGGAGTTGCTGGGCAAAGCAGCACAGATATTCTTATCAGCTTTTCATTATTCTGATGACACTGAGCACATCCATCCCTCAAGCCAACAAGGGTTTAGGCGAATAATTAGCAAAATATATCACCGACATGAGTGTGGGTATGAAAACACAGACCTGTAAAATCATCATTACTTGTAAGAAATACTTCAGTTGGTGTTAACCCATTTGAAGTGTGGAAAGCAGTGCCAGTTCAGCAAGTGTCATTATTCTAGATCCTGTTCTGGTGATTTTTTTACTACCTTGAGATGGAATTTTTCTGTGTAAGATCTGTCATTTTCTTTCCTTAGACTACACAGTGTTTCCCTTGTTTCGTGCGGTGTGATGTATATTGGAAGTGCTGAACACTCAGCTGGAAAAGATTGACTGCAGCACTTTGTATAAATATATTTGATGCACAGATGTTCTAAGAACCTATTTTGCATGCTTGCCTGACTCGCTCCCCTTTCCATTTTAAAGAGGGATTCCACCTATTCTCTCCAGCTGCAACTCTTCTCTCGGGCCCAGAAGGAAAATAACAGGAAAATATTGAACTGCAGAATCACAGTCTGGACTGGAAGAGACTTTAAAGACCAGATAATTCCATGGGCAGGGACACCCTTCACTATCCCAGGTTGCTCCAAGCCCTGTCCAGCCTGGCCTTGGACACTTCCAGTTTGGATTCAGGGATCCCCAAACAGCACAAATGAATGAATGGGAAATTACTATTAATTTTATTTTTTTTTTATTATTTTAGATAGAAGAGAGCTAATCCAGCTGGAAAGAAAGGAACCCCAAGGTGATTTTGCCAGAGAGGTTTTTATGTCTTGTGTTCTGTGTATTATCACCAACATAACAGACACCACTCCTGACCTGGAGGGGGAAGGGAAAGGTGCTTAAACTTAATGCATTTTAAAATAATTAATCATCTATTATATGTGGCCAAGTTCAAGAAAGAATAAATTGCTTTTTATCTTTTATCGGTGCAGGTGTAATTTCAGGCGTGGGAAGGGAGAAATCTAGGGCACTGGATGGATTTTCTGTGGTTTCTCTGACATTTGAATAAATTAAAAATATTTTTTGAGCACTGAAAAAAAAATCAATCAATGAATACTCAAAAATGAAAAAGGAATTTGGGAGTTGGTCCCTCAGCAGTTTTCTTGTCAATGCATGGGTTCAATCCCAATGTCATAATAAGCATATTTTTAATTGCATTGTGCTCTCTGCTACTATTTTAATTGTTGCTTTAGGGCGTGGAAGGAGAGCATTTCTCTGGTATAACTTATTCTGGTCAAAGTGTGACTGTCAGTTGTAGTTTTCCTGTATCACGGCACTGCCTCACTCTGACCTTTGGGATGAGCATCCTTGTCCTGCTCACTTGGAATTAAGTCATAAATCCATCACATTTCAGCCAAGTTAAATTGTGCTCTTTCCTGGAAATCCTCCTCTGCCTGTCCCTTCTGTTTCCCACCCAAGTACTTTGTGCCTTTTCAGCTTTCCTGAGCTGTGCAACAGCAAAATTGATCCTTTGTCGTCTTACTTTTTGACATTTTGGGGCAAATATCTGTCAGGTAAAAGGATTCCTGCTGACCTGGAGACATCCCTGCAGCCTTCATCCTTTAGTGGGATCAATAAAGGGTGGATTGGAAGGCAGAAAAAATTTAGGCCTTTTTTATTTTTCCCCCTGACTTTTTTTTTTCTTGATCAGAACTGTTTTAAATGCTCTTATCCATCTTAATTATTTCAGATGATATCCTTGCTACCATGTGTTATGAATATATTCTTTGGTCATTTATGCAGACAGAAAGTCAAGGTGGGTAGAGATCATTCTTCCAGTGAAATGGACAGTATTTAACCAAAACTAAACTCAGAAAGGGGGTCAGGAAGGGGGAGCAAAAGCAGCTGTGCCCCCAGATCTGGGGTTTATGAGGCATAAAAAACAACATCTGTCTAATTACAGTCTAATCTTTTGTCGTGTTCACTTGAATCAGAAAACAAAACTTACCTGAGGGTTTATTTTTTCTCAGGGCAGGTAAGTGCAGACTGAGGGAGCAGAGGAAGGAGTGTGGCAGAGTGTTCTTGGTACTGTCGTGGTTGGACTCAGCAGAGGTGAGGTCTGGTTATTTTCCTGATAAATAACTCGTGTTTTTGTCATCACTGGATGGCAGTTTCTCTTCAGGCCCCCGTTGCATCTTCAAAGGCTCCATTAGCTGAACACCTTGTTTCAATTCTTTTTGGAGGCTGTTGAAGGAGCTGTTCTAAAAGAATAAAACACCTCTTCACTGGTTTGCACCAACAAGGACAGATATTGCATATTAGGAAAAATTTCTTCACTGAAGGCCTGAATAGGCTTTCCAAGGAAGTTGTGGAATCCTCATCCCTGGAGGAATTTAAAAGATGTGTCCATGTGGTGCTTGGGGACATGAGTTAGTGGTGGCCTTGGCAGTGCTGGATTAATGGTTGCACTTGATGATCTTAGAGAGCTTTTCCAACCTTAATGAGTCTATGATCCCAGGAGTAGAAGTGGACTTGCCCCAAATGGAAAGAAACCCCACAGCTTCAATGGAACTTTAATCTAGTTTCAAAGCACATTTCTTATTCTTAACTAAGTTGGAGCTAAACAAGAAGTAAGCTGAAGTTTCTGGCTCATTTGGAACTCACAAACCACATCGTTTCAGAGGACAGGAGGTTTGGTAATTTTAAGACAGATTTCCTGGGAGTCCCTAAGGGCAAACTTTATCCGAGCAAAAGTAGAATGATGGATGTGCTATTTAGGACACACAGCACCACCTCTGTGGATGCTGCAGTAAAATAACATTAAATGAGGACAAATTCCTTTTAAATTCCCTTGGGTTTTGGTTGGACCCCCAGAGACAACGAGTTTCTCTAGAGGTAAATTCTAGGGAACTCCTGCAGAAAAATCAGCCTCCCGGCTGGGAAAGTGGGATGGCAACTTCCTTGGTGGGAAACTGGAAGTTGGTAAGGGATGAACCTGACATAAAAATCACAAACTGAAAAGGATGTTGCTGTTTTGGCTCCTGTGCAGGAGAGTCTCTGTCATCACGGTTGGACTTGGGTGGTTGACAGGCCCCATCCAGAATCAGAGAGTCACAGAATCCCAGGAATTGCTGAGCTGGGAGGGACCCACCAGGACCATCCAGTCCAACCCTCAGCCCTGCACAGGAACATCCCCAAGAGTCCCCCCCTGTCCCCAGAGGATCATCCCAACCCTCCTGCAGCTCTGGCAGCCTTGGGGCTGTGCCCACTGCCCTGGGGAGCCTGGGCACTGCCCAACCACCCTCTGGGGAAAGAAGAACAACCTTGTCCTGAGATCCAACCTGCCCCTGCCCTGACCCAACTCCAGCCATTCCCTGGCTCCTGTCACTGGTGCCCCCAGAGCAGAGATCAGGGCCTGCCCCTCCTCTGCCCCTGCCCAGGAATTGTCACTGCAGTGCTGCCTCCCTCGTGGGGTGAGGAGATCCCACTGGAAACAGGCTGGAGTCATTAATATGGATTCCAGGCTAATTTTATATTTCATGAACTTCTTTCCTCTCCCTCCTCGAGCCCCCAGGAGATGGCAGATGTTTTTGGGTATCACGTGGAGAGCAATGCGTCCTTTTTAAAAATTTTTTTTATTGTAAAGATTCGTCCTCACTTGAAATGATTAAGAGAGGAAAATCTTTCTCTTTATTTTTATTTTTTTTAATCCCTTTCAAAGGGATGAACTTGTCCATTAAAACTGGTTTCCCATGAAGGTTGGATCCCTTCTCTCCCTCAGTGCTGCAGCTCATGTGCAATAAAATATCAGGATCAGTGGAATTGCAAATTATTTATGCTGTTCCATATTATACATTATTGTCTCCTTCTAAACCTAAATTCAGAGCAAAACACCTCGTTGAATCAAATCTACACAGAATATTTCCAAAATCAGGCCAAATCCTGCGGTTTGTGACTAAAGAAAGGTATTAAAGACAAAACTTCTGCAAAAGCCACGTTGAATTTCTTCTGGCAAAATCCAGTGTAGCAATGAACCACTGTGACCATGGGCAAGATCACACATTAAATCTCTGTTTTCCTCACCATGGCATTCATCTATTTTAGTATTGAATCCATTGAACTTGTCTATAATTGTCCCTTCCGTTTCTTTCTTTTGATTTCTTGCTTTGCCTTAACAAGAAAAAACCAAAATTCTCTCATTTTTTCCTCCAGATATAAGGGTGGGAAGATGAAGCACCTTTTTTTTCTGTGTTAAAGGCTATAGATATAAAAACAGCAAAAGAATTCCAGAATATCAAAGTTCTACCAACTCCCCTCCTTCACCCGACTTTTATTTTAGTTTAAAATGTAAGAAATAATTTACTTTTTAGGGAAAAAAATGGAGGAAAATTCATAAAGTATTCATTTCCCCCTACCTTGGAGTTTCAGGTGGCTCTATTTTTTTCCCCTCCTATTTCCAGGAGGGGAAGAGACAGAGAACACTCTGCTGAATGAAAGATATATGAATGATAAAATTGCTGGAGAACCTCTAATGGGTGTGTTCAAGTCATCAGGCCTCAGTCCTCTGCCTATTCCTGTGTCTGACTGACATCAGATGGCTTAAAAATTTATTTCCAAGGATAAAAAGCTAAAATAACTTTTATGTATTTCACTCAGGGTAACCAAAAATATTTGACAGAGTGTCGTGGTTTTATAATGATAAAGAAAAGGGTCTTTGGCTCAGGGTTGACTGAGCAAAGCCCCAGATATCAGTGGGTTATCAACATGATTCTCCCTAACCCAGCCAAAACCAGGACAAAGTGTGATGAGGATTCTGTTTCCTCATGGGAAGGGTCCCCCAATCCAGAGCTCATAATATTGGCTGCACAGAGGGGGGAAAATAAAAGGATCCACTATTAACGTCCCTTTGCAATTCCACTCTGCCTTCTCACCTTCTGTTGATGCTCAGGGAAATAAAATGATTGTGGATGCGGCAAAAAAAAGTGCTTTTAGGGTTTCTCACAAGATGAGATACATTAGGCTCTGTGAGCTTCTCCTGATGGATGTAATAGAGAGGCCCAGACTCATTTTGCAGTGGGTGTTTTAAACAATGAGACACAGAACAAAGAAAGAGCTGGAAGGAGGAGAAGATGAGGATGGAGCCCTTCCTCAGTCTGTGATGTGCCTTTTGCCCATTCCCAAGAAACAAAAAGTCTTGTAAAAATTGTCAGTGATATGAAAGTACATTATCTGGGACACTAAAGAAGAAAAGATCATCACTTTTGCTCTGCATCCTCTCCATTCCCCTGGTGGGGAATGATGGAACCTTAAAATACTCTTTTTTTGTTTGTTTGTTTTATTACAAAGTGGAGCAAAGTTGCAAATCCGGAGGTTTAAATCATCTGAAGTTTTAAATAACAGTATTTTTTAAAGAAACTGCTTCTAGTGGTGTTTCTTGGCCATAAATGTCCTAATGTGCTCCCTCCTTGAGCACATGGGGTAAAGCTTTGCTGCTGGAATGCCCAGGGACATGCCTGGGAGATTAATAATATATAGCAGCATTTATATATATAATATATATATATATATATATATGTATGTATACCATTACATGCTTTTCTCATACATATTCCAACAGTAGATGAAAACTATATAAACTACAGACCTAAAAATACCTCGGTGCAAATAATATTTGCAGAACTGAGAGGAGACTACTGGAAATAGGAGAACACCGGGAAAATCCAGGAAGGGACAGTTTTGGGGTAAAACAAGCACGTGGATGAGTTGGCAGATATGCCTTTAAGAACCAAGGAAATTTTGATGGACCTGAATAGTCCTCAGCCTCCAAATTATTCACTTAAATCATTACACTTTTTTTACCCTCAGGAGGGAATATTCCAGAGCTTCAGAAAAAAAACCAATTGAGAGATGGAAGAAAATCCTGAGTTGGAAGGGACCTTAAATCCATCTGCCATGGGCAGGGACACCTTCCACTATCCCAGGTGGCTCCAGCCTGGCCTTGGGCACTCCCAGGGATCCAGGGGCAGCCACAGCTTCTCTGGGCACCCTGTGCCAGGGCCTCCCCACCCTCTCAGCCAGGAATTCCTTCCCAATATCCCATCTAAATCTACCCACTTTCAGCTTAAAGCCATTCCCTGTGTCCTCTCCCTCCATCCCTTGTCCCAAGTCCCACTTCAGCCTTTCTTTAAATCCCCTTTCCCCCTCACATTTTACATTTTTGGAATAAATACGAAAATGATAAAGTAGCACAAAATCCGACCAGGACAGCAGGGATGGGTTTCCCAACTGGGAGGAGAACTGAGCACAACATTCCAGAGAAAAGAGGGGACAGGGGAGTAAAGTGGCAGAGGTTTCATTTGTCATTTTGCAGAGGTTCTCAGGCTGGTGCCTGTGGGGCTGGATGGAAACTGCCGTGGAATTCCCACAGGAGGCTTGGAGAGGCTGAGCCCTTGCAGAGCCGAGGCAGGAGCCCGTGGTCCCGAGGTTCAGTGACTGTGCAATTATGTGTGAGATTCAATTAAGGAGCCTTCCCTCCTTCACTTCAAGCAGTATTTATGTAACTTCTGCATGATATAAATATTGTTCTTCCTGCTTAGTAAACTCGAATTAAAATCCCCCTCGGAATAAAAAGGTCCTCTGGAATTTCATTCCTGATGCATTTTTTTCTTATGTAAACAGCTGCTGGGAAGGGAATAATCTCCAGGAGGGGGTTGCTTTGCTTTCCACATTGATTTAAAAGAGAGGATGAGAGTTCTTCCCAATACAGTTCATCATTCCTTAACCGTGGCTGTAACACGGGCTCCTGAGAAAACGCTCCTTCCATCATTTCCCATCAAGCCTGACACTTTCAAATCACATTTCACTGTCACACATTTTGCCCACGATTTATTTTGACAGAAATATGTTTCCAATCCCTTTTCCCAGTGGGTGCAGCCCATGGGAAGCACAGGTGGTGCTGGGAATGTCGTGCTGAGGAGCAGAGAAACAGCAAAGGGCCTTGTTGAGATCTGTCTAGGAGCCCCTCTCAGAGGAGAATTTATAAAATATATATAAGAAAAGAAATTAAATCATTAAGCTTTCATGTAATGTAGACTTACGTGTTTAGAATTGTAAATTTTCTGCCCTTTTTGCAAAATCCCAAGAATATGCTTAAAAGTGTAAATTATTTGACCTACAAAGACTATCATCATATATATTTAAATGGTATAAGAGAGGTGGTTCTCCACCCCTACCCTGCTCTCATGAGACCCCACCTGGAGCACTGCATCCAGCTCTGGGATCAGGACCTGGATCTGCTGGAGTGAGTCCAGGGGAGGCCATGGAGATGCTCAAAAGGCTGGAGCTGCTCTGCTCTGGAGCCAGGCTGGGAGAGCTGGGAATGTTCACCTGGAGAAAGATCCAGGGAGACCTTGGAGCCCCTTCCAGAGCCTAAAGGGGCTCCAGGAGAGCTGGAGAGGGACTGGAGACAAGGGATGGAGGGACAGGACACAGGGAATGGCTTCCCACTGAAAAAGAGTAGATTTAGATGGGATATTGGGAAGGAATTCCTAGCTGGGAGGGTGGGGAGGCCCTGGCACAGGGTGCCCAGAGAAGCTGTGGCTGCCCCTGGATCCCTGGAAGTGTCCAAGGGCAGGTTGGAGCCACCTGGGACAGTGGGCGGTGTCCCTGTCGATGGCAGGGGTGGCACTGGATGAGCTTTAAGGTCCCTTCCAACCCAAACCACTCTGTGACAGGCACAGACAGACAAGGGGAGAGGTGTAAAGATAGTTCCCACCCTGATAATTCAAACCTCCCTCCCTGTCCTGTATCCCAGGGTTTGCAATGGAGAGGTGTTTCCTGCAGTTGGATTGCTGTTCATAGCAGCAGCATTTTGAATCTTACCTTCTCCTCCCATTCCTTATAGGAATTAAGTACTTCTGCAATAGAAAACTGAGAAGTGATGTCATTCCTTAAGGATGAAGGGCACTTCATCAGGAAGCAGTGACCTGGGGCCAGGAGTAGAAATGTCATTTTTGGACTCAATCCCAGGCCCACTCTTTGCTCTGTGATTGTTCTGCCCCTGCTGAGTGAAGGGATGGGCCTCTCTCTCCCCATGGAGGACACCTGGTAATGCCTCATTAAAATGGGCTTTTACACTGCAAAATCTTTTCCTCAGCTACTTCTGATTTGCACTTTTTATCCCCAACAATAGTGCTTATTACAGTGAAAGGCAACTTTTCTCCAAGAGATGTGTACATGGACCACAGATGAAACACACACTGGTCATAACTACAGGTTATGGCCTAAAATTAGATTTTTATATGTAATTCATCAGTCAGTTTAACATATTGTCTGAGTTCTTTTTCTTTGAAGATATTTGTGGGGCTCGTTAACCAATGGGAACATTCATATTTAAAGAATCAAATAGCTTTTTTATCTTTTTTATCTTGTTAATCATTTTTTTTCTAAATACATACATCTATAAATTAACTATTTTTTTTTAGGAAAAGGTTCTTCCCCGGGAGGATGGTGGGGCACTGGAAGAGCTCTAGAGGGAAGTGGTCATGGCCCCAAAGGCTGCCAGAGCTCCAGGAGTTTTTGGAAAGGACTCTCAGGGACAGGGTGGGATTTTGGGGGTTGGAATTTTATGATCTTTGTGGGTCCCTTCCTGCTTTGTTCTTCAGGGTCAGAAAAAACACATGGTTGGACTTGATGATTTTGGAGATCCCTCCCAACCTTAATGATTCCATGATTTTTCTCTGCACAGGGAAGAGTAAAAACTGCAGGTTGTGTTCTCGTGTCTCCTCCCTCCGAACCAACCATGCTGAACTGTGCCTGAAATGAGCACAAGCTCTTGAGCTGAAAAACAACATCAACCAGCTTTTTAGAATCCAGTTAATTATTAAACGACCCATGAAGGTTTGGAATGCATGGCTGGGTTTTGCGAGCTCGTCTGATAGGCTGAGTTTCTCTCCAGTTTATACAGATAACTTCAATTCCTTCTCTTGAAAATGAATGTTCGTGGATAGATGAGAACATGTGTTCATTCTGAGTAAAGGGCACTTTGCTGAGGCACAACAGAGAGCTCCAGAAATGTTAAAAGAAGAATAAAAGGATTGCAGATAAGTCGGGTTTGGCACTAAATAAAGGTCAAACTCAATTATCATCAGAGATTATTAAGAAAGTGCTGTAGGCAAAGTAAACCCAGTGGCTGACACACTGAGGAGAGTCAGGTGTATAATCAGGGGGCCCTCAGAACCAAAACACATTTGCATTAACAAAAAACACACACTGCACACACGTGTAAACACTTCCCAACTTCCTAAACCTACTTTCAAGGAGTCTGTTCTTTCTGCTTTGTATCTCTGGTCGCTTCCCCTATTTATTTAATTGCACTTTCAGAGCAGGGATGATCCAGGGAAGGTCTTTATCCCCCAGCTCCAAGTGCCATTTCTGTGCAAGGATCCCAAGAATCTGCTGACGTTACTGTGAGCTCTGTGCTGCCCCTGATGGGCTACAGCTTCATTTGGAAAAAACCCCAGAATTAAGTGTGTGTTAATTTTTCATTTCCATAATGAGCTTTTAGAATTCTGTGCAGAGCATGGGGGGGAAAAAAATAAAAACAACCCAACAACAAACCCATTTCCAAAATAGAGGTGATTTCCATGGCAGGCCTTGCTGTGGAGTGATTGCCACTCAGAGCATCATCCCTTCACTGCAGAGTCCCTGAGCAGCATTATCAGAGCCCCCAGCTCTGCTCCATCACCCCAGCCCTGTCACAGGGACCCCTTATCTGCTGCTGCTGCCTGATGGCTGAGGAATGGAATCTCTAATGACAGAAGGAATGGAATGACTGGCTTGTAAATAAATCCATTTGGGACACTTAAGGAAGGTTAAACTCTGTGATTAGCTCTCCAGAATAAGGATGTGTTTCCTAACTGGGGCCTGTCAAGCAGGTGATAAAGTGAAGCCCAGTCCTGAGGTGAAGTGACAACTGGCATGTGGTCACAGTTATAGACCATAATGATGAGCCCATCCTGTTATTTTGGGGGGTTCCCAATCAAGCACCACTCTGAGCCACACAAAAATCTGCTGAGGACATTGCCCACAAAAAATGGGTGTGCTCCAAAGTCACCGTTGGGAGCCTCACAGAATCACAGAATCAGTAAGGTTGGAAAAGACCACAGAGGTCATCAAGTCCAACCTATCACCTATTACATATCCTTCTGTTACTTAAGTATTTTAATTCCTTTTTTTGGTGCAAGGAATATCTTCAAAGGAAGTTACATATACCTGTAGAGAAAGATGGGCTGTTTTTTATCATACGTTTTATCATTTTTATAATGATATTTATTTTTATCATCCTCAAAAAATCAATTCCTGAGAAAGCACATTATGCTTAAGGAAAGTGGTACAACACAGGATTGAGATGTGTGTTCATGTTTCCCTCTCCTTGGGACCAAACTCTTACTTTACTCATCAGATAATTAGGTAAGCTTGGTACTGATCCTTTTACTGCTTCACTTGTTATTATTCTCTGATTCAGGTTTTAAATATTGAGTATTTCAGTATATTTACATAAAAGTGTAGTTCTAATGGGAGCAAAGTTTCCTGAACGTTTATCTGTTTTATTTCCCTGCCATTTTTAATATAACACAGGCATTTAAATGCTTTTTAAACACTGATCTCCCTTTTGACTGGCCATCGATCCTAATGTCTAAATCCATAGCTGCTTTGGTGAGGTATATCTTGCTGGATATTGATAAATCTATACTTTTATGACCCGTTATCCAAAAGAAAACAAAGTTTAATGTGATGCATTGGTTTATGTTATATTTTATTTCTGTATAAATAACAGTGGAGCTCAGGACAATCCTCTCAACTGACCCATGAGCTATAATTTCACCCCTGTGTACACACATTATTCTTATGGTTTTTTGCTTCATGAGCAATGAAAAGAACTAGCTGGCAACAGATCCTCAATGTAATTAAAATGTAGGATTTTCATTGCTTTATATTCTGTTGTAGATTTTTTTTTCCCAGCATGGAAATAACCTCCATGGATTTTTTTTGGGGGTGCTTAAATATCCTCTGACAAGGTCGTAGAATCATTAAGGTTGGGAAGGACCTCCAGGTTCATCAAGCCCAACAAGGATCTTCAATGCAGGAGGACAAGTGTCTTGGAGTGCTGATGTCAACTGCTGGTGATTATTTCTTTATAATGAGTTTTTCTCCACAAAAGAAAGACCAGAGAGGTCTCGTTTCAAGTGACACTGAGGATACATGGCCATGGCAACCGTGGGCCTTGCCCCAAAGATGCTGCCCATGGGTTTTCTTCCTAACACATGTTCTTTTGTCCCTGCATTTCTAATGTGTTTTCAAGTGGTTTTTCTGTCCCTGGAAGGGGGAAACATTAAATCCTCTTCAACTCAGCCTCATTAGTATCTTGTGGCAAAGACACATAAACACCAGCTATGCATGAGCTGAAAAAATTATTCTATTTTATTCATAATTTCAATGTACATTCATCAATCCGGACTTCAGGCAAGGCACAAGAGGAGATTGGGAAAAACTGGTACATATTAACATGCTGGGGCCAAAATTAATTCACAAACTATTTACCTGAGTTGTAAACATTGGTTAGGGAACACACACACACACAAAAAGAATTCTTTGGTATCCTGAATGCTGGCAAATGTCCCAAAACGTGACACACAATTTATTTCTAAGAAACAGCTTCAATCAGAGAAGAGCAAGAGT
Organism: Pitta sordida; assembly: GCA_013390025.1. Classification (NCBI taxonomy): domain Eukaryota; kingdom Metazoa; phylum Chordata; class Aves; order Passeriformes; family Pittidae; genus Pitta; species Pitta sordida. Next base: position 111,837 of record WEKX01026243.1, read on the forward strand.
TTAATCTGGAGCAAAAGGAAGTTAAGAAGGCAGAGGTGCTTCCAAACCACCCTCCCTCTTCCCTCCAGGCCTGAGGGAGTTCAGGAGCTGAAACAACACAAACATTCACCCCTGTCCATGGAGAACTCCCCCCAGTGATGCTCAACAGCTATTTTAGCTGCTGAACACGTGAATTGAGGCCTCTCTGGCTCATAGGCACAACACTCGTATGTGTGAACTTACTCCCGTGGGGTATTGTTGCAAAAACATTCTTAAATGTATTTTGCAACACAGATAATGGAGCCAAGGGAAGCTGCAGGAACAGCGGGGCCATTGCCATTGCATGGATTGAAATCTCTGAGAGGAAACTCCACAACTCCATGACCTGGTGCTGTGGCAGAGCCCTGTGATGCTCCTCAGCCTCTCTGCTCACTCCCCTTTAGCCCTCGGACCCAGTCCAGGTGTCCCATTTAGGGATTGATCCCATATGTAGGAAAGATGGGAGTGTTTTGGCCAAGCAAAACTCTACACAAACCAGCTGCCTCATTTGTCCAGCTCTCAACAGGGGAAATGTGGCCAAGTCATGGGCAGGAGCCCCAGTGTGTCTCACTGCAGCTGGACACAGCAGCTTCAAAATTCAACGTGATGCTCCATGGAGATGCTATTTCAGGGTGAAACAGCCCAAGTTAAATCATAGAACCCCAAAATCCCAGACTGGTTTGGGTTGTAAGAGACATAAAGCTCATCCAGTTCCACAGGGAGGGACCTTCCAATGTCCCAGGTTGCTCCAAGCCCTGTCCAACCTGGCCTGGGACAATTCCAGGGACGAGGCAACCACGGCTATTCTACACATGGAAAATAGGTTATTAACTCCAAGGATCAGCACTTTCCTTAACTACAAAAGGAATGTACCCATCCAGTCCCTGGCACTGCCATGGCAAGAGCCTGGTGTGATCACCATCAATAATTCAATGATTCTGCCCTCAGGAACGGCCCATTACCATTACTGCCCAAACATGCCTTCAACAAAGCCTTGTGATGGTTGGAACATGCCAAAAATGACAAGGAAATGGTGTGGAAATGGCAGGATAAAATTCCTGATGGATGTATATATTAGGATTCCTTCTCTCCTTACCCCAAATACGTTGAAATACAACTTAACAACATCCAGCATCATAAATAAAAACAATCCTGAAAGCTGGTGTTCCCTTTAATTTTTGAATTACGCTTAAATGAAAGTGAATTTAATCACCCTATCCTGTTTTACAACAAATAAAGTCATTGTGATTAATGTTAGCACACACGATACCGAATTAATTTGAAATTAAATCACTCTTGCAGTAAGTTAAGTGTCTCCAGCCAAAGAGGAAAGCCCTTTATAAAATGGCATGGCAACTGAAAGGTCTCTGGAATTAGTGACACTGGCAGAGGTGCAATCCAGGGGCAGGGGGCAGAATGGGGCAGAGCGCTAATAAATAGTTCCTCCTGCTTTTTGAATGAAATTTGATTAAAAGCACAGAAAATTAGTGGGTTTATGGATTAATTTTGATTCATTAAAAGCAACTAAAGAATTTTGAGGCCAAATTTCTGGTTCGAAAGCCATGTGAAGGGGTGGGGCCAGTTCTGGGATTCAATGAGGGGCTTTGATGGGACAACCCAGAGAGCTGAACAAGGTTGTTTTGTGACGGGGGAGTTGTAATGTCCAATTTGGCTCCTCCCAAATCCAAATCCCAGCCCACTACGACACAACATTAATTCAGAGCGAACAAAAGCCACTGAGAGCAGCTGGGTCTGAGTTTCTGCAGCCGTTGTTTTCCCAGGCACCACGAGCCGGGATCCCAACCCGACTTTGGGGAAGGGAACAGTCACAATCTGCCACCCCATCTGCACAACTGGCTCTTCCCCTGGCACAGAGCTGCCTTTGTCCAAGGAGGGCAAACACAGGGTCATTTCATCACCCTGGGATTTGTAACGTGCCCCAAATTGTTTCAGGAAGAGGAAATTCTTTTTTGAGATTCCTAATAGGACTTTCCCCCCTCCCCCCCCACCCCCGAGATTTTTAGTGATTTGCAGGGTGTTTCGAGGGAAAATCTTTGTATTTTCAGGCAAAAAAAAATTGGACAGTAATACTCCTAAATATAGTAATGTCTGTTGCTGGATTCACTTGGAGCTTAACACAAGAGCAGCAAGAGCAAAGCTCTTCTTATCTCTTTGTTTTAGAGTGCTCAGTGGTTTTAGTGTTTATGGCTGATCCTCTCCAGGGAATAAACCCTCCACGTTTTCTATTCAGAATTCTGAAAGCATTAGAAGTTTTAAAAGATCTCTGTTCTCTAATAGGCAAACACGAGCAGGAAAAATAGGAAGTGGCTCTGATTTTATGACAGTCATTTGCACTGGAAGTGCTCACAGGGTGTTTATCTGACAAGAAGCCATTAGTTTTCCTTCGAGGATGCCTTGGGATTTCAATCATGAGCAGAATTCAACAAGCTAAGGAGGAGTCAGTTCATGGCCTCTCGTGGAAATTATTATCTATCCCTTCTCTCTGGGGTTTCAGTACCAACACACATTTCGAGTGTCAGAAGGTGCTGATTGACATTGGAGAAAACAAGGAATTGTTGTTTCCCAGTGGGTTTGGGGAGACTTGAAGTGACTTGTGGCTGATGTAGTAACTCAATGACTGTAAATAACATTCAAACTACACAAAGCCACGTGCCTGACTGTGTGCAGGATGTACCTAGAAGGAAAAAACTCCCTGTCATCAGCATTTTAAAAGAAATGATGTTATCAGTACATGAATTCAGAATAGTCTATTTTCATGAGGTTTAATGCCTTTTTAGAGCCACATGGTGCAGTAAAATAAGGACAGGAATGCTGCATCACCTGCAGTGGAAGGTCTTTCATAGCAGTGAATGTTAATCTCGTTAGGAAATAAATGAAGAATTCAGTGGCATGAATATCTGGCACAGAGCACCTGCAGTTATTTTACTTTTTTATAAAACACTTAATTTTTAAATGCTTAAATGCATATTAAACATTGCAAGTACTATTGCATTCAAGAAAACAAGAGTAGATTAATCCTCAAGCACATAAATACATTGATTTTACACTAACAGATGACTTGGTGAGCATGTTCTTCTTTCATAGGGAGAGTTAAGGAACGCTTTGGAAGTTCCAAAGCTTCCAGTTTTGGAAGTTTCACAGATGGTTTTGGAGCAGTTCAGGTGTGGGTGGGGAATGTCCCATGAAATTCAGAGGGAAAAGGGATCCCATCCCACTCTGTCCCCTACTCAGAGTTCATGTATTCAGTGAGAGATCCACGGTGGTTTGTGAGCAAACCTTCCCCTTCCCCAAATCTGTCGTTGCCCCTCACACAGCCAGGCTTTAACAGCACCAAACATCTCAGAAACAAAGCAGACCATGGGTTTGATGTCTTTTCCCTGCTCCTTGTCCAACGTTAGCCCTTGGCTGGTTTCCTCAGACAGTGGGAACATACGGACGTAGCCCAGAAACTGCCCAGCATCCAGAACATAATTAGAGCAGAACAAAACGCTGCATTTCCCAGCTCCCGGGGAAAGCCTCTCCATCAGCAGCGAGGGAGCAGCCAGCCCTGGTGATTCAGTGTGCAAAGAGCACGGGGTAAGAGGAGGGTCAGCTCCCAAGGGGCAGGAAAACTCTTTCCTTTCTCTGGACACCCTTTTGAAATAAATCAGGCTGCCAACTTCAGTCCAGGGGCAGCTCGGGGCCAGGCTGTATCACTCCTAACAGGCACAAGAACAGTGCCACTACAGAAATTACATTTATAAATTAACATTTTTGACAGGAAGAATGGATTTTCTTGGGTGAACTAAAGCTACAAACCCCAAACCCACTGCACACCAAATGACCTTCTCTCCTCTGCTGTGCCCCTGGGCAGCTCTGCCCCTGCGAGTGGCTCCAGCACTGGAATCCCAGGGGTTTAACACCATCAACTTACTAATGCTGTGGAACAGAATTCATGTATTTCTCCATCCATATAACTTGTTGTCAGGTTGTATTTTTCATCTCTTTGCTTGCTTTTCCCAGGCCAGCTTCAATTTTAGCAAGGAAAATAGTGGACAATAGTCCAACAATTCCCTGGATCAGGACATACACCTGCCCCAACTCTGTGAGTATCCCCAGAGTAAGCTGTGTGCAAGCACACAGGCCTCCTTTGAATACATTCATTGTGGGAAAACTTGTTCTGCTGCTTCATTGTATCATCACAAATGTTTTCGCTGACTTAACTGCTCTGATGACTCACACAGAGGCTCCCAGAATAAAACCCTGTTGTAGCAGGGTTTTTTTTTTCACATAAAAGGCAAGTGTATCAGGGATCCTGCTTCAACAGGGGGTTATTTTTAATGTATATAATACATGTTCAGTGTAATCTCTGGGCTCTGAGGTTGGATATATCCAGGAAGGATGATCTCCCACTGAACCAGTCTGCAGCAGGAAGTTGCAAACCTTCACAACTGTGGATGAGAAATGGATTTGTCTCCTGGGACAGCATCATCTCTCTGTGGTTTCTATGGTTGCCAGTTCAGGTCATTCCACTCCTCATGAAGGCAATATCTGTTAAAAAAAATCTATATTAAGTGGACGCATTTGATTGTGAGCATTTGTGAACTGATGAAGAAATGCTACTTCTACCCCAATTCTCCTGAAAAAAAACTGGTGTAAGAGTTGGAACAGGAGAATGAGATGATCCATGTGAAGCTGGATGTCCTTCATGAAAGCTGGGACAGGCAAACCTTGACTCACTCGAGTCTGCAGTGGAAGGACTGGAGTTTTAGTTGGCTTTTAGAACAGGGACTTTAAATTATGTCAGTCTGTTTTTATCTTCGCTGCTTAAGTGACTCTGCCTGGATTTAGCACTGAATTGTCCTCTGTAGCCCCAACAGCCACAAACCTTGGCCAATCCTCCTTGGAATTCCACTTCTGGATGGTGGAGGGGGAGTTTCTGTACTGCAGCAGGCAGCAAAATCCTGGCTCCTGGGGCACCCACAGCTCCTCTGGGCAGCCTGTGCCAGGGCCTCACCACCCTCCCAGGGAAGCATTTCTTCCCAATATCCCATCTAAACTGGCCCTCCTTCAGTTTGAGGCCATTGCACCTTTTCCCAACACAACAGGCCCTGCTTGTCCCTAGTTTTTCCTACATCCTTCTTGCTCTGGACCTGTTGAAACTGTCCCTGTTTGCTTTGGCACAACACAAGCAGAAAGACACGAGCTCTCAGAGATTAAGAAATATGGTGATAAAGTAAATTAAGAAAAGAGATTTTGTTATGGTAAATATGCTGCTCACTTACCAGGCATGTAAAGGAAAAAAGGTTTGTCAGAGTTCTACAAAACTCCAGTGCTCTGGAGACTCTCTAGGAGACATTTAAGAATTACTTAAAACCAGAATCCTGAGGCTGGAAAGGACAGGTACGTTCTGTGCAATTAGACACTTGATTTCAGAGTATCTCAGTGTGAAATAAGGTCATGCCTTTGAAACCAGACTGGTGGGAGATACCTGATAACCGTGGGACAGTGGAGCAGTCCCACAAACAAGGGCTGAAACACGGGCTGGAGGATGTTCCCAAGGACTTGGTAGGGCAGTGTCACGCTGGGGACCGGGCTGTTCATTGCCAAAACCTCTCCCTGGAGCTTTAGATCCGACAGGCTTGAAAAGCTGATCTCCCAGTTTGAAAGGTTTGGGCGGGGAGGTGAAATGAGTGAGTTTAACAGCAGCTCCAAAGAGCCTTCAGCACCTGAGCCGAAAACAAAGAGTGATCTGTTCCTCCACTGGGCTCCCTGACAGCAGCAGGATTCCCACTGGCATGGAGGATTCAGGAAACACAGGTGCAGACGTTGTTGGGAAGAGTCTTCAGGCAATGCTGAGGGTGTGCTCAGGAAACAGCGGGCGCCGTCCTCTTGTGCGGGATCTGGAGACGTTCACGTAGGGAGAATGAAGGGTTTGGAAAGGAAAAAAAGGGAAAACTGAAAAGCTTCACCTGCACCTGCCAGAGACTGGAGAACAAAGACACAACAGCCAGCAAACACGTACAAGGTAAAGGTAAATTCAGAGTTATGGGGGAAAAGGTCCATCGGTTGAAATCGGGATGTTTAGACACTGGTAGAAGCCCCAGACACCCTAATTAATGCCTCAGCAATGTGAAATTGAAGTGTAAAAATTCAGATGGTATTTTTCTTTTAGCTGATACTCAGACTAAGAGAACAAATGTGATCTAGTTAGAATTAGGAGCTATTTGCCACCGTGGAGAAGGAAATGGATGTACAAGGGCCCAAGTTGACTTGTCAAGGACCTTGCTCTCAGAGCAGGATTGCGGCCCGAGGCTCTGCACGTTGCACTGAGTTATGAAACAAGGATTTCTCCATTTCTAAAACTTTGGCATCTCACTTCAGATTTAATTAATTTTCCTCTCCTTCAAAGTTCCAGCAAGAAACTAAACCATATCAGAAATATAAATGCTGTGACTATGGGCCCTTTGTTTCACTTGTGCATGTCTAATAAACTCTCAGATATATTGGATGTCTGAAACAAAGCCGGTCCTCTCGTGTTTGGGAGAGATTATCCTCACAAAAGGGACTCGCTTTGTCAAAACAATGAGAATAAGAAAGTTTTCAAGATTAAAATGTCAGGTAGATAAACACATTACTTTGAACTGTATTTGTATTCCGCGGCGCGTTCAAACACTCCGCCAGTTATCTCTCAGAAAGTAAACATGCGTGAAATCTGATCAGCTCTTTATTGTACACGGGCTAAATTATGCAAGGCATTGTAGGAGCCTCCTATATGGCTCATTTACACATCTTTTGATAAATGTAATATGCAGATTCCGAGTCCTTTGTGAGACATTAACCTCCGTGCATATTGATGCTGCTATTCTGAGCGATGACAGGCGTTCAAAGACCTTTCTGTGTCTCCTTGAAAGGCAGCAGGGCCCTTCCTGGGGAGGGACTTGCTGGGTGATGTACAAATGACCTTTCTTTAGACTTCAAGCTTGTCATGAATTTTCTTCTCAATGTCAAGGAATTAAAGGCTTCAAGTCATTTTAATAGTGGCATCAAGTGGTCAGGATGGGAGACCTGCCTTCAGTGCCCTGTTTGGGAGGAAGGCAGGGCTAATCCACCAGCCACAGGAATTACTGGGAAGTTATTTTACTTGTGCTGCGTGATAAAAAGTCACATTGAGCGGCCAAACTCTTTGAAGATACTTATTTCGGATACTTATCTCAGTTTAAGAGACCCAGCAAGGCTATTTTAGGGAAGGAAAGAACTCTTTAAGTATCTCAATTTGGCACTCGAGTCGAGCACTGACAATCCCCACTCGTCAAATGCTGCAATGAGGATGCTGGAAGCTTTTCCCAAATACCTGTGCAAGGGTAGTTTTTGCTCAAACCTTGTCTGATAGGGCTGCAAAGCAATATAGGCATGTCTTGCTACAGAACATTTGCTGATAAATGGGATTGAAATTATGTGTATGCTTTTTTTGTTGTGTGCAGAAGTGTTCCCTTTTCTTATTTGGCAGCCAAAAAAAAAGGGGATGCTGTACTTTGAAGGTGAGGTTTTGCAGATTTTTATTTGGAAAGAAGCAAATCCAAAGGAAATCTGAGGGCTTATTTAAAGTCTTCTTATTTAAAGTCAAGGCTATTCATTCTTAGAGTCTTCTTGCTTAAAGTCAAGGCTAGAAAAAAGACCTTCAGGTGAAAGGAAAAAAGGGAAAGATGCATTTTGTGAGGTGTTCAGCTCCGTGCTTGGAGCCAGAGCACTTTCCAATGTGCTGAATTACACAGGTCCCCTGCTCAATAAAACAGCTGGAGGGCTGGAAAAGGAGATGTCATTTCCTTGACAGTGCAATGATTATTTCACTTGACAAGCTAAGGAGGGACTCTGCTGCAAAACATCCCCAAGCTGAGACCTCTTCCCTTGATTCCTGGTTTCCTTCTGGTCAGGGGGAACTGGAAAGGAATTGAGGAGCTGGGGAGGGAGCAGAAGAGTAAATGGCTGTTCCACAAGTCTTCTGAATATTGGAAAGTCAAGCTAGTGCTGATAATTGAAAAGAAATGTTCAGAATGAGCTGAAACTTGGTGAAACCTCCAAATGACTTCGAGAACATTAAGTAAAGGAGCCTCCGAAAAGCCACATAACAGAGTGTCACTGGCTTAATCCTCATGTGACATGACAAGAGCAACTTCCACAAGGAGCTTTTTCAGCCTAATTAAGTCTCACTCAGTCTTCCAGGACCTTGAAGATTTTCGTGTTGCTCTGACACAAAAATCTGACAACAGACTTCCCCAAACTCCCCTCTACAAATCGTTGGGCAGACCAAATTCTCCATTTTAGCTTGCAGAAATACAAAGGGAGATTTTAGCTGATGTTCTTGGCTCAGCAGTGCTGCTCTGCAGGTGAGTCTAAGTTCCTTGCCTTTTCTCCATTTGCAGAAAACCTGTAGCTGAAGTGCAGGGCAAGACCAGTAATTCCATTAAAATAACCACCAACAAAAAAGTTACTGGCTCAAAACTCAAGGGGTTAAGATAATTATATGTATGCAGGTGCATAATAAATGAAGCCTTGTTAATTATTCCCTGGAGTTTGAGGGTGTGGGACGCATTTACTCTAAAAACCTGGAAGCTCACACACGACTGCTGGGGCTTGGAACAGCATTTCCTCATAAAACAATAACAACTAAAGGAAAAAAACCCAAGAACAGGAAAACAAAAAACCCCAAGAACAGTCACTTTTAGGAGCATGATTTTAGGAACACATCGGCACCGGTGAGACTTGGCAACACCAAACCACTGCCAGCAAATCCCATGACCAGGGAATTAATTCCCGGTGTTTACCTGGCTCCAAAGGCCTTAAAGACTGTCATTAATGGGACGAGATAGGCTTCAAAGGAGTCAGAGTGAAAAACAATTAAACAAACGTGCAATTTTCTCATCTCTCTTATGCCAAATTGGGGATTAATGAGCCAGACCAACCTGACTTGGTGGGATACTTGATAACTGCACATTTCCAGTTGAACCCACAGCTCCATGTTCGTGTTTGGTGCTTGTCTCTGAAGGGAAGAATTACTCACACTCAAAATTACTTGCTGGCTGCTGGCAGGGAAAAATATTCTTTGTGTTTGTCTGCCCCGGACAGGAAGGCTTTCAGATGTTTATTTTAGGTACCCGTATTTTCCCGTTAAATGATATAGGAACATCTGACAGGTTTTTTTATGTATGCATTTAAGGAATGCCCCTGTGAGATGAATAAAAGTGATTAATCTATTTTAGAGGCAGAGAGAAAGCAAGGCTCAGATCTGTGTGCAGATCTTAAAATGCCCAAAGTTTAAAAGAAAAAAATATCAATCCCACAAAAAACCCCAACCAAGATCAATCAATAGCTTATTAAAATCTCTCAGGACCCCACTTGTTGGCTTCATCAGCAGTCCTGAACAAGGCAGGAGATGAATCGCCCCTAAATAATAGTAAATAACCCCCAAAGATGTCAGTCAGAACAGAGAACAAATAATCTGACCTCTATCACCTTTACTCTCACAAGTGCTCCATCTATCAGCAACACCTACAGCTCCAGAGCAGGCCATTAATTTTACCTTCCTAATCAACATTCCTCTGATTTCAGTCCTGTGGCCAATGAGCTCTTAAGACACCCAGAACCTTCCTCAGATCAGGGTATATCACTTATTTTTGGACAGGTGCTCACCAGACCACTTGCTCATATCATTCTGTCCTGACCTACTTTGAAAGACATCTCTAAAAAACCTTATTTCTGCAGCAATAACTGAGCAACCAGACACAAAAATAATGCTGTGGTGCCTGTTTTCTACACTTGTGCAAGCACTGTAAGAATGTGTCTAGTAGCAGGAAGATATAAATTAATCCTTTGCTCCAGAGGGAGAAAATTGTCAATAAAAGCGAAACAATAGGACAATTTTTTGTAGTTTTTCATGCAAAAGGCATCCTGGAATATTTTGTATTATAAAACAAGAATCATAGAATGGTTTGGTTTGGAAGGGACCTTAAAGTCCAACCGTTTAAGGTCCCTTCCAACCCAACCCGTTCTGTAGTTCCACGATAACTGGTCTGCACAGATAAATGAAGACACTCACTTGAGATCCGCTCTTGAAATTCCAACTAAAATTACCACAAATAGGAAAAAAACCAAAATCAATGAGTAGCCCCTGAATTTGCTGGTGTTGCCAGCCTTTCTTCAGAGCTGTGGAGGTGTTTGAACAGCAGCTCATGATGGATGCAACAATCTGAAAATTAGTCTCCAGTTCCCAGGCAACCACTCATTTGGAGGGTGGGCCGTGGCATTTTCCCCTGACCTTCCTGAGCCAATGGCAGTCGTAAAAAGCTAAAAGGAGAGGAGTTTTATTCCATTTCTTCAGTCAGCATTTTGTACAATGAGCAAAATCAATACAATGCAGAATCTACGTGGGGGGTTTGGAGGAGTGAGCTGTACTAAAAAACAAACCAAAAAACAAACTCTGAAAAGGTCAAGCAGAGAACCAGAAAGGCAAGACCCACATGGCAAAACCTCACAGAAACTTTCTTCCTTTAACTCTTTGGTTCAGTGAGGGCAGCTCTGGCTGCACCTTCGCAGCAAGTGCCTGGCTCAGGCATCTCACATTTTACAAACTCCAGAGTCTTAATTTTCTTTGGGAAAATTTTTACAGCCATTTTCCCTGCTCCTGATAAAGGGGGAACCACTGGCTTGCATCTCATCTGATTAATTAGTGGTATCCTGCCCTGTTAATTATGCGAAAAATCACACCTCATTGGCGTAACACAATGTACATAATGAAAAATAGGGAGAGTTCATGTCTTACAAACTCTTTTTTATCCTCCCTTTCATAGTGCTTGATATAGCAAATTATACCAGATACAGCTTAAGGAAAAGCTGAGTTGCCTCCAGCACAAATTTTGAGGTGGGCAAATGTTTTCTTCCCCGTTCTGCAGATTGTGTTGTTAGAGAAACACTGCAAACAATTCAACTGAGCCACGGAGGGGGCTCCAGGAGAGCTGGAGAGGGACTGGAGACAAGGGATGGAGGGACAGGACACAGGGAATGGCTTTAAGCTGAAAGAGAGTAGGAATAGATGGGATATTGGGAAGGAATTCCTGGCTGGGAGGGTGGGGAGGCCCTGGCACAGGGTGCCCAGAGCAGCTGTGGCTGCCCCTGGATCCCTGGAAGTGTCCAAGCCCGGGATGGATGGAGCTTGGATTAACCTGGGATAGCGGAAAGTGTCCCTGCCCATGGCAGGGGGTGGGACAAGATGATGTTTAAATTCCCTTCCAACCCAAGCCATTCTCTGGTTCTTCGATGAATCCACCTGAAAACAGCCATCTTTTGCATTTAAAAATATATTTATTATAAACCTGATGCTGCTGTAGCTGATTTGGTTTGAGCTCTGCTTGTTTTCTCTCTGGTCACACCTGAAGGGCTTTGCAAAGTCACATCATGTCCTGATGGTGAGGAGCTTTTCACATCAACTTTTAAATGCCTTTGGAGCCAATACTATTAGAGCAAAGTAATTAATCATTAATCATGATCGTAGCCTGAACCCCAGGACACCCCATTTGAACCCCAACAGAGAATCCAGGAAAACAGAGGTTACAGGAGAGGGAATTCTGCCCTTGAGAGGAATCTGGCAGCCATCAATTTATTGCTGTGAAGGCTCTTCCCCTCATGAAATGAGTTTGTTGTGTCAGTTTGAGGTGAATAACAGCCCCTGGAAAAGCCACCTTGTGTAAAGCAATTCATCCCCATGCAGCAGCAGCTCTGTCTTTCTAAATTCTGATTTTTCTCTGGCCCCCATGGGTTCAAATACATGAAAACCCCACTAAATGTTACAGAAATCACATGTGAGTCTAGGCTATTTAAATAATGTTACCTTGTATCATCTCTGGAAAAGAACCCCAATTTGCTTTCACTTTTTTTTTTCCAAGGAAAAATTTAGGTTAATTGCAAAAACTCTGGTTTGACAATGTTTTTATTCATTATTTTTGACCTATCAATTCTACTATTTAAAAATCAGACAAGGGATATTATCTTTGTAATAAAAGGCTATCGAGAATCTAAATGAGAAATCAAATGCTTTTTCATGCTGGTTTATTTTAGATGAGAAAAACTTGAACCAGATGTAGACCTGAATTGCTGAAGCATGAAAAGGGAGTCACAGCAGAGTGATAAATATCGGAGTCGTGTTGTTCTAGGTGCAGATTTGCATTAACTCAAATAAATTGATCTGTAAGCTCTTCTAAAACTTAATTAATGCTGCAGAAGATCAATTATCAGCTTGGTATCTTGGCACAGATAAATCTGAGCTGAATTAACCATCCAAAAATGTATGTTATCAATATCATATTGAAATGATTGCTGTCATGGGGTAGAAATTTATCGCAGTGCAGCCTGAACCTGAATCCTCTCCTGGAAATGCAGGAAGTGTGTCCATAAACTTTAATTTTCCTCCAGACCAGAAGGAGAACCAGGTGTAGGAGGCTGTGAGACTGTCACCCACCTCAACCTCTGCTTAAGCAAGGCCTTAAAAACCATCCAGGACAGGAATAGAGCGTCCCAGAGATGGGTTTAGATTTCCTCAGTCAATTGTATTGATCAAACCGTTCTCCGTTTGAAATTCCCAGTCAGATAGCCCTAATTTGTTTATAAAAGCGTCTCTTTGAAGATAGTCTTAATTAAGTGGAAGGGAAACTAGCATGTCATTAATGTGAGGAGAGCAATATAGACAGCTGAATAAATATCCCATCGCTGAAGACATATGCTGGTGTTCCAGGGAATCACTAAATACAGGGGGGCTTGTCCTTGGATCAAAAACTTCTCAGTCCCCAGCAGATACGAGCCAGCTTCGTTCTGTGCTGCATTCCCTGCCTGGCAATGAGTGTGTGTGTGGTGCCCTGGGTAATTCACCCTCACCAATGCCATTTATCCAAGTGTTTGTGCAGTGCCCAGCACCCGGGAGGGGGGGAACCCTTTTCCCAGCAGGAAATTCATGGAAAAAACGGGAGCTCTTTGCCTCGTGGGGGCTGGTTGAGTCAAAAGTCACCACTCACAGAGGGCCAGCATCTCCTGCTGAGCTAATGACTGCTCAAAAATATGGGAGCAAATAGGATTTCACCTCTCCAGTGCTGCTGCTTTGTGCATGGAGGGCAGAGGACCCTGCAAGCTTCATTACACCTCGTAGTAAAAATACTACAGACTCAGAATCTCCCCCCTCTGAAGATGTTCCTGTCCCAGAGTGTTAAAGAACGTTGGTTGAGGGTGATTTCTTGCTGCGTTTTTGCAGTTCCTTCGAAGTCATCAATATCCCAGAGTCGTTTTGTGGCACAGTTAGCTCAGGGGAGAGGAGCAGGAATATCATGGATTCAATTCCACAGCTAAACGGCTTATTGGGACTCAGAGCCTCTAACCCTTAATCAAGGGAAACTGCCGTCCTTAGCAAGACAGAAGGAAAATGCTCCAGGATACTTCTTTGACTTGTTTTCATCCTGACACTCATTATTTGAAGATTATATAGCCAGTAAGTGCAGTAATAGGGGGTTGTTTTTATGTCCCTGCCAGAGAATCACCTCATCTCAGAAAGGGAAGCCTTTCCCATCAAGGGCAGGGAATTGCTTCCTCGCTACAACATCAGCTCGTGGAGCTTTTATTTCCATTTCTCTATTCACTATTAATAATGATATATGCTCTTTGAGGTACACGCTGTTTATACATAAAAAACATCATGTAACAGCAGTGATGAGGCACAAGGTAAATCTGGGTTTCTAAACAAGACATTTTTAAGTGATGGAGCAGTCACAAGCAAAGGAAATGCAGGGGAAAAAACAACCTGGTCACCTGGGGTGCTGTGGCTGACTTTTGGGACTACCAGAAGATCGCTGACGAGATTAGATCAAAATCACCATAGCACACAATTAAATTTTCATGGAAAAAATTGATTTTAAATATTGATGACAATCTTTTCTTACAAACCACTTTAAAAAATGGCTGTAGCAGCACTGTGGTGTCAGTGAAACACAGTGACACAAGTGAGAGTTATGCAGGCAGTGATACACATGCAGTGTGTCAGCAGAAATCAGCTGCAAATCCAGCTCTGTCCCTTGGATGTGACCAGTGTCATCCCTGTGGCACAGATTCTCCAGCACTTGGCCACACTTTGCTGTTAAGTTAAAAAAGTTTCACAGAAGAGGCAGATGGTGAATAAGATCGTAGCCAGGACTTGTGTTCACTGCAGGGAGCCTTCACCTCAAACTGCTGAAGATTTAAGGGGTTTTCAATGTGTTGAAGTGCCAGGGGCATTCCAGAGCAGGCCACGGAGGTGTTCCAGGAGAGCTGGAGAGGGACTGGGGACAAGGGATGGAGGGACAGGACACAGGGAATGGTTTTAAGCTGAAAGTGGGTAGATTTAGATGGGATATTGGGAAGGAATTCCTGGCTGGGAGGGTGGGGAGGCCCTGGCACAGGGTGCCCAGAGAAGCTGTGGCTGCCCCTGGGAGTGTCCAAGGCCAGGTTGGAGCCACTGGGACAGTGGAAAGTGTCCCTGCCATGGAACTGGATGAGCTTTGAGTTCCCTTCCAACCCAAACAATTATGTATTTTCTCTAACAGACAATGACTTCCCTGGTGGAATGGAAAGGTGTTTTTTGCAGGCAGCCCTCGTTACACTGCAGAATTAATGTCTCCCGCTCTCTGCCTCACACCTCCCTCACTGTGCCCTCACTAAACCCCCGAGGACCACGGAAAAATCCACACAACAGATGAGAGTTATACAACCTCTTGTTCCAACAACAACCACCTCTCCCCTGCTGCTGCCCAGGGGGTTGGTGCCCTTGCAGCGCCTGTGCCCTCACTCTCCAGGGCTGCTGGGCCTGAATTTGCCAAGTCCTGGTTCAACAGGGACGAGGAGGAGCAGATTAGGGGCAGAGAGGTTACGTGCAGCCCAGGAACTGCAGGTGGCAAGAGCTTTCCTGATGGTTGTTTTTCCCTTTCTAAGAGTCTCGGGAACTGTCACTGCCTCAAACAGTGGAATATTTTTAAGTTCTACCAGAAAGGCAAGAAAAGGAACGCTATGTTGGCTAGAAAGTAAAATGTAAAGAAAAAAAGAGTGTTTATAGGGGTTTTATGTGCAACTATTTAGCGTGTGATTTAAAGAGTAAACAAGGAACGAAAAGGGGGAATACTAAAACCATTGCTGTTTTGGTGGGGTGGGGATTTAGTCAGGAGGAAACTCAGCTTTCCATCTCAGTTTTAAACTTAAAACCCTCCAGATCCATCAAGAATGTCTCTCTACCACTAAAACCATGAGAATAACAGAGAGCAATTAACGGAATATGTTATTTAGGTTTTGATTGATGGCTGGGCTGAAGAAAAACACCGGATTATTTCTTTTTTTTCATTGAGGTTAACGGTGCCTCAACTCAAATAACTTCAAAATAAATAACCAACCACTGTTCTTTTCTTACTGCGATTTTTGTTGGCTTCCTTTGCAACGTGAGCCAGTCCTTGTCTCTGTTGCTATGGAAGTCTTGTCTTAAGGCTCACCAGAGAGAGGAGTTTAAAAAATGTAAATGGGAGATTGACTCAAAGATATTGATTGTTTCTGCAAAGTGCATCGTAATTTCATTCTTTCCTTGCTATATGTCTTTTTTTTAGTATCACAATAGACTTGTAACATCCGTCGCAAAGTTATAACAGAATTTTTACGTCTAAAAACAATTATCTCAATAATTATACAAGTGTCTTTTTTTTTAAATTGTGAGCAATAGAGACCTTGAAGATGGTGAGGAGACTTGTGAATGAGGAAAGAATGGTGCACAACTCCCTGGCTTTAGCAAACCAGGAAGTAAAAATATCCTGAGTTTTTGAAAGCTTTGTTTTTTATTTAATTCATGTCCTTTGATGACAAAAAAAAGGTTCTTTCAGATGGTGTAAAGAGCTCAGAATTTCTCTGTTAGGAATGATATTCAGAAAAATTAAAGATAAGCCCATTTTGACTTAAACATTCAGGATTGATGGGAAGTGAGTCTTACTTCCTATTTGTAGACTTAACTCTGAAACCTTGGAGCAAGTCCCCTGGAAAATTCACTTTTGATGTTCTGCATCCATGGCTTGGTTTCTGTTGGGTTTTCTGGTTGCATTTTTGAAGGAGTGAATATCTTAATTCCAGGAAGAAAAACAAATAGAGCACTGAAACTGGCTGTGAAATTGAATTATAAGAATGTTTGGGACAAATTGGCACTGAATTTTTTCATGCAATGTGATGGCCAGTTGAAGGTAGGTGGGTAGAGAGACAAGTGGATTAATAGATGGATTACAGATTTATTCAGGGATTGGAAATCCATTTGGAATATTGTCCTGAACTGCCTTGGAATCACAGCAAAACTCTTCAGCCAGAAATGTGCAAAGGGACTAAAACCCAGATTTTATACCATTTGTGCAGGGAATCCAAAGACTTTTGGCTCCTGCAGTATATTTGCAGCAATTAAATTGCTGTGTTACTCCTGATTATATCAGAGGGGCAAGCACTTAGAAAAATGAAATACTAGTGGAGTCTGATAATCAGATTTATGCTCTTAATCTCCTCAGCAACTTTTGAAAATGGATTATGAGCAACTTGGTCACTTAGGTAACATAGTCATTCCTTGGGAAAATACCCTGAGAGCTGCAATAACCCAGGAACAGCATTAACCATCGCTGGAAAATGAGAGAAAAAGGAAGAACCCCTCATTTTCCAGCTTTACCATGGCCTTGGAAGCTCCCTCAATCACAGCTTGGTGCCACTCTCGGAATCTCTTTGGTTTCTCTTGTTGATTTGGACACGAATTCATCCCTGCAACCTTATTTTGTTCATTCACCGACACAACAAACACGTTTTTTATGCACGGCTTGCTCGTTAGTGGCTGCTTCAAACATCCCATCTCCCTGTACATAATCCAATTTTAAAGAATAATTGGGAAAAGGATGTTGTGTAATTAGCATCCAGAAATCTGCTTTAATCCACCCGGCTCTGGGTCAGGAATTTCAATTAGCCCTGAATTGTTGGGGCTGGGGGAGCAGGGGGTGCTCCACAATCCTGCAGTGTCCCCTTGGCCGGGCAGGGAACATCATCCTCCAGAAAAACTCCCAACCTGGCACAGCTTTTCCCTTTGACTGAGTGCAGATGGAAGGATCTGATCTCACACCTTTTGAAGTGGGAGCAAGTTTAGCAATTCCCTTCAATGTGGAGTGAGGGGGGTGAGGCCAGAGCTCAAATCCCGGGATAATGGGGACAGACCCACGTTGGAATGGGGCTCCTCAAGGCTTCCAAGGCCCTTCCATGTGTGAAAGTGGAGGCTGCTCTTCATGCTCTGGCCACAAACCAACTGAAACAAGTAAAACCCACCCCGGAGCCTCAGCTGGGAGAGCTCCTCACAGCCAGGCTGGGGATGCTGCTGGTAAGTGACGCATCTGGGACACTTTGCCCTGAGCATCTCCTGTTTTCCTTTACCGAAACAAGCACCTGGCACAAAAAGAGGAGCTGAAAAAAACCCCCCAAACTTCCAAGCAAACAAAAGAGAGCATTATTAAGGTTGGAAATATCCTTATAAACCTGTCCTGAGTGGATGGATGGAGATTTTTATTGCCATGCAAATGGGTGTTATGTAGGAGTCTCACAGGCTGCAGTGGGGATGAATCATTTAAATTGACTTAATCGCTACATTTTCTGCTAAGGGGTTATCTGTGAATCTCATTAAGTATCACTGCTAATGGTTGGCGTGTTTAGGACATTGTTTTAAAACTCAGAAGTCACTAAGTTTACATCTGACAGGGAAATAAACCCCTAGAAGCTCGACTGCCTGACTTTTTATTTTGGATGCTTCATTTAATAACTCCTTGGAGAAAAAGAGTGACAGCACTGGGATTTATGGTCTCACTTCAAGGTATTCCACAACTCGTCTGGAGAAACTCTCAGCATTTTCCTAAGCAATTCAGAATAGAATGACTTAGGGCTTAAAAGTATCTTTGCTTCCAACTTGTTGCTTGTGCACTTTTCAATTACACGCACAGGGATGTACCTGGAACTCACACCGTGGACGAGTCCCACCAGCTCCCATTTTCCCCTCCATATGAGCTTTAATTGTAGTGGCTGATACCAGGATTTAAGGGATCAGCTTGGGCAATATTTCTTAATGATATAAAGCAACATAGGAGCACAGAGCTTGAAGCAGAGGATTGAATTCTCAGGCTTAATGAGATACGGGGCTCCAGTTTATCTATTCAGGCAGGGATTTTTATTGACAGGAGGAGCAGGAATGCAAAGGTTTGGAAATGAAGTGAATAATACAGCAGCTCCCCAGAAGATCACCTTGAGTGCAGCTCCTGCCCACTCTGCCAGAAAGCTTCTGCATTATCCCCATCCTCAGCCCAAATCTACAACCCAGAGATTGGAACTCGTCCTTCCCATTTTCTCCCTCTGAAGACCAGCTGGCACACGGACCTGCCTCTGTCCTCTCAATCCTCTTTTCCCTCCTTCAGTTTAAAACCACTTTGCACCCCCACACCCCCTCTGCCCTCACTTGTTGCAGTTCTTACTGGTTTTATGCAAAATGGTCTTAATCCTCCCAGCGCCACATCCCTGTGCCAGCACATGTGATACAGGAATGCAGATCTATCGCAGACTGACAGACTGGTTTGGGTTGGGAGGGACCTTAAAACCCACCTCATTCCCCCCCTGCCATGGGCAGGGACACCTCCCACTATCCCAGGCTGCTCCAACCTGGCCTTGGACACTCCCAGGGATCCAGGGGCAGCCACAGCTTCTCTGCCCAACCTGTGCCAGGGCCTCCCCACCCTCATTTCTTCCCTGATTTTTTCCCAATATCCCCCCTAACCATGACATACTCTCATGACTTCCTTACCTACTACAGATCATTTGCATGGGGGGGTGTATTTTGCAAACTCAGCACAGTCTCTCTACCCCAATAGTTTTATTGCTCTGGGGCCAGAGTGATTTGGTTTGGACTTGGCTGACCTTGAAGGGAAGGCCCTGGGCATGGATCTCTCAGGCACCTGCCTTGAGTGGTGACATGGAGAAATAATATTAACCAGCATTAAGGGGAAGGTTTGGGGAGCAGGGGTGGCAGCTCAGTCTCTTACAACAAGGGCTCTGGGGATTGCTGATCCCCTTCCACCGAGGTCAGAGGGTTCAAGGCACAACTCTGGAAGCACAGAGGGTGACAAAGCCGATCACAAGGTGGGGTTTTATCCCTGGGTGCTGTTAAACCTACCAAGAGAAATTCAAGTACTACCTCGGCGCTCCTTCATGGCTTTAAAACTGATCTAAATTTACATGCAAATAAGGTGCAGCCCTCAAGCTCTTGGCGATTTGCCCCTGCAGCCTTTGCTGCTGCCCCAGGAGTAGCTGGTGTAGAAAGCCATCAGTCACCCCACAGGACCCGAGGAGGAGAATTCCCCTGCAGGAGCTGCAGAAGGATGGCACTGCACATTGCTGGGGTACCCAAAGCAAGGAGAGGAAATGGTTCTGCTCCCAGGCTTTTTTCCTTGGCTGCTCGGTTTCTTTTCCAGCCTACCGAGCAACTGCAGAAATTGGATTGATGGGATTAAAACAATAGGGGTTTTTTTTTTTGGAACTGAAATTCAGCGTTCCCATGTATGTGCAAGTGATAATCCTTGGATAAAAAAAAATACAATTTAACTTGCCTGTGTACATTCCCTCTTTGCAAATATTGAATTTCTTCCCATTTCACTGGCTGCTGGTTAAATTTGCTTCTCTGTAAAGAACGTCGCAGCGAAAAATAATCCCAGGTCTGGTCCTTCCCAGTAGATAACTGGTCATCTCCACAGAAGTTTTTTGGGAAGAATAACTGTGTAAGAGTTGCTAGAAATTCCTGCTGCTTGCTGCTTGATTGCTTCTTTTAGTGAAATGTTAATAATGCAGCAGTGGCCAGGAAGGGTCGATAATGAGGTAATGTGTATTTATGGGCTCCATGTCCAAATGATCCTTAGTGCATAGTTATTTGAAAATAAATAGTGTATTGATTGGAACAGCTATGGAACAAAATGGTGTTTCAACACCTGGTGATGGTTGATAATTACCTAGAAATTTTTTGTTGTTGTTGCTATTATAGACAACTCGTCTATTTTTAGCTCTTTTGTATAGAAAAGCAAATCAACTCTGAAAAATAAGATAATGTTTTCCAGGGTTTTTCTGTGTTAGACTGAAAATCGTGTCTCTGATGAAAATACAATATTCATACCTATTCCCCATATCTCCATAGCCCCATTTCAACGCAGTCAATACCAACCTGAAAGAGGTTTGAAATGATATTTAATGTAGCCACTAATATTCCATTAAAACCACATAACCTTCTGCCACGGGAAAAATCAACAGAACCCATGAGCTGCAAGAATTTATAGGATAAAATATCCAGCTCTTCAAACTCTCAAGTTTAGGGGTGAAATCTTTCAGGGTAAATATTTAGGGTGGATGGATGAAAATTATTTGAAAGATGAAAAAAGGGATGGGAAAAAAAAACCAACATGGAAAGAACAAAGCAAGGGAAGAGATTCCCCTTGGTGATTTGATGGACTCTGATCTCATATTCAATTTTCCTCGTATTCTAAAGCCAACAGAAAAAATCCCTACACAGAAGAAGAGCTGATGTAGCTTATCAAGTGAATATCTGATTAAAAAAAAATTAATTCTGTTCTGAAAAAGCTGGAATGGCTTGAAAATGTGGAGTCTCAAGCAGCATGTAGAGCAACAACTTGCTTGGGTTTCTTTTTTTCGTGCCAAAATAACACATGAAAAATTAAAGGCGATTTTAAAACATTAAATATCTATATCCTGAGCTGCAGGCAGTAAAATTGGCTTTTCCCCAAACTGTTGGGAAGTTTTAAGCAAATATTTGATATTGGTATTTCCCCATGAAAATACTAATCCCAAATATTTGGTGTTGACTCTTGCAAAGGGATGTAAATATTGACCTGAAAGCTGATCTAAGGATGAAGGAGATACTTCGGGTCTCTCTCTGTTTTGTCTCACAGACAACAAACATCACAATTACCCACCTCATCCTCTAACCTGGGATTTTGCAGGGGGGAAAATGCAGTTTAAGGAAGTCTAGGAATGTGTTCCCTCTCCACAGTGACATTTCCAAAGTGTCAGTCTCGTCCTCCTCCACTTGCCTTCACCCTTTAGTCTTTCCATCCTTCTCAGTGAGGTCACAATAAAACCCACAATATTGGCTCCTGGAGGCATTTTTTAAAGTGTCATTAGAGTCATAAAATCTATAGTGATCTGTCCCTTGGCCTCTTCTATAATTCAGAAGTATTTTGGAGTTGTGATCTTTTGTATTAAGAACTTCCCCAACTCCTGAACTATCGAGTTCAATCCCGTTTAATTGCCTGCCTGCAGCCTCAGAAAGCGCAAAGATGAATCATTTATTCATTTATAAACCTCGACACAGCACACTCAGCTTTGCAGACTTAAGAACAACTGTCTTAATACCTGTAAGTTTAAAGTGGAAATGTTTATAACACAGAGCTAGAAGCACTCAGCAAGCAACTGAGGTGTTTTTTTTTACTTGAGAGCAGCACATGGATGTACCACTTTGGTGACTCAAAGGACAGTGAAGGGGTTTTTGCAGAGGGAGGGTCGGGGTTACAAGGCATTTGTGGAGGCAGGGGTAAAGCCAGCCCAGAGTCTGTAATTGCCAGTGCCAGCCTGCAGCAGGGGCACCACTGCAGCTCTGTGTATTGATCCCTGTGAGTCAGTGTTTGTGCTCATGGGCACAAGTCAGCGCTCCCAGCACATCGGCACCATGGCTCACGGATCAATCGCTCCTTCCCCCTCCTCAGCCGCTTTAATTGGGGGATCAAAGGTGGAGTAATCCTCCCTGAGATCAGAAAACGCATTTGAAGCCGGGACAAAGGCGTGTTATAAAAGCAGAGAGACTCTGCTATGCAGATCTAAAGGAAAACCTCCTAATTCCAGGAACCGACCCCAGAGCAGCAGCCAGTGATGCTGAGCTTAGTTTAAATTGTTACAACAACCGAGTCAATAAATAAAGTGGTTCGCTTCCCTCACCTCTCCCTTGGCAGCAGTGGAGAACTGAAAGGCAAACTGTCTCTGCAGGACAATGGTGCTCCAGGGAAATTATTAAGCTCAGACTCAGAGTCTTTATTTTGACATTCAGGGGGAACCCAGAGTGCAGACGTGTTACCAGGCATGTGAGGGCTGAGCTCATTTGAACTTTGGCTGCATCTTCTCTTTCTCTTTTTAAAACATCTCCCTTCCCTTCCCTCCACCAGCGTGTTTAACCAATGAGAAATAATTCCTTGGGAGAAAAAAAAAAGAAAAAACTTTCCCAGAACAGCTGCTGGCTGTTGTACTTAATGGAGGGGTGTAATTAGAGAACTGGGATAGCAGCTTGTCAAAATATAAAATTGCTCCCTGTGCTGGAATTGGGGTTTTTTTCTCTTTCACTCAGAGGTTTGTCACCTCTGCCTTTAGCTATGCAGGATATTAAGTCTTTCACATTCCATGTGGAAGGTTGGCCTACAGGTTCTCAGGGTTTTCTGGTAGAAATGGGAGCCATGAAGAGAAGTGGAGGGAGAAAGGGGGTTTCTCCAGGGCTCCTGTGCTGGTGCACATCCAGAGAAGGCACTTGAGACTGGAGTGACTTCTTCCATCTAATTTGGGGTTTCTCCATCCTCTAACCCCAAGAACTCTTCCAAGGAAGTTGAAGCTGATAACCTGCAGCATGGGGAGTTTCCTTCCCTCTGAAGAAGGCGTCTTGCCTTCAGGCCAACATTACCCCTGCCAGACCCCCGCCTTCCAAGGGCACTCAGAAATGGCCCTGGAGAACCAAGAGAGGTTTTTTGACTGCGAAAGAGCTCAGGAAACTTTAAGCTGCCCAGCTGGCACTCAAGAAGCAAAAGAAGGACAGAAGAAGCCACAACTGCTCCTGCTCCCTTTGGGTTGCGAGCGAGAGTTGGGTATAGCCAGGTGGGGTGGCTGGAGATCTTGACCCAGACGGGAACTGCACCAACACAAGGGCCACAGTGAAAGGATTTCACTGGAGAGGTGCAGGATTTGGCCCTGAGGTCCTGAGGGAGGAGGACAGGTGCTGCTGGCAGGAGGGATGGGATCCTGGCTGTGCCCATGTGGGGGAAGGCAGTGAGGGGGTGTCACACCATGTCACAGGTGAAGTGAGGACTCCCTGCCCTAATTAACTTCGAGTGGCCTGCAGACAAATCGAGGCTGAAAATGCATCCCTTGCCTTGGCTTTGGGGTGACATTTGAGGCCCCGAGTTGCCCGGTGGCTCAGTCTTACAGCGAGGGCACGGTGTGGTTCCTGCTGAGCTGCCCCTCACCAGGGCCTGGCACAGGTGGCACAGTGGGGACCAGCTGGAAGCTTCATTCCCTGTTTGACCATAAGGAAATTGCTTATCAAGGCCTTACAAGAGGCTGCTGGTGAAGGGGAACTCATGGAATTGCCCCTCTCGGGACTTGGAGACTTCTCAGCTGCCCCTGCAGCACCCTCACAGCCCAAAGCATCAACACACGTAATTCTGGGTAATTTGATTTCTCACATTTTCCTTCAAAAACTGACAAATTGTCCTCGTTTGATTTTACATTTAACTGTGAGTGCAGCAGTTGAATCTCTCATGTTTGTGTTACACAAATTGGGCAGCACATCCTGCCACCCAAAACCAGGCCAAGATTCAAAATCTTCTCACAGTTGTTTCAAGTGAAGTTTGAAGTGGTGAACCTCTGAGAGGAATTTGTAAAGATGAGAACACCAAGTGGAAAAGGTAGATGGGTAAATAAAATAATTGGGGGGAAAGTGTCAACGTATGAAGCAGAGGAGGGATGGGATAAGGAAGGCAAAGCAAAATGCGGGTTGGTTGGGATGGGAACACACAGCAGGAGTTTGGACAGCAAACAGGCATTAGTGGAGGATTTTATGGCAGCCCTACAGTGAAATGAGGGAATGCTGCAGATGGAGGTGAACTAATGGATAAAGAGAGGTGCCTTTAAAAATTAACATGGCACGGGGAGAGGTTACTGGAGGAAGGGCTGGCATAAAACCGCAGAGATGGATGGAGAGGCATCAACAAAGAGGAGGAGGGGAAGTGTATCCCGGGCTCCCTGTGGAGAAAACGATTATCACTTTCAGATAACTTTAATAGTCCGAGTCTTTGAGATACTGTTATCAGGAGAAGGAGCTTGAAATACAGCCCGAGATAAAGGCAAAGCCCAGCTCTGCCACAACTCCTGTAAGAGCACCCCACCCCTGGAAGGAGATGCTGAGGAGCTGCAGATTGATCCTCTGCTCTGCACGGGCTGTCACCCAGAGCTCACCACAGCTGGAGGCTCAGCACACAACTTTCATTGTGTTCCGTGGCTAAAACAGAGAAACTTTCTGGATTCACTGGTTTTTTTCCTCTGAAAAATAGGATTTGGGCAGGTGAGCTGGAAGTGGTTTGAGGATGGAGATGTCGTGGGTTTGTTCTGGTTTGCTGTGAAGTCCTTACACTTATTTTCCCCCTTTGAGAACCAAACTCCAAACTGTTTGCAAAGGTCTCTTCCAGACTGTTTTCCTTGCTTTATGTATCTATATATTTGGATAGAGGTAGATTGAATCTATAACAGAGGTTTAATTTTATAAATATAGGTTTTACTGCTATAAACTCTACTTTGGTACCTCTGCCCAACCATTTTAGCCTTTGGTGCATTTATTTCTTATTATTTTGCCTGCAGTGCATTTATTGCTTATTTTCCCTTTCTTTTGTCATGCACATGGTGACCCCAGCTATTTTTTCATTTCTCTCTTCTCCCTACCTGGGGCATCAGAAACCAAAGAAGTCATTACCTGGGAAGCAATCCCAGAAAATGCACTCTGTGAGTTAAAGGCATGATAACTCTGCTATCCTTCTGTCCCCAGCGCTGAGCCAATATTTGGTGTCCTGCAGGTTGTTTCCATTAGGAAGAGACAGCGATGATGGAGTCCTGTGGTCCTCTGATGAGCCTCTCTTTGTTTCCAGGGCACGTTCACTCTCCCATTTTCCTGGGAGCAGCAGAGCTGGAGCTGTAGGAGACCACTCACCAACCCCTCTCCACTCAATGTTCAGCACTTTTTTTTCTCAGCTTTGCCTTTTTTTTTGTGGCCCTGGGTAATTCCTTGCTGCCTTTTCTTGCTGTTTCTCCCTTTTTGTCTTTCTTTTCTTCCCCAAGTAGCTTCAGACACCTTTGCCCTGTGTGGTGGTTTGCATGGGAGCTGTTCTTCACTCATAACTGAGAGAGTTTGGTGTGTTAATTGTTTTGCTAAAAGGTGGATTTTTCAACTGGTGGGTTGAATTAACCAGAGTTGATCCAACTGACCAGAATCATCTCTCTGATTTGATACCTGTTCGTTGTTACAGGTATGTTCCTCATGATGGTAGACGTGGCCACAGGACCACTCTGAACTGGAATTTGGGGTTTAGCAGACATATTTGAGATCTCGGGTATTGAGATGGAACAATAATAGTTTCTCCCTTCTTCCCAGTTTCTGGTTGAAATGGTTTTAATACTTGGTGGGGTTTCTGCTCTTTTTGTATGTGAGGGCTTGACAATGGGATTGAGGAAATAGATGTTTGAGGCAATTCTGAGTGCAGTGAGGGTGATGAGGAGGTTGTCCTCAGCTGGTTGTAACGTGTGCTGTGCTCCTACTCTGGTTCCTGCTGAGGTTGTCTTCTGTTCTCACAGGGCTCCTGGTACTGGGCAACATCCTTAAAATAAAATAAAAAAAAAACAAACAGAAAATAAATTGTTGAAAATAAGCACCATTGAGTTACTAGGAAGTAAAAATGCTCATTTTGAAGATGTGTTTATTGTCTAATGAAGAGGAGGAATTTCTTTAATATTAAACAATTGAGAGCAGATTAGACCAAAAATACCCTTTTAACCACTTTAATCCTCCTCTAATTGTGTTTCAAGCTACCAGAGAACACTTCAAACCAGAAAATGCTTAGCAAGGACCAGAAAGCAACTGTCTGCTTCAGCATCTCCAACAGTTGGGCAAGGATATGATCCGGCTCCAATTCTCTTTTATTCCCTGATTCCAAAGCTTTGCACAGCCCTGCAACAGTCTGGGCTGTTAAACGGGGTCTGCAGGTGCAGCCAAACACCCAAAATGCAGAAGCTGCCGCTGAGGAGGACGTTTGTTCCAGGGTGATAAAACTGAGGTTGTCCTTTGGATTTTTGCAGAAACAGAACGTGTCTCGACGTTATTAAAACAATTTAGATCACTTTGCCTGGAAAGAAAAAGGTGGATCTGATTACTGCTGGTTTGCATTCCTTTTTACTTAAGTTTGGAGAAGGCAAAGCTCTCCAGTGAATTAATTAATTTCACTCAATTTTGACAGACTGCTTAAATCAGCTTAGAAGTGCCACAGCTGAGTAAACCCATCTCGCAGCCCCTGATTGCTGCTGGTGGAAGGACCTGCTCAATACCAACAGCAGCTGAAACAGTGTGTTAAGGACAACCACTTAATTAAAGAACTGTTACAAGAGTACACAATGCTGAGGCCTGTTCTGTTCCGGGAAGAAATGGAGTCTCAGAGAAGCGATAAGGACTTTTGTCTTTACATTTGTGTGATTCCCTTCGTGATCTGATGGAAGATGTTCTGCTGTGCCCCAGATCTGATCCCCCTTTAGCCTTCCAGCCCCGTGTGCAGGTTCACATCCCACAGACAGAAGTTTGCAGCTGCCTTTTCCCAAGGCTGGAAGTTATTTTTTTTATTTTTGGTGCGTAATGAAATAAAAATATTTAATTAACTTGAAGTTCTCAGCGCTTGTGTGTTAAATGTATCTATTTATCTCCTCTAATATATATCAGTTTCTCTCTTGAATTCTCCATCAGCATTTCATGTGACAACCTGGCATGAACTTTGTACCCCCCAAAAAAATTTAAATTGAAAATGTGCCTCGAAAATGTTCATTCAAAATGCACATTCCTATGGGGATGAGCTGTCAGGCCTCTGGACCAAAAGCATCTTCCCAAATAGATCTGAGGGGGGACAACTTGTGGACCAACTCCTGTGAAATACCTGCCATCAACGTGACCTCTCCAGGAAAAAACACCTTTCCCACCAGCATCTTCACTCGGATAAACCTCTGTCATCTGCCATTTTGGAATTATTTATGAAGGTCTAATTTCTTAGAAAATCGAGTAACAGGACACCGGGAAGCGAAGGGAGCCCTTTGAAAGTTCATAGCTGGAATTAATTTACTCACCTGAATTGGGCAGTGGCCAAAGGGAAGATGTGAAACCCTGAACGCTACACGGTGAAATTGCTTCTTGTTGCTCCTTGTTTCAGGTCAAGCAGGTTCCTGGGCCTGAAATGTCTTTTCTATAACACCCAGTTGCTGCAGATGACAAAGTAATCAAAGCCTGTACGCCTTGGGGGCCTCAGCAGTTCCCATGGCAAAGCAGAGATGATCCAGGGTTTGTACCTGGCAGATTTTCCATCTGCTGCCCTGGGGCCAAGGTTCCAACCAGGATGGCTTTGGAGAGGTTCTGTCTGGGGCAGACCCCAAGAAATGGCTCAGCAGTAGGAAATTGGACTTGATAATCATAAAGGTCTTTTCCAACCTAGTTAATTCAGTGATTGTGTGAAGTGGTGCTCAGAGGTGAGGGGGCAGGTCCTGGGCTTGCTCTGATGCTTCATGGCAGCATCTACATTTTCATAATCTTATTTGAAAAAAATAAATAATCATTTCTGGGTTTAAGCTGTAATGGGAGGACTGAGCAGCACAGGTAATTCCA
Source organism: Pitta sordida (assembly GCA_013390025.1). Lineage (NCBI taxonomy): Eukaryota > Metazoa > Chordata > Aves > Passeriformes > Pittidae > Pitta > Pitta sordida. Next base: position 139,678 of record WEKX01026243.1, read on the forward strand.
AGGTTGTGATCTGATGCTGTTCCATTATCTAGGCAATTCCAAAATTGTTGTGGGCAAACAGAACGATTTCTCTCTTCTTCTCTTTTATGTTTAACCATGTAGGTTTTTGCTAGAGATCGGTGCAGCCTCTCAGGCTGCAGGTCTGTGTGTCTGTGAGCAAACCAGCTGGATCAGTGCATTCAGCAGGATGGAGGAACAGAGACACAGGCTGTGCCATCCCCAGCCCTGGGGGTTCCAAGGGCTGCTGGCCCTGGGGGTCGGGGTTGGACCTGAGCCCTCTCCAATCCTTTCCCCTGAACTGTGTGGAGAAGACATTTTACTGAGACATTTTATAGATATTATAAAGTCTTGCTACTAATTTGGGTGTACCACTAGTTTTTTAATTTTATTTTTTTTTGGCACCTCTGTGAGTCCTGACTGAACCCCTGGAAATACAAAAGCTGATCCTGTCTGAAATGATCTATTTATTTGGTTGTGCTGCCAAAGTGAGAGTCGCAGTCCCATCTGTCTTGCAGCGCTGGCCAGGCATCCCAGCTCATCGGGGCAGGCGCTGAGCAGGGACTGAACTGCAGCAGTGCCAGGGAATTCGCCATCCAAGTAAAAGCTGGGGAAACAGGGGTGAGAAATCCAAGGTTACTGTGAGAATCACAGGCACTGGTGCAGGACTTGAGTTCCTCCACCATTATTGAGGTGTCTGGTGCTTTATTCTCTGCAGGAGTGACAGCAGAGGTGACCTGTGAGGAGGGAGGAAAATCAGGGCTCCTTTGAGATTCGGAGAGGGGAATCGTCTCAGTCCATTAAGCCTGGCATGGAATGCGGTTCCGAGAGGAGAGGGGCCGTGTCAGGATGGGAGCAGGGGCCGGGCTCAGCCTCCCTGCCATGGTTTGTGTTTGAAGCAGCGGGGAAGGGCAGCCAGCGCAGGGCTGCGAGCTGGGAATTCATTCTGCAGGAGCAATGAGGCAGAAAAATTATCTCTGAAGAAGGATGGCTGCGAGTGAGGGGGTTTGGGATTTGTCAGGGTCAGAGAGATCTCTCTAATACCCCACGACAGAGGTTAATCAAGACCAATAGGAGCACTTTGCAACGTGCAGTTAAAAAGCAAACCTTGGACATTTGTTGTCTGAGAAAGGCCTTAAAAATGTTGTGCAGGAAAAAGCACGGAATTTGCCTGTCAGTGCAGCAGAGCTGACACCAAATGACATCAACTGATGGTAGGACCTCTCTCTTCTTTGGGGGGTGCAACGAGATGATTTTTAAGGTCTCTTCCAACCCAAACCACTCTGTGATAAACTCAGATGATATTTCTCTGGGAAGCAAAGGCAATTCCAAATGGATGCATCTGTAGAAGAGGTCATAACTTCGTGTCTCTCCCTTTATTCCCATTCAATTATTTAGGATAAATTGCTGGTGATACAATCCCAGTCCAGCAGTACTAACCAGGACCCACGGACAGCACAGCCAGTTACAGAATACATTTCTGGTTCACTACTTGCACCCAATTAATATCAAATGGTTTATTAGCTTATGCTTAAATATTAAAAATGTTTGAGAGAGAAATCTTTGGAGAAATGGAGGCTATTACAGGTGCTTTAGATGCTTGGCACATTGATTTATGGTTTGGAGAGATTTATTAACGTGAGAAATATAAATGAGTCAAAAAAGCAAAACCTTTTTCCTGGTCCAAATTGCCCCTGAAGTGAATCATTGTGGATCTGGTGCACAGAGGAGTTGCTGCCCAGAACCTCACAATAATCTCTGCTGCAAGAACAAAAGCTGCAATGAAGAATTTAGGTGACATTGTCTTTAATAACAAAATGGAAAGGATGTTTCAATCCAAGGTTTTAGGCCACTTGGAAGCAAAGCCTCTTGTTTCTCTCTCCTGCCTGTGAAAATTACCTTGTTCTTCAGCACAGTTTGCAGCAAATTTCATATGGGACACCAAAATCTTGCCTCTCAGAGCCAAGATTTCCCCTCTCTTGTAGCAGACCCTTGAGATAGAAACTTAACTGCAGTAAATACTTCTCTAACACTTAGATTTTTAAAATCCGTGCAAAAGGTATTTGAAGCTACCAATTACTATTTGTATTCTTAAAATAACGGTTTTCACAGAACAGTATCTGGAGGAGGTTTAGAGAAGCAACTTAATGAATAATGATGAGAAGAAACCATTGTGGGGAAAAATTGCTCCAGCATTGCAAAGGACAAATACTGCACAGCTCATCTTGTTGCTGCAGAATGTTTATCAGGGAGACATTTGCTACTCACATTTTCGTGGTGATTTTGCAAAATTGAGCTGCTACTCCCTTTTTCTTTTGCTATGAACCCAAAAACAATGGTAAATGAAAGCAACTTGAGCAGCCTGGAGTGTGGGAGGTGTCCCTGCCCATGGCAATGGGATGGTCCTTAAGGTCCCTTCTAACCCAAACCATGCAAAAGGCGGTGGGAATTTAGGGACACTGGGAATTCTGAGCCCATGTCCATCCCTTGAAAACCCCTGCCTGTGACAAAGGGAGCTTGTGAGAGATCCAGGGCTGGACTGCAGCCAGAAGGGCTCAGACTTGTAGTGAAGAAAATGCTCTGTCTCTGCATTTCCCACTGGTTTAGTGCAGTTGAATGTGCTCAGGATTCTGAAATGCCATGTTATGTTCTGCATTGGGGGGGGGGG
>WEKX01026243.1:142365-152490 GCA_013390025.1 Pitta sordida
AAGAAGAAGTTAATTACATTCCATACAAATATTTATCCACTTTATGTGACACATCTGAAACGTCAGCCAGCAAACTATCCCCTCGTTCCCCTTCTCTGTAGTTTTTTTCCCTGACTTTATAACTTCAACTGTTCCCTCCTCATTTTACTGCTCTTCCTTAATTCGTGGGTTCCATGACAGAACAGAAAATACATTCTTGTTTAGTCAAGGGAGAAATTACACAAGTGTTTTTATTGCACGTCTTTATAAGGAAAGGAACTTGCCTTCTAAACTGTCTTCAAACATAGAGGAATTCTACAAACCCAGTACTATGGTGTTTATTGACGTAATTTCTTTCCCTGATGCAAAAATAAGTCTTTGCTTTTAGGTTTAAATCATGCTTTGATCAGGTTGTTGTAAAGTCACCTGTGACTTTATTAATCTTGCAAATATAAGAGTTGTTGCCTGTACATGGTGGCTGGAGAATAGTGGTTTACGTTTGTTTAAACTGCTTGTTTTGTTAAATTAAGTGCTTGAGCTAATTAAAGACATTTTTGGGGGGATGTCTCAGCTTTAGCCTAATAAATGAAAGGCAGAAGAAGGTACACACAGACACTTCTTATTGCCCATAAATCTGCTCTTATTGCAACTGTAAACTCTGGAATGGAGTTTTATGGCTCCCATTCCGTCAGAAGCTACAGAGGCTGTTACTGAGGGTGGATATTTGAATAGGAGCAGTTCGGAATTTTGGGTTTGATTGCTTTTAATTGTGAATTATGCTGAAGCTGCTGGAGTCATTATCTTAAAAACTATTTAATTAAATGTAAGTATCCAGCTGTGTGTATATTCAAAGAGCCAAAATGCTCCAAGATCTTGAGCAGAACAGCAATATATATTTATGTGTATATACATATATATATATATATGTATCACAGGGTTTGGAAATACCTTCCCTCCTCAGTTTTCTTAGAATTTACTTACTCTGGGGTGTTCCATTTTCAGCCTTAATGATTGTTTTAGTCTCCATTTCTTGTGTGTAATTTGAATTTCTGAAATAATAAGCAGGAATTAAGGGCAGGGCCCAGGCAGCACGATCAATGTGCAGCGTGCCTTGGGCAGGGAGAGGAATGCAAGCTGAAATCCTGCTCTGCCTACAAAAGAGGAGCAAGTCTAATATGCCCCGACTCTTCTGTCCACTGCCACCAAACAGGAGCTTTTTCTCCCCCTTTTGATTTTGCTTCTTTGGTCTGTCATGGTCCTAATTGCATTTCTTCCTCTCCGAGAGATCTCTGTTCCCCTTCCATTTCCACTGCAGCCCCATCCTTGTGCCAGATCGATACAGATCCTAATCCAAGTCATCCTCCTCTCACTTCCTCTTGTGTTTTTCTTTTCCAGATTATTCCCTACACTTCCTGTCTCAGTGTCTGTCTTTCCCTGCCCACCTTTGGACTCGTGTCGTCTCTCTCGGATTCCTCATTTGTCAACACCCTTGATTTTAATTCTCCGGATTGAGCTTATCTCTCCTCTCACCTCCCTTCCCAAACCTGTTTCTCAGGACATTTGTCTCTTGATTCCCCCTCTTTTTCCTCATTCCAGTGGCATCCAGCCTCTTAATTCAGCCCTGTCCCCCCCCTGTATCCACATCTGTGCCCCCTCAGACGTGGGGATGCTCAGCCAGTGACAAGAGCTCAGCTCAGGCTGCTGCCCAGACTTCAGGCTCGGCTCTGAGTTAATGATGTGAGTTAAGGAGTCAGCATTAACTTGGAGTTTTCTGGGTTTTGACTTTTCTTTTCACAGCTTGACGTTTTTGTAATGCTTTGTTTTTCCTGGTACTTCAAAAACATCCAGATGGGGAATAATGCGACAGCAGAACTCAGGCTTTGGCAGGTCTGGCACCTCATTGCCAGTGTCCTCAGGGCTGGTCGATGGTGGTGTCCTCCTGGTGCCACGTGCCAGAAGAGCCACCATTTGGTGCCTCAGAATCCCAGAATCACAGGGGTTGGAAAGACCTCCCAGACCATCAAGTCCAACCTGTGCCTGACCCCACCTTGTCCCTCAGTCCAGAGCACCGAGTGCCACATCCAGTCCTTCCTTGGACACCTCCAGGGGTGGGGACCCCAAACCTCCCTGGGCAGCCCCTTCCAATTCCTGACCACCCTTTCCAGGAAGAAATTCTTCCTGGTGCCCAACCTGAACCTCTCATGGAACAACTTGAGGTTGTTTCCCCTCCTGCTGTCCCTGTTCCCTGGGAGCAGAGCCTGACCCCCCCCAGCTCCCCCCTCCTGTCAGGGAATGGAGAGAATTCCAGGTGCCCCCTGAGCCTCCTTTTCTCCAGGCTGAGCCCCCCCAGCTCCCTCAGCCCCTTCCCAGCTCTGCTCCCTCCCCTGGACACGCTCCAGCCCCTCAGTGTCTTTATTGTCACGAGGGTCCCAGAGCCGGAGACAGGATTTGAGGTGTGCCAGCAGTGCTGAGAACAGAGGGAAATGATGAGGGTCTCGTCCCAAATCCAGCCCAGCCACCCTGGGTAGGTGGCAGCTGTAGGCAGGTGTCTCAGCAGGGAACACGTGTCCTGCCAACGGTGCCAAGGAACAAGAGCAAAGAAAAGCCACCTAACGGAGGTGACACATTGAAAGGCAGCCAACAGCGAGGGGTCAGCCCCTGGGCACAGCACAGGATCGATCCACCCACCTCGGAGATGCATCTCACTGATTTTCTGCAATACCCTGACAGAAACCAGATACTGCAGTGATAGTTTATTTAAAGGTACCAATAGACAGTCACACTCCAATCTCCCGAATCCCAAATCTTTTCCAGAGTCACACGATCACCCTGTCCCTCCCCAGCTCTGTGATGTGATACACGTCTGCTTTGGACTGTGACAGACTGGGGCTGTGCAAACCATTTCCAATGCACCTTAGTGTATCCCAGGAATGATTTCAAGCAATAACATCTGTGGATGCAACTTTGCACAAAGGCGTTTTTTTATGAGCAGTGGTGATGTGCTAAAGGCTGGAGCTCTCAGAGTCACCACTGGAGCACTACAGGTCAGTGGGACGTAAGTAACTCCCCAGAGGAAAAAAAAATTAAAAATGCTTAATTTGAGTGGAATTTCATCATCTGGATGTTTAAAATGGAATTGAATCAGTTTGTCCCCAGAAAGTTCAAAAAACTTGTGGATGTGATGCCTGGGGGATGTGGTTTAGTGGTGAACTTGGCAGTGCTGAGTTAATGGTTGGGCTCAATGGTTTTGGAGTTCTTTTCAAACCTTAATGATTCTGTGGTCTCAGAAAATAGGTGATATTGAAATTGGTGGTTAAAGTGGTGTTGGGTCTTCCTGAAATGCAATTAGAGAGATCCTATTCACGTTGTGAACAGCACACCTTTAATCCGAAACTCTTTCACAAGCTCCATTTGTGTGGGGTTTTTGCTCTGCATTTGCAGAAAAGCTCCAGCCCAGGTTAATAATACAGTGGCAGCACTTCACAGTGCTCTCCAACATGCAGAAGTAGCTATTAAACTGTCAACAGCACTAAAGGATGATATTTTGATGGCCATGGATAGGAGCCCCATCTTCCTGCTCACGCTACTCAACATTTCTGTAGCTTTCAAGCACAGTCAAGCATAATTTGTCACTGACTTGCATATGTGACATTGTCTGAATAGGGAGCTGGAGCTACAACTGTGTCGATCAATTTTTTTTTTCCCAGGCAAAACTCAGATGGCATCACTAGGCAGCAATTCCCCTTTTCCTCCTCTGTACCTCTCGCCCTCATTCCCGTTCACCATCCACCCGGAGACTTCTGGAGGAGCTGCAGGACACTCCAGCTCCTCTGCTCTGCCCACAGGGACCTGCATAATCCCCTTCCTCAGCTGCAGCCAGAGATACCATTGTATGGGCAGAGGGAAGAGCAAACCCTGGGAAAGGTTTCCAGGGGCTGAGCTGGCCAATATCTGCCTGGATATCTTCTCCCTTTCAGCCTAACCTTTCCTTTAATGCCTCACATACCCTAAAGGACATTTCCAACGTTTAGTGCAGGTGAAAACAGATTTTTTTGGCCGTTCTTACAAGTTCACCATAGGAGGGGGTGACCTCAGTGTAATCACTGCCTTGAAGCCCTCCTGCACCTGCAATCTGGAGGAAACAGAACGTTCTGGTTTGTGCCAACATCTAGCAGATAATCACAAACACCTCCATCCCTGCTGCAGTTTTAAGCTGGTGATCGAAACCTTAAAAGTCACTCAATCCCGTCAGCATCAAACACCAAATGCACTCGTGTTTATCTGAGTCTGAAGTCAGAAGGGCAGGGGCAGAAATAAGCTTGACTTGTAAGTTCTCAGGCAAAATCAAATTATTTCATATCCTCGTGCCCCAAGGTGTTTTTCCTTCTTGTCTTAACTGCAATAATGAGAAAAAAGTGGGAGGAAAAGTGCATCCACCTGGGTCGTTCCAGGAGGGCTCAGCAGCAAACATTTTGAAGTCTGCCATGAAACATTCACCAGCCTCATCTGCATGACAGTGGAATCTTGAAATAATGGCAAACTTTCCTGATTTAATGATTCCTAAAATCCCCACGTGCAGCTGACAGGAAGGCACATGCTGGAGGCTCCAATAACCACACGAACACCTTCAATTCCAAAAGGATTTAAAGGAGTTTGGCCTTACGGTCTTTGTGTTTGAAGTTCTGAGCCCAGGAACTTCTCGCTGTTTGTTTGGCAAAAACATATTTTCTGGAGAGGCATCTCAGAAATGCAGGGGTCACTCAGGACATTCTTGTAGCGGGTAATCACCACCTGCAAAAAAATATGTACCTCAGAAGTACTTGTGTCTGAGGTATTTTCTCCTTGTCAGGCCCTTGGTGCCCTGTAATCGAGTTAATTATTAATATCCTTTTTGACAGCAAAGCAGCCTGAATCACATGGGTTTAATTTTTTTTTTTCCTCAGTGAGGTCAAATAATTTCTGATTGGTGGTTTTCTACAAATCTGTTTAGAAAATGGAGACCAAAATTAACACAATATCCCAGTGGTGCTCCAAGCAGCATCAGTTGAAATGACACAAATCTTTGTTTATGCATTATGTAGCTACACAAGTAATTGATTAAAAAATCCTTAATTGTGTTCCAATATTAATTTTGTGATCAACTAATCAGAAGGATGATTGTTATTTTCAGTTTTATTGCTATGTATTGTGTATTTTCAGTTATTGCAGGTTTCTGGATGCTGCTACTGCTATTTAAAAAACTTGCAATAAAAAAGTTAAAAATAATAAATAATGATTATATTATACATTATATATTATATTTTTCATAATAAAAATATTACATTGAAGAATATCACCTCAAAACAGTTTAAAACAACACTGAAGTATAGTGTTATTTATTTTTATAAGTAAATCATACTTTTGCTGGGTTTCATTGCAGGTTTGGGGTTTTTTTCCTCATGCTTATAAAGGGAACATTTTGGCAGGCAGGTGTCAGCTATTTAAATGCCCGAGATGCCATGACAGAAATATGGGCGCACTTGGAGATTTCCTCTGAACTTCGCTGGGGAAGCACCAGAAAAACTCAACATTTAAAAGCCCAGAAAAAAGAAATGAAACATTCATGCGCTTGAGGTGGATACTGTTGCTGCAGCCAAACATCCTGAGCTGGAGCAGGCACAAGTGGATTTATATTCCAGCCACAAACCCCGCGTTTAGAGACACGAATTCTCCCCGCTCCGCCCAAATAAATCAGCAGGCGCAGGTTTTATCATCGCAGATAACCCTCGTTAATCCAGCGACTCGTGTGTTGGCTTGGCTTGTTTGGGGTGGGTTTTTTTTTTTCCATTCCCGGAGACAAAGCCGGGAATGAATTGCTCCATTGGAGCTGCCTGAGCCGCATGTTGATGCGGGAGGTGGGAGGGTGAATTATTCATGCCCGGGCTGGCAGAGCCTGGCTTGCCCTGTCACCGCCGCAACAAGTGCTGGCTGTCCTCATCCCGGGGGCTCTCCCCATCCCAGGGGCTGTCCCCCGTCCCTAGGGCTGTCCCCCATCCCGGGGGCTGCCCCGCATCCCTAGGGCTGTCCCCCATCCCGGGGGCTGCCCCGCATCCCTAGGGCTGTCCCCCATCCCGGGGGCTGTCCCCTATCCCTAGGGGCTGTCCCCCATCCCGGCGGCTCTCCCCATCCCTAGGGGCTGTCCCCCATACCAGGGGCTGTCCCCCGTCCCTAGGGCTGTCCCCCATCCCTAGGGGCTGTCCCCCATCCCAGGGGCTGTCACCCGTCCCTAGGGCTGTCCAGCCATCCCAGGGGCTCTCCCCCATCCCAAGGGCTGTCCCCCATCCCTGGGGCTGTCCCCCATCCCGGGGGCTGTCCCGCATCCCTAGGGCTGTCCCCCATCCCGGGGGCTGTCCCCCATCCCGGGGGCTGTCCCCCGTCCCTAGGGGCTGTCCCCATCCCGGGGGCTGTCCCCATCGCAAGGGATGCCTTCGGGACAAGCTCCGCGNCCCGGGGGCTGTCCCCATCGCAAGGGATGCCTTCGGGACAAGCTCCGCGGCTCCGACACGCCCGCCTGGATTTCCAAGTTCATCCTTGGGCGAAGGGGAGCCGGGAAACGCCGTCCTTTGTCACTCAGATGTGCCTGAGCATAAACTTCGCTCCCTGGGACAAAAGTGCTGCTTTGGGTGAGTTGGTGGCGCTCGGGGTGTTTTCTGAGCCTGCTGCGAACTCTCGTCCTCTTTTCCACACTCTTGGGATGTTTTCGGAGCGCTTCTCTCTTTCCACACGGGTGCAGCCTGTCGAAAAACAGTCCGCGTTCTTTGGGGGTTTGAAGCGACTTAAGGAAGCCTAGAAAAGGCAGGCAATACCTTTAAGTCTAGAAAAAAATATAAACAGTACTTACAGAACCGGCATTAAACTTATGATCAAGCCTTCTTAAATGAGCTTGTGCTGTTGACATTCTCAAATCCCCCTGGCACACGACTGAATCAAAATACATTTATGTTTCAAGACTGATTTTTCCCAACTGATACTAATGTGATTCAGTGTCAAATGTGAGAATCTGAAAGGAGTTTGATTTCCCACAAAACCCGACAATATTTGTTCCCTGTTGGAAGTGTAACTTTGTGTTGTTGCTCTTTATTTAGTTAAATAGATTTCTGTTTTGAGTCGGGAACAGGAAGTAAAACCTGCCTTAAGCCCTTACCCTGCGTTAAACGCTCTGTTGTACCATAAAACATTGGAAAAGCGTCGATAACTTAGTTTTCCTGAGGATATGAAGGATGTATTTTGCGTGCCAAGCTTGTGGCAGTGATGAACTCAGGGAAATTTCACCCCTTCTTTATAAGGTGAAAAACTTTGAAGTATCTCGGTTTTTTAATCATTATCAGCAAACCTCCCTTTACTATTTACTCCAGCTGTCTGGGGTGTGTTATTTTCCAGCAGAGATGCTGCCAGCAGTGCCTGGGAGCTCCCAGGTAACTCAGGACTTGGCACAGTTAAAAAACCTGATGCAAACCCAATCAGCTCCCAAGAGCAGAGGCCACGGGTAGGAGCACGAATGTGAAATGAATCGTGAATAAATCTTGATGGTGGGTAACAAGCTCTCTCTCTCTTTTTATTTGTTTTTAATTGCGTGGTCCACATTCCGCTGCTTCTGCTTTATTTCCTTTGTTTTGATCACAAAAGCCATTTTCTTGGGCACCCAAACGCCAGCCAAACGTCGAAGGGATGAAAGTACAGCAGAACGGTATCCAGTGCTAACAGCAATTAAACGCCTGGTGTTTTTAAGGAGAAAAAAAAAACCCCAACAAACCCAAACCGACAACAGCAGAGGTGAAAATAGGGAATATGTAAACAACAGCAGATATGCAAACAATGGATGTAATCCTGCACTCCTTAATCATGGGAGTAATCCTTATTCAGGCAAGTAATCCTGTTGCTTTCAATAACCTCCCATCAGCCGGTGCTGGAGCACCAGGCCCAGCTTTTCCGAGGAGATAACACTGTTTTACCTGCGGTTTTTTTGTGTGTGCAGTGGAATTTTAGCAGCGCAGCTTTTAGCGGTGTGTTTGAATGCATTAGTGATAATATCAAATTAGACTTTAGCAAATGTCCGGTTTGCCTCTGGAAGGGTGAAGGAGAATAATGGAATAATGTATTAGATGTGTCAGGGAGAAGGTACAAACCCCACGTGTTTTATTAGAGCTGTGCTTGTAGTGGAATAACACAGCTCAGCCCTGTTGACTGTGTTTGCAAATCACTTTTTGGTCCATGAGATATAGAAACTTTGCTATTTTTTAGGCTAGGGTGCACCTTTAGTTAAAAAAAAAAATCCCCATGACACCTGATATCTCTTCAACTTGGGTTTCCCTAAAAGTGATGTCGATAAATATTGTTCACCTGATTGAAATACATGGGGTTTGCATTAATTATTTTTATTGCCATCGGGGTCTGTGGTCTTGCCAAAACAACTGTGGGAATCGCACGTTTTTACAGAAATGTGGTGGCTGAGTTGCCCTTTGTGCCCTGTAATCCAGGATGGCGCTTGGGAACACCTGTGTGCCCTTTCCCAGGCAGTGCATCTGCTAATGAGGGAAACTAATTACTTAAAAGCTTTCAGTACAATGGGGTTGAGGAGTATAAATAGTCATGAGCTGCTCGTGGCGCCCTGGTGTGGATACGAATGTTCCCCTTTGCAGCCCCTGCTGCGTTGAGATGTTTTTCATGGGGAATTTCTGTGCCCACAGAGGGCAAAAAAGGAGTAAAGATGCGGTGGATGAAGGTTCCAGATGGCATCAAGAACTTAAGTGAGGTTGGTATGATGTACTCGCTGGATTTTTGTTGGTTGCACTGAGATATCGGGAAGGAGCTGGATTTCCTTTATCGGCTTTGTTACATGGCAAAGATTTTGGTGGTTTGTATCTGAAAATGAAGCAGAGTAGATTACCAGTATCTGTTTGCGCAGGGATGGGTTATAGAAGAAGTTCAGTGGTGAGGCTGTGTCACTGTCATGGACAGGAGGGTGCTGGAGGCAGTAAAATAACCCCAGTGCCAAGAGGCTGGAGGGACAGACTGGCATCGGGTGCCAGGGGGAGACTGGAGTGGCCCTTGGCAGCAGCATTTCCTTTCTCTTATTCCATGCAGAATCCCATTAAACATTCAGGTTCTTCAGGCATTCCCTTTCTGACCCCTGAACCCTGCCCATGAACTCAATTCCTAATCCTTGGAGAGCCCCACAAGCGTTGGTTGCACATAAATTTGAACTGTAGAACCACAGTTTTGAGAGTATTTTTTCCCCCAATCATTCTCCACTGCTGAATTATGGTAAAAACCTCACAGGCAGCTGTTTTTGGTTGAAGATCTCCCTCTGGCAATGGGCACGAGTTGAGCCCCCATTTTAAATTTTACTACCTGTTGTGAATTTTAGAGGTGGCTGTTCATGCAAATTTATTGAAAAGTCATTAAAACTTGGCCAAAACATGCTCATGTGGTATCAAAACTCACATGTGCAGTGACTTATATTAGCCTGGGTTGGGGGGTCGGTGTGTGTGCATACAAACTGTGTGTGTAAGAGTTTTCTGTAATCACTGATGTGTTGTTCTTGTGTCTCTGTTCATCAGGCTTGGGGTTGGTGGTATTTGGTTGAAGGTTGTGCTTGATAATCTTGGACTTTCTCAACCTCAATGATTCCATGATTGGATGGTGCTCATGTCTCCCTGTTTCCCACCCGAGGCAGAGGACAGGGGGATGTGTAGTTTCCCTGCTGTTTCCCAACTTAAGGATCTCGGTGTGCATGTTGCAAGAACATGTTTTTTCACGGATTGGCAGCATTCCCAAAGGAATGCAGGCTGTGTTTGCTGCTCTGGGGTTGGTGGCTGTTCTGGCTGGGTGTTGTGGGTGTTGCTGTGGTTGATAGTCTTTGCTGCAACAACGTGGACACGTGTCCAGATTTCCTACTCAGAGCATCTGTTGCAAAAGTTGGATAAATAATAGTTCTGTTGGGTGAAGATATGTGCAAAGTACCAACATTCGGTTCGAAACACAAAATAAGAGTCAAGTTTTAGAGCCTGGCTAGGGGAAATATTCTGGCTGTTGCTTTGCAGCTGAGAAACCGTGGCAGAGAAAGCAGCAGGACTGGAAAATCCAGGGTGCAGCCTGCACGGGGGG
>WEKX01026247.1:3397-55705 GCA_013390025.1 Pitta sordida
TTAATAATTATAACAACACTACAAGAATTGATTTATTTTTTAAAATCCTGGCACAGCTCCTTTCCAAGCAATAAAACTAAAGGATAATTATTTAAACTAGAAATACCGAATTATATATAAAATATTATTATTAAAATCTGGTCTGTAGAAGTTGCTGATCTCCACAGGGCTGCAAATAAAAAGGAATCATTTTGCATCCAAGAAAAACACCAGAAAAGATCCAAAATCATTTGTGAGAAAAGAGGAATTTCCACCTGGACCTTCCACGGAGATCAAAGAGTTTTTATTTCCTCTGAAATAAACAATACAAGGATTGGGAAACAGCCCCATGACAGTCACCATTCGGAAATGCTGAAATCCAACACAGGGAACAAGCTTTTTCCCACTTTTTCCTGCAAAGGAACATTTTAATTCAGGAGAAATAAAACCAACACTTCGAAAAGAAAGTTAAAAATGTGTTTGAATGCAAATTTAATCCGTTTTCCTTTTACATCCGGGATCTAAAGCAAAACCCGAGACAACTAAAGGACATTTCCAGGATCATCCCCCCATTTTTCATCACCACAGAGCAGAGAACCAGGGAAAATAATCCTAAAAATTAAAAATAATCCTAAAACCTAAAAATAATCCTAAAAAATAAAAATAATCCTACCAATTCCCCCCAGGAATGCTGAGGGCCATCAGCTCCCCCCTCCTGATGAACAGTTTTCCCACAGCTGGATGGAAGAAACACTTTGATTTTATTTGGTTGATGCCCTGATTTTATTTGGATGATTTGACAGATTTTATTGGGAGAAGTTTTTCCAGGACTGATCTTCCATTATTTGAGAGGAAAAAGGAACCGAAAGGACAAAGGAAAATTCCTGGGCTGGGCACAGTCACTGGTGGGTCTGGGAATGGCTGAAACTGGTGATTCCATAAATGAGGATATTTACACCATCCCCATTTAGAGTTCCAAGGGTGGGCAGGACATTCCAGGAAATCCAGGATGCTCCTTATCCCCCAAAGCCAGAAGGATGAACACATCCCTGAGGATTCCCTCAGGCAGGAGCCGGACCCCGGAGCCAAGAGGAAGGAGGCAGAAGGGACAGCAGTGATCCTTTGGTCCTGCCTGGATCCTCCTCCAGCTGCAGAATTCCCGGCATGGCTCCGCTCCTGCCATGTCCCAGCGCTGCGAATCCAAGCCTCCAGTCCCATCTTTCCCTTTCTCCCCCAACTGCTCCGTGGATTTGTACAATGTTTTGGTTGGGAGGTACAAAATTCCACCTCCTTGGGCTCTCAGGGGTTGTGAAGCCCTCAGGAATTCCATCCAAAAAAGAAAAAAGGGAGAGACCCTGCCCTGCTTCCCATCCACAGTGAGTTCCAGAGGGCACGACGTCCCTGTTCATCCACAGGGAAATCCCTGTTCATCCACAGGGAATACTCACTGTGAGCACAGCTCCTGCTCAGCGTCCCTCCGAGGAGGGAATTCCGGGATTTCTCGGCATTCCCGAGGGAGCAGCTCAGGCCACGGGGCTGCCCATGAGCCTTTCCTGCCGCAGAGTCACCAACCTCTGGAACCACCTTTCCTCGGCCTCCGCCTTCCCGATGAAGAGCTGGGGACAGGGAGAGAGGGGAGGGTGGGCACAGATCCCGAGGGGGGCAGAAAAATCCAACTGGAGACTTGGCCACACTCAGGGAATGGTTTGGCTGGGAAGGGACATTAACCAGCAGCATCCTTGGAAAGCAAAGATTCCCAATGTCAGGCCCCAGAAACAGCAAATTCCTCACTGGCCACGTCATCTAAATATATTCATCATACAGGACTCATTCATTTATTTACCCCAAGTCATTTTTAACTTTCTAATTAAAAAAATTAGCAAGTTAAAATTCACTTGACTTCACTCTGTTTTCCAGTTAAAGTGCTCACAAAGGGATTTGTTTAATTCCATGAATTAGTTATTTCTGGAATTAAATAATTCCAAATAAATCCAAAAAAGTTTAGCCCCATGGTATAAAAAGTTAAGAAGTTTTTATCGCATTTCCAGCTTTGTGAATTGCCAAAATGGGGAATTTCTGGGGTTTCCAACTCCAGGACCCAAAAGTGATTTATCCTGAATCTTTTACTGAACAGGACCTCGAGTGTAACATTAATTCTATTTTATCATAAAATTCACTTGTAATTCTACAACCACACCTCACTGGTGGATTTATTTGGGAATTATTCCCTTGGATGATGGAAGGAGTGGGATCCTCTGTGTCCCAATGTCTTCAGAGAACGGATTGTCAGATGGTTTTTGGGTCACACAAAGAGAAAAACGGGATAAATCCCAGCCCACTTACATTGGGATGTGCCAGAGAATTGTCATCCTGGTATTTGATGGCCGTGGGAATGGTGGCAGCCAGGGGCTCTTTCTCAGGAGCAGCTGCCTCAGCACTGCCCAATCCAACAGCCACCGGTTCCTGCTGGAGCTCGGGAGCTTCTGTCGACTGGAAAAGGAACAAACTCCTCAGATGAGAGTGTTTCATCCTGGAATTCCCAGCACTCGGCTGCCTCCCCATTGCACACCCCACATTCCTCATGGAATGTTCCTCTGTCCACACTGGATGTGCACAAAGGTGACACGGAGCCAGAAAAAGGTGATGGCCAAGGCAAGGAGAGAGTTGGGAAAAGGGGAATGCTGGGGGTTGGATCAATTTAGTTTGGAGAACAGGAATGGTGGGGGTTTGGATGTTTGGAGAACAGAAATATTGGAGTTTGGGATGTTTGGAGAAGAGGAATGTTGGAGTTTTGGATGTTTGGAGAACAGGAACGTTAGGGTTTTGGATGTTTGGAGAACAGGAATGTTGGAGTTTGGGATGTTTAGAGAACAGGAATGCTGGAGTCTGGATGTTTGGAGAACAGGAATGTTGGGGTTTGGATCCATTTTGGGAGAAGCTGCATCAACTTCTCGGAGATTTCTGGAATGGCAAGAACAGGAATGTTCCTGGGGAAAGCAGCCGTGCTAATTCCAAACCCCTCCTGCCAGGGGGGAAAGGAACAGAGCCTTGGCTTCCACCCTTCCCAAGGGTCCAAGGTGCAGAGGAGTTTTGGTGGCCAAAATCCAGGTGAAATTGGGAAGTGTGGGAAAGGTGCCTGCAAACCAAGCTGGGCCTTTCCAGAGGAGATTCTCTCCTAAAGTCTGGTTTCAGTTCAGCAGAATTGAAGACATCTCTGCTTTAATTACAGAATAAATGTCTGATAACTTGGGGATTTTATTTCTTCTGCTCTTCCTAAAACTACTAATTCTTCCAAACAGCTGATTTGATGGAATTCTGACCCACTAAAAGCCTTCCCTGAACCCAAGACAGTGGAGAGTCCCTGGGGGGGGGTCTAAGGCCCCGTGTTCCATGGGAATTCTCTTCCCAGCACAGCTCCCTGCTGGCTCAGAGAGGACTCTGGGAATGTTGGAAAGGTACCTTTTTCACTTCTTTGCTCGACCTGAAGGTCTGTGGGACGAAGGCGTCGCTTTCGATGGCTTCGATCTCCTTCACTCGCTTCACCTGGTCCACGAGGGTGGCCTGCTCTGCAGGGAAAAGTGGGATGTCAGGGAAATCCTGGGATCAAGGAGGGACTTGGGTAGCTTTGGGAACCTGCCAGGAAAAACCCAACGTGTGATGGAGCCTGAAATCATCTGGGACAAGGGAGAACTCCCTGAGGAAAATCAACAACCGTGAGCTGGCCTGGGGGATCATCCCAGGGGCTGCCGAGGGATTGCCAGGAGTGTCCCTGGGGGATAACTGGGGAAGGGAAGAGGAGGTACCTGGAGGTACAATTTTAAGCCTGATTGTTTTTTTTTAATTGGAAAGAAAAACTCCCTTTCTTACAACTGAGCTCATGTTTGAAAGTCCTGCTGCCCAATCTTCTCCTTTAAAACAGATCCCTAAGGATCCTTCAGCATAACCCAAATATTCCAGAGCCAAATAAAACTCACCGAGTTCTTGGGCACACCTGGTGTGAGGGCAAATAAAGGGATGGCCCGAGGCCTCTGGTTAAAGCCAGAGGGACCAGCAGGGCAGGGAAAAGGGATTTCAGAGGGATCTCCCAGGGATCCCACCCAAACACCGGGAATGACAAATCCCTCCAGGCTCCCGGGGCCGGGAAGGGGGAGGAGGAGGAGGGAGCAGAGCCATTAGTGCGGGACTTCCCTGCCAAACATCCCCGGGAGATAAAGCGCCCTGCGGCTGCTGTTTGTCACATGTCACCGGGAAGGACGTGCCTTTCCCAGGAAAATCACAAATAATGGAGTCGGAAAGCTGAGAGGCTTCAGCCCCCAGAAATCAATACTAACCCACTGCACTCAGAGCCTTTCCACCCTGTTAGAGGGGAATTAAAGCTCGGATTAGGAACTTGGGGAGGGGTGAGTTTTTGTAACAAGGTGGATAATTTCCATCCCTGTCAGCAGCAAATCAGGGGACCTTCCCCAGTTCTGCCAAGTGACTGGTTTAACTGGGAACTCTTAACTGGGAACTTCACTTCAGGGACACTTCTCCACTCGTATGTTTGTATCTGTTTATATCTTCCCATATATTGGATGTACACATCTTTTACAGCTGCTAAAATTGGGCTGTACTAATAATAATTATTAACCATTAATAATATTAATTGTTATTCATATTCATGTAACCATTAATATTAATTTTTTCTCTGTACAGGAGACAACCAGTGACAGCTCGTGGGGGTTGCCCCGACCTGGATATTCCCAAATCCCAACACCTTTCCCAGCCCAAGGGGTGCCCAAGGGCTGCCTGGAGCCATCCCAGAGCTCCCCCAGCCCAGGAACATCCCCCACCTTCCCAAATCCCTCCTGGAGCCACCGGGATCTGATCCCGCTCATCCCATCCCCGGCCGCCGTTAGAGGGAGGCACCGCCACACTCTTGGATCTCTGGGATCCAGGATGCTCCAAGCCGAGCATTCACAGTGTTCCCTGGGATCCGGGATGCTCCAAGCCGAGCATTCCCGGTGTTCCCTGGGATCCAGGGTGCTCCGAGCCGAGCATTCCCAGTGTTCCCTGGGATCCGGGATGCTCCAAGCCGAGCACTCCCGGTGCTCCCTGGGATACAGGATGCTCCAAGCCGAGCACTCCCGGTGCTCCCTGGGATCCGGGATGCTCCAAGCCGAGCATTCCCGGTGTTCCCTGGGATCCAGGATGCTCCAAGCCGAGCATTCCCGGGGCTTCCCAAACCCGGGATCAGCGCCCAACCCACCCTCCCATAAACTCCCGGCAAAGCTCCAGCCCGACACTTTCCCAGCTTTGGAATTTCCAAGGAAATCACTTTTCCCAGTAAATGAGTCACTGGGGGCAGGGAAAACTCTCCCTTGTCCCTTTGGGCTCTTCCCAAGGAGTGGGAAGCACTTTGGAAACACAATTTTGAGGGATTAAAGGAGCAAAGTGTGAGTGTTCCAGGATTTACTTACTCCAGGGGGGGGTTACAATGAGGTTGGAAAAATACAAATTAACCAGGAAAACTTTGTCTGGGTTTGGTTTGAAATACTGTCAAAGTTAATTTTCATTCAAATATATTAAAATAGTGTTTTGTGAACACTTAGTACTTACTGCAGAGAGTAAGGATTAGACTCAGTACTAGACTAAACGTGCTTTTAAAATAAACTTTTACAGGATTCTGGAACAATTCTGAACACTAATGACCTTTCCTTAAAAAAAAAAAAGGAAATACATATAACATAGAAAATCCAGCAGAGACCAGGACAGGAAAGTTCAGCAGCTGAGCCTTTAAATGACATTAAATTAAATGACATTAAATCCCAGCAATTTAAGAACTTTTTCACTTGAGAACACTCCATTTTTCCTGCAGCCACTTTTCCCTTCCCACCTGTCCTCGGATCATTTCCAATATTCTGGGCAAGAGCAGCCAAACCTGACCAAGCAGATCCAGGGGGTGGATCTTTGCCATCCCTCCCTCCAGGGGATGTGCAGGGCCGGGATTTGTCCCCGGGGCCCATCCCAGAGCTCTCCCACTCCGTGTTTTACCCGGGCACACAAAGCCAGGGCTGTAACTCAACGCTCAATTTCCCCTCCTTGTCTCGTAGGAGATTTCCCCCCCCCCCCCTCGCTAATTGATAGAAATTAAGCCATTAATCAAGGCCCCAGCCATCATTCAAGCCGGGGGAAGATGAATCCAAACTTTCATCATAACCACCTTCCCCATTTTAGTGTTCATTAGCATTAATTTTTAATGCAATTATGCTCTTCTTTTACGCTGAGCTCATAAATTAGGGGCTCTTTTGTTGCTCGCTGGCCTTGTAAAACCCGAGGTAATGCTTTGTGCTCTGATCCTGAAGGCAATTACTGCCTGCCTCTATCTTTTCCATCTCCCCATCCCAAATAACCTCTGCATCGGAGGAACGAGCTCGCCGGGCTGGGAATTACATGGAACCATTTGTCTCTGGGAATCCCACCACCAGATGTGGGATCCGCAGGCACAGGGAGAATTCCTGCTCTGGGTCACACACCCAGGGATGCAACAGCAGGGGAAGGGCAGGGAACTGGGATTGGGCACTGGATGGAGGGGGAATGATGGTGGATTTTAGTGGGAATAAGCTGTGGATGCTCCAAAGCCCTGCAGGGCAGCAGGAATTTGGAGGCTCACCAGCTTTTCCGTGGATCACCGTGTGTCTCCCCTTCCCAAGGTGCTGCTGGGATGTGCCCAGGGCTGATTTTCCCCCCATTGCCCTCAGAGCCCTTCCAAGGGATCTCGTGTTCCCGGGATCCCACGGTGTCAGCAATTCCAGGCTTTTATTCCCAGTCCATGTATTGATCCTCGGGAGCCCATCCTGGGAAGAGCCCAGCAGCTCCAGCCCCCTCTGGCTGCCCTCAGGGAAACGGAAAGGGACATTGGGCTTGGCTTCCATTCATTTTCCACCTTTTCCCCAGGGCTGGGATATGGAATAACACTCACCCAGGAAAATACCGGCCTGGCACCAAGAAAACGGGATCCAGCTTTAAATTCCCAGTTTATCCAGGCCCCAGCCAGCAGAAATCAGACAACTGATTCCCTCTTGGATGAACATCCCCCTGCAGGGAACGTGTGGGGTGGAAATGACCACCCAGACTCACAAACCCCATCTTTTGTTGGAAAAGAAAAGACTCCAGAGCAGGAATTGTGGTTAAACAAATGGATCCAGAACCTCTGCCCTGGAACCAGGCTGGGAGAGCTGGGAATGTTCACCTGAAGAAGGGAAGGATCCAGGGAGACCTTGGAGCCCCTTCCAGAGCCTGAAGGGGCTCCAGGAGAGCTGGAGAGGGACTGGGGACAAGGGATGGAGGGACAGGACACAGGGAATGGGATATTGGGCAGGAATTCCTGGCTGGGAGGGTGGTGAAGGATTGGAATGGAATTCCCAGAGAAGCTGTGGCTGCCCCTGGATCCCTGGAAGTGTCCCAGGCCAGGCTGGATCACCCTGGGACAGTGGGAGATGTCCCTGCCCATGGCAGGGGTGGCACTGGAGGGGTCCCTTCCATCCCAAACCATTCCAGGAACTTTTGATCTTTTTGGGTCCCTTCCAATCCACGCCAGTTATGAGATTCCATGGTAAGTTTTTTCTCCCATACAACTAAACTGGAAAACTTTTCTCCCCTTCCATTTCCATTTCGAAATCCAGCCCAGTCCCCTCAATCCCACAACCAACATTTCCCAAATCTCTGCTCTCCTTGTGCTCCACCTTTGCTGCTTTTTAAGAGGCTCAGGAAAGGATTGAAAAGCAGATTTTTTCCTTTCCAAGAAGTGATTCCCATCCCTTTCACTGCCCACTTGTTCCACATATCCCTGGTTATTTTCTCCATAGATCCCTGGTTATTTTCCCTTTAGAAACAGCTTTCCAATAGGCAGCTATAAATTTCTCTTTAAAATGATTGCAGTCAGAGAACTAATTAGGTGATGGCTTTACAATCCCATTTCCTGGCCTATCCTTTAGCAAATAAATGCCATGGAGAGGGGAGTAAAACACGGGACATTAATGAAGTACAGGAACCCTCTTGGTTTCCCATCTGTCTTAAATTCTGAAGCCAATTTCGAGACTTTTAATTTGTAAAAAATCATAAATTTCCCCCCCCTCCCCTGTTGGAGAGACCATAAATTTATCTGTTTCCCTTTTGGAATAATGAAACTTAAATTACACCTACTGTAGTTCCTAAAGTAAAATCCCTCCAACACCAGTTGCAAAAAAAAAATCAAAGACTCATGGAAAGGTTTGGGATGGAAAGGACTTTAAAATCCATCCTGTCAATGGGCAGGGACATCTCCCACTGTCCCAGGGTGCTCCAATCTGGCCTGGGACACTCCCAGGGATCCAGGGGCAGCCACAGCTTCTCTGGGAATTCCATTCCAATCCTTCACCACAGCCAGGATTTCCTTCCCAATGTCCCACCTAACCCTGGGAAGCCATTCCCTGTGTCCTGTCCCTCCATCCCTTGTCCCCAGTCCCTCCCCAGCTCTCCTGGAGCCCCTTCAGGCTCTGCAAGGGGCTCCAAGGTCTCCCTGGATCCTTCCCTTCTCCAGGTGAACATTCCCAGCTCTGGGAACACTGGGACTGGGGGCTCTCCAAGGAAAGCAGGGAGGTCTGGAATAGGAAGGGACAGGAGATGATGGGCAGGACGAAGCAGCTCAAGCTTTAGGAACACATTTAAAAGTGATTATTAATTACAGCAGCTTTAATAAGAAAGCCTGGAATTGATTCCTCCTGCAGCCATTAGCCACGGGGGGCTATTGATCCCCTCTCTGATCCCCTTTCCTGAGGAGCAACAGGGACACCAGGCACGGCCAGCCAGGATTCCACATTCCCTCTCACCACCTCACCCTCCCAGCTATTTTATTATCCCTGTTTGGATGCTCTTCCTCACATGCCCCACCAAAACTTCCCGTTTTCAGCTCACCCTTGATTTGCTTCTGCTCCTTTTTCATTTTAAACCGTGGCTGTAAAGATTAAAGAGAGATAAAAGAGGATCCCAGGCTGTGCCAGATGCTGGAAGAGGCTCCCGGGAGCAGCAGGAGGATGCCAGGCGTCTGTGGCAGCCTAATGAAGTGACACTGGCACCCCGGGGACACGGGGTGGGGCCCCAACCTGCCACTAACGAGGCGAGAGTTGGGAAAACGGCATTTTTGAGAGAACAGCCTCGAAATAATTCACGTGTTTTCACTCCAGGTATGAAATAACTGAGGGGCTCGCCAGGCTCAGCTCAGATCCTGGCCACCAGCAGGACCTTCAAGGTGATTTACTGACATAAACCGTGACCTAAGGCAGCAACTAATGAACATAAGGGCATCCCAAGATATTTGTGTGTGCTGGAGTAAAGCACTTTCACTTATTACAGCTGCCTGACCTCATCCCAGCAAATCTTCTCCTGCCAGAGCCAAGCTGGGCCTTCACCTCAATCCCACCCAGGGAAAAGGCTCTGAACTCTGCCTGAAGGAGTGGGAAGGGAAAGAGGTGCTTTGGGAATCTTGGGAGTCCCTTCCAGCTCAGGATGTTCCGTGGTGTCCATGGGTGAAGTGCTGGTTTGGTTCTCCTTGGGAGAACTCTTGGCCAACAGGCGGCGTGGGGAAAACATGGAGTTTGTCACTTGGGGTAAGTTCAGAGTTGGTAATTCTGGGATTCTCCTAAAGCTGAGTGCTCCAAGTTTTCTGGTGTGTTCCAACTTTGCTTCTGTTGGAAGCCATCATTCAAAATACTGGAATCATGGAATGGTTTGGGATGGAAGGGACTTAAAGCTCATCCAGTGCCATGGGCAGGGACACCTCCCACTGTCCCAGGCTGCTCCAGCCTGGCCTTGGACACTCCCAGGGATCCAGGGGCAGCCACAGCTTCTCTGGGCACCCTGTGCCAGGGCCTGCCCACCCTCCCAGCCAGAAATTCCTCCTAATATCCCACCTAACCCTGCCCTCTGGCAGTGGGAAGCCATTCCCCCTTGTCCTGGCCCAATTAATTAAACTCCTTTATTTTTGCCCCCCATCCCTCTCTGATTCCATCCCTGAGTCCAATGGCAGAAGACAGGTGAGAAATTGCTGGAATTCTTCCCAAAATGATCCAAATAACTCATGAAGTACAACCAAGTTCTGTTTCTTTTTAGAATACTTTGAATTAAATTAACGTATCTGATATGAAACAACAGGAGAAAAGATCCATTAAACCCAGGTCCTATGTGCACATTTATGGTAATTTAATTCAACCCACAAATATATTGTTTTAAAAGTCCCTTTAGGCTACAGCAACATGTTCCACCCCTTGTGGAAAGCACAGTTTTCCTGCTCTGACTGAAATCCTATTAATCCACGTGTCCCAACGTGGCAGGAACACAATCCCACCTTCCCTGGGAGTGTCCAAGGGCAGGTTGGAGCAGCCTGGGACAGCGGGAGGTGTCCCTGCCCATGGCTGGGGTGGCACTGGATGGGCTCTAAGGTCCCTTCCAGCCCAATCCAGCCTGGAATTCCGTGGTTTAACTCCACCAAGGAAAAGTCCCCCCAGCAGCGGGTACAGCTCAGTAAAACCCAGGCCTAACAGAGCAGGGCTGGGGTTTAGTTCTCGTTTCAAGCCCCAAATCCTGCTCTCCTTTGCAGCCCCTCCCTCCCTGCCCACACCCCCTCATTTCCAGGCCTATTCCAAGGGATCTTTCCCAAGGGATCTTTTCCTTGTCCCCACAAAGGGCCCAAACCAAAGTGTCCCCACACATCTCCCCTCACGTTTGCAGCCCCGTTTCTCTCCCCAAGGCCCCGAATTATCTCCCAGCACAGGTTCACCTCAGGATATCGGATTCTGCCACCCGCCTTTCCCGGGACCAAACTGAAGGGAAACACTTCATCACTGGCAAAAATCACCTGGAACTTTGCCCTGATGGGAGATCCATGAGGGCAGGGATTGCTCGTGTGGGGACGGACAAATCGGGAAGCGCCGCGGATTTCCAGGGGAACCCCCGACTTTTCAGGATCACTAAGCCACAAAAGGTCTCCGAGTGATAATTAAATCTCCTCGTGCTGATTTGCTGCCAAATTTCTTTCCCGGGAGTAAATAAAAATGCCTCGGTGCCTTCCCAGGGAGGCAGAACGAATCAATTCAAGGCAAGGGAAAATGCAAATTCCAGGATAAAGGCACCGGGATAACGCCCAGCCCGGTGTCACATCCACTCACCCACTGAGTGATGGCCAAAAAAATCAGGTTTAGGAGGGGTTGGATCCTGCAAAAACTCCTTTGCCAAAATATCCTACTTAGTATTTCCCTGGAAAAACTCCTTTTCCTTGTTTTCCGAAGAATTCCCAGCTGCTCCTCCCCACGTGGCACTGGACGTGTACCCCTGACAATTTAAATTGAATATTGAAGATTTTATCTGAACAACTGAGGTGTTTTCTCAGGGGCTGGGGTTTCTGTCTCAGCTCCAGGGGAGAACTTGGAAGCTCCTTGGAGGGTTTGGTTCCCTCACACCGTTGGAATTGTCTCTTCCCATCACTCCTTAAATCCACTTGGTTTAATTTATTCCACCTGCTGTATTCCAAAGGAACAGCTCTGAGGGCACCAGATTTCATCATGAAACACGTTAATTCAGGTCATGACCTCACACGGACCAAGAACTGTCAGGTGCTCACGTGGGAAAATCCAGGGGGCAGGAACCCAGATCCTTAAAAATGGCCATTTCTGACCCACTGGGCTTTAGTTTGTTCCTGAATTAACCACAAATTCCGTACCTTCTTCCTTCCTTCTCTTGGCTTCCTCTTCGCTTCTCTCCTTGGCCTTCAGGGCTTCATCTGCTTTAGCTGGAAAGGAAACGATAATTGTGAGAATGAATTCATTTATCTGGTAAAATTGTGGAATCCCAGACTGGTTTGGGTTGGAAGGACCTTAAATCCCGTCCATGGGCAGGGACACCTCCTGCCGTCCCAGGATACTTCCAGGGACACGTCCAAGGATGGGCTCTCAACAACCTGTTGCCAAACAACATTTCCTGGGATTTAAACCCAGATTTCAGATATTCCTTCTTCTTGTGGGTGCCACAAGGGGCAGGAAAGGACAGGACTCGGTTCTTCTCATATTTCATTTAAAGGTTTTTACCACAGTCAAGAAACATAAATGGGATTATGGAGAGCGATATTAGGGCAATATCGTGTCAATATTAACTCAATATTAGTTCCATACAAACTCCTGCCTTTGTTTTAAGTAAAACTTTTAAGAGACTTTTCAGAAGGTGTTTTTTTTGTTTGTTTTAAACACAAATCTGCCCCCAAACCCAACTGCACCACATTTAAAGAGGGGAAGATTTGCTGCCATAGTGAGTAATCCACGGGCCCTGTGCTGAGGATAAAACTGAAGCAAAACAATATTTCCAGGGATTCAGAGCTGCCTTTAAAACAGGAGTCAAACACTCAGGACTTTATTAAGCACAGCACAATTTTCACTCCAAATCACAGCGGTGCCCCTTCAGTCGTGTTCCGACAATATCCTTTAAAAAGAATCTCTTTTCCCTCCAGAAACCCCTTCCCTTATTGCTTAATTATCCACTAGTTGCTCAACTGCAGGGGTTTTCAAACACTTTACTAAAGATGTTAAAGAAGATTAAAAATACACAGCACAGTAACAAGGGACTATCAATATACTTGGGTAAATTAATTAAATTTCTGTTCTAGCACATCATTTATTCCAAAGCATTAATGTCTCCCAGGAGCCATTCTCTTTTATTGCCATCTCACCGTCTGATGAGTGAACTAAGTGAGAATAAGTCTCTAATAACATTAGGCTCGATGAAATATTAAGTTTTCCAAAATATCACCGGGCCAGAAACAAACAGGAATTCAGGGTTTGAACCTGGCAGTGAAATCCTTGTGGCACAGGTGGCACAAGTTCAGTGGGTTTTGCAAATATTCGGTCCCACCACCCACTGATCATCCACAAACCCCAAATTTATAAATTTGCAGTAAAATGCAATAATTTATAACCCCCAAAATTCAGGTCAGGAGGGGAGTGGAGGGGTCATTTCAGGCTTTTTCCAGTCAGGAGCTATAGAGATATTTGGTTCCATTTAAACACTTTTCCACACCTTTAAACAACCCTTCAAGTCCTGAAATATTCCAACTTTTGTGCCCCTGAAGATCGTGACGAGAATGCCCAAAAAAACAGGCAATGAAACCAATCCAGGGGCGAACTCCAGAGAGTTTTCACTTCATTTCCACTTTATTCTCCTCGGTAAAGAGCCAGGGATAATAGAAATTCCATTTCAATTCAATTTGGGGGATGTGTGTAATTGTAGATCTCCCCCCTGAGTCGTGTCAAACGCTGGGCTTATGTTCCTCTCAAATTATCCCCCGTTCCCATTCCCATCCTGCTCCTCACAACCCCTATTAGCAGAGCTCATTAGGCTGCAATTTAATAATGCAAACATCAGGTGGGTTCCAGCCCCTGCATTAGGAGCACAAGATGGATTGCTCCGCTCCCTCCTGGCCCAACTGGGCACAATTTACATCCAATAAATCCCAGGTTTAAATTGCATTTCGCTCTCCCCCCCGCCCGCTTTGTTCCTCCTCCCCGATTTGGAGCTGCCCGGGAAGGATTCCTTGGGTGTCTCGGTGGTTTTCCAAGATATTAAAACTCACGGGGAAGATGCTGCTGGTCAGTGAATCCATTTTTAGCCTGGATTTGTTCCCTTGGAATGGCTGGTTTGTGACCTTCGGAGCAGAGCTTTCGCCTCCCAAATCCTGGGTAATTACAGCTCAGGAAGGACAAATCTCCACCCAGAGTTGCTCATTAACAACCCTTTAATTTACCCCCTAAACCCCCAAGGTGACAGGGCACCGTCCACTGCCACCAACTTTAGGGGTTTAATGCTAAAAACTCCCTTCAAATAGTTTCAATTTCCAGTTATCGTTGCACAGAATCCCGGGATGGGTGATGCTGGAAGGGCCTCTGTGGACAAGCTCAAGTCCAAGTTGTAAAGATCTTGGGATGTTGTTTAATTGCTGTTTGATTTGATGGGAATAAATCTCAGTTTTCAGGGCACTTCACTGGTGGATTGGAATAAATTCTGCATCATCATCAAGTACAACAACAACAGTAAATTGGCTTTATCATCATAAAGATACGATAAACAACAGATAAATTGGCTTTATCATCATAAAGATATGATAGACAACAGACAAATTGGCTTTATCATCATCATCATCATCATCATCATCATCAAGAAGAAATGAAAAGGGGAAAGGGAAACAGGAAATGGGGAGGGAAGGGAAAGGGGAATTTGTGAAAGTTCTGTCCATGATGTTATGGGGAACATTGGGATCATCTCTTTGGAGCAACAGCTGATCCAACATTAAAAGAAAAGCTTTTCTAGAGAAGGGGGAAAAAAAAGGAAGAGAGGAAAAAATGGTCTTGACAAATAAATCTTCTAAGCAGCATCACTAATGTGCAGCTAAAAGGAGAGGGTTTCACTGCTTTGGGGGAGCCTCAGAGGATGGAATCAGCATTCCTGCTCCAGCCAGGGCTGTGAGAAACATCTCCCGAGCCCCAGAGATGAGACAAAGTCCTCCAGCACGTGTACAAGATCATTTTCCTCTTAATTATCAAGTACAGGGAAAATGGCAAATTAACAGGCACAAAAAGGAGCTTTAATTTCCCTCCTTGCCGAGGGTTTGCAGGAGTCTCGGAGCTGCTGCTCCTCCCCAGGAATTCCTCAGCTGGAAACAACCACAGGCTTCGAGATTCCTGGTCCTGGATGGAAGGATTGTTTGGGATTGAGATCTGGGCTCGGAGCAGGATGGAGAAGGTTCTGGGGCTCCACTGGTGATCCCAAGGCTCCAGGGAAGGGGTTGAGGGAGCTGGGGGGGCTCAGCCTGGAGAAAAGGAGGCTCAGGGGACACCTGGAATTCTCTCCAGTCCCTGACAGGAGGGGGGAGCTGGGGGGGATCATGTTCTGCTCCCAGGGAACAAGGGACAGGAGGAGAGGGAACCGCCTCAGGCTGTGCCAGGGGAGGCTCAGGGTGGACATTGGGGAAATTCCTTCATGGAAAGGGTCCAAACCTGGAGTGCCCATCCCTGGAGGGATTTAAAACCCATGTGGATGTGGCACTTGGGGACACGAGGCACTGGTGGCCTTGGCAGTGCTGGGGATGGTTGGATTTGATGACCCTGGGGGTTTTTTCCAAGCCCAACAATCCCAAGGTTCTGTGATTCCATGGAAGCCCTGGAGGTGTGAGAAACACAGAGCCGGGGGATGGACATCAGAGCAAGGCTTTAATCCTGCCCAGCCTCCCCCTGGGCCAAGGTGAAACACTTCAAGGAAAAGCTGCTAATTAAAAGAAACCAGAAGAATATGAATTATTCCAAGGTAGAAATAGGGAAGGGGCTGTTTTGGGGGTGGAAGGGGAAATTTTTTTGGGGAAAAAAAAAACTCCTGGAAGAGCCCCAGCTGCAGAATCCTCTCCCAACACCACGGGACAAGCAGGGAAGGTGCAAGGAAGAGGCTCAGTCCTGCACTAAAAATCCATTTTACAGTCAAAATTAAAGAGTGTCACTACACCCACCCACTGCAAACCACAAGGCACCAGGGAAAAGAAATTAATTCCACAGAATTGTGGATTTTCCAGCTTTTCAAAGTTGAAAATACAAGAAGTGTTTGGGGAAAAAAAACCAAACTCAAAAAACACACATGGACATCCCATCTAAGATGCTGCCAAAGGATGTTCCTCAGCAAGACTTCACCCTTTTCTTTTAAACACAAACATTTTTGCACTTATAAAATATTCAGTCAGCTCACATCGAGAAATACAAGTAGAACCCATTATTAATTTACAAGGCCCTGTTTAATTTACATGCTATTTTTCTCTGGTACATTAAATTTATCAGGGCTGGTGGAAATCCTCTCTGCTGAATATTCAGAGGCTGACGTGTAAAATTATCCACTGTACACCCGACAGATTCCAGCACAAACCCCGAACAACCTCCTGCTCCAACATTCCCTCGGATGGGAACACAGGGAGCAGTGGAAGTGACACCACCACTCCTGTTTTACCATCCCAACTGATGCTGATTTTCTGTGGTTTTGCCTTTTTAGTCCATGTTATTAGAACATTTCCTCAAAATTTAAGTAACATAAACTTTTGGAGAGGTCTTTTCATCTCAGAGGTTTTCCAACCTGAATGAGGCTGATTCTGTAAATGTAGGATTTTAAACATCCATGATCCCATGACTCCACTATTCTATAAATCCATGATTTTATGACTCCATGGTTCTATGACTCCGTGATTCAGTAAATACATGATTTCATGGTTCTATGACTCAATGATTCTAAAAATCCATGATTTTATGACTCCATGATTCTATAAGTCCATGACTCTAAAATTCCATGGTTCTGTGATTCCATGGTTCTGTCAATCCATGATTCTATGATTCCATGGTTCTGTGATTTCATGACCCGATAAATCCATGATTCCATGGTTCTATGACTCCATGATTCATTAAATCCATGTGTTTATGACTCCATGATTCTGTAAGTCCATGACTCTAAAATTCCATGGTTCTGTGATTCCATGGTTCTGTCAATCCATGATTCTATGATTCCATGGTTCTGTGATTCCATAAATCCATGAGTCCATGATTCCATAAATCCTGCCCAGTCCATCCATGAACTTGGACCTCTCCGTGCCCCGAGGGCTCCATTTATCCCTCTCCTCCCTAATTACGTTGTCATTCCCAAACACAACTTCCTGCCACTGCAGTCCCAACCACGATGTGTAATTTAATTACACCAGACACTAATTACAGCGATTGGAGATTCCTGCCCCCTCCCCAGCTCTGCCAGCCACACTTAAAAATTCCCTCTCATCCCAAATCTATTTTAAGCCTCTCCACTCTCCCATGGGAGAACACCCAGTGCAAACCCAAATATTTATTTGCTATAACCAAGATATTTGTCTATATTGACTATAACAAAGATATTTTCCCATATTATAACCAAGACATTTGATAAATTTGCTACAATCACCTTATTTGTCTGTTGGGTATAATTAGGATATTAATGAAGATTTTTCACGCCAACCAGGCAATTTTTCACTCGTTTCCTTAATTGTTCCCATTTTTAGGATGCAGTTTGTGGAAAAGCTGCTGGCCTGAGATGACACAGGGCCGAGAGAAAGTCCAGCAGGAGGGAGGGAACATCCCAAATCCCACTTACCTGGGGACCCCCAAATAGCCCCTCTTGAGCTCAGAGGGTTCAATATTAAACAGAACTTCTCTCATGGCCATCCCTGGTCAGAAATCTGGGAGGAAAACCAGGCTGAGGAGGGAAGGAGAAGGTGGGAAGAGAGAGAGAAACTCCCACTCCGACGTTCCCAAAGCCTCCTGCTGGATTGAGCCTGCCTTTCTCATCACTTAATGCTTATTTTCATCACTTTGCTTAAAATATTGATAATCAATTAGGGCTCCGTCTGTTTTGCCAGGGAATCTGTGTCACAGTCCCTCAGCCTGTCAGGGCCAATTCCATCCCCGTTCCAAGTTAATTTTCCCTCCCTAAATCCGCCTTTGGAGGAGTCATTAGGCTCCGAACATGGCCCGAGGTGCAATCCCCTATTCCCTTTGATGGGAGGCAGGCAGGGAAGGTGAGGGGTGATTAGAAGTTTGGGATGATCACAAGGCACCAGTGCTGCCTGTCACATCCCCCCAGCTCCTCATCCATCTCCCGTTAGCCACCAGCAGCTGCGGCTCCCGGGATATTCCGGAGCCCCGGAACAGCCGGGCCCTGCCTGGATGGGGGGATTCAGTCAACACTCACAACAATTAGGGAGAGAACCAAGGGGGTTGGTGGTGTCATTTTGAGTCCTCTGAGATACCCCAGTGGTAGTTCAGGAATGTGGGGTTTAAGCATTCGGGGCGAGGGGCAGAAATCCAGGGGTGAAAACAGGGTGGAAAGGGAGTTGGGGAGGGACACGGATTGTTGGGAAGGGAAAGGGAAGTGGCAGATGAAATAGGGGACGTGGATTGGTGGGAAGGAAAAGGGAAGGAGTGACATGAAATAAGGGACACGGATTGTTGGGAAGGGAAAGGGAAGTGGCAGATGAAATAGGGGACGTGGATTGGTGGGAAGGAAAAGGGAAGGAGTGACATGAAATAAGGGACACGGATTGTTGGGAAGGGAAAGGGAAGTGGCAGATGAAATAAGGGACATGGATTGGTGGGAAGGAAAAGGGAAGTGGCAGATGAAAGTACAACACGACCCAAACTCAATCAAGAACGGAGCATAATTAACACACAAGTAATGGTGCAAGGATCAGGAGCCATTTAAAAGGCTTGTTGTTTTCAGCAAGAAGGGACTTTGTTCACCCTAATTATGGCAATTCCCTGCTTTGATCACGACTTTAATGACAAAATCTTTGCGAAGCAACAGAAAACAAAAAGGATCAAAAAGTAGTTTGTTCAAGTTTGGGTTTTTTAAACCCCCAAATCCATGAACACCGAGACAAAAAGAAGAAAAAAAGTCATTCTTGAGCATTAACTCTAAATAATGTCAATTCTTAACGGTATTGAATGGAAACAAGGAGGAAAACTCTTGGGCAGGGCAGGATTTACTGAGCCATAAGTGCGGAATCATAGGACAGGAATCCAGAAGGACTTGATATCTGGCACCAAAAGGGGGAATGTGTGTCAAGGAGAGATTTGTGGGGAAGACAGAGCCCACGCCGATACACACTGGGCACAGGGAGCTGGGAATGCCCAGAGCACCGAGCTCATTCCGCTGGCAAAAATGATGGGAAACTCTCCATTCTCGGCCAGTGTCGTTAACTGCTCTAATCATTTACTGTGCTCAGCACTATTAAATAGTCCCCCAGGATAAAAGAGGTAAATATATTGCTTAAATATTCAGTGGCTGGCTGTAAAATCTCATTCCCGATTAAGCGATGAAGATGAAGAAATGCTGCTGAAAACAAACAATTTATCTTCCAGATTGCTCCTGGAATGCTGCCAGGGGCTCTGTGGCTTGGAATCCAAGAGCTGCATTAAGAGGCAACTGCAGGCTGAACCAACCCTCCAGGCTGAACCAACCCTCCAGGCTGGACCAACCCTCCGCTGCCGCGACACTTCGGTAATGCCGAAAGGATTTGGGGCTCTCAAACCTCCTCCTGGAGCGTTGAATTTCCAGTATCACAGGATAGATAAGGCTGGAAAGGACCTTGAAGATCATCCAGTCCAACCTACAGCCCAACTAACATCGACATCTAGATCATATCACTCAGCACCTCATCCAGCCTCCCCTTGAACACCTCCAGAGTTGGCGACTCAACCACCTCTGTGGGCAACCCATTCCACATCCGGATCACTCTGTCAGTGAAAAACCTTTTCCTAATAATTTCCTGACCTACCTCAAAGTTCTCGTTTTTAGAACTTCCAGGATGAGTTGAAGTGGGAGCCTGGAAGGCAGCGAGGGGGGGGATCTCCAGCCAAGGAAGATTTGTGAGGCGGGAGGAGGCACCGCCAAGGGCACGAGCTGATCACACCCCCAGGCTCTTCCCCTGCTCCTGCTCAGCCTTGAGAGCCTCCCAGGGGCTCTCATCACTCTGGGCACCATTATTTTACCTCAGACACTGATTTGTATAAAGCTGTAACAAAGTCATAAATCACCAGCACCAGAAATTCCCTAAACTTTTGCTTCCAGCTGGTTCTCACGCAGGATGGGAGAGCTCTGCAAGGCCTTTACCTCCAGAGGGTGTTTCTGTCGTTCTCAGGGAACAGAAATAATCTGAAATATGAAAAACTCATGGAAGGTTTCATGGTTATAACTCCAGCTGTGAGCAGAGGGGACACAAGCAGACCTTGAGGAAGGGTTTGGTTCTGAAGCTGAACGTGCATCCCAGGATATCTGGGTACCTTTGTATGGAATCGGGGCTGTATCATGAAGATCTAAGGATTGTATTAATTACACTCTTTAAGGTCCTTCCAACCCAACCCATCCCATGATTCTGTAACATCCCCTTCTAAAAAACCATCACTTTTTTCAGGGTAACTTTCATTGAAGCATTTTTTTAAAAATCACTCCAAGATTATTATTTTAAATTTGCACAAATGGCTCAACCAGTGTAAGAACTATCCTTAAAAAATTCTATTTAACCCTAATCCCTCTTTCTGCCACGACTTGATCTCTGCTGCCTCGAAGAGCCCCCAGCCAGTAACACCCAGACCAATTTACACCTGTGGGGTAAAATAGGTCCTAAAGCAGATCAGCCTGAGATCCCAGTTAAATAAGTTTATAAGTTCAAATGAATGATGAAGCTGAGTTGTGATTTTAAGCTGAATTTGACAAAAATAAACTTACAGAACCATTAAGGTTGGACTCAACATTACTGAGTCCAATCTTCAAGAATTACTTGTGTTGCTCTGAAGTAAAATGTTTCTTTCCATCAGCTGGTCACTGAAACCTTTAAATGTGAATATTTGCACACAGTCTGTACTGTCACATGCACATTTCACATACATAATGAAGAAAAAAAGAGACAACACTCCTGAAATCATAGCAAAAATTAGAAGTATTTTAAATTTTTTACAGTATATTCCTTATTCCCAGGATCAAACCACAAAGGCCTCTCTAATCCCCCAACTCTGCCCTTTCCAACTCCTTTGGCCTCATTACCTCTCCCTGGCAGGATGGGCAGCACTAATGGGCACCTCCTGCCTCTGTCCCAGCTCTCCCCATTCATTCCCAATTCCCCCAGGTGCTTCTCCTTGGAACTGCCCAAATGGCATCGACCTGTTGTCCGGCACATCCATGAAAAGCTGAGCCCAAGGGATTAAAGCCCTGCGACCACCTCAAGCTGTTCCTCTGACTGGGGTGGGGGGGAAGGGAAAGAAATCTTGTTTTAAGGAAGGAAAATTCAAAGTGGGAGCATTTCAAAAACATTCTTCACGTGCCAAACGCATCCCATGGTCAGTGCCCAAGAGCTGGGCGGGGGGCGGGGGCGAATGGGAAATATGGAGTGTTGTGATGGTGCTAAAGGGGATTTGGGGGTTCAAACACAAGATTTTGTAGTTGTTAACAAATCTGACACTAATGACACAAGCCCTGTTACAGCAGCTGCTGTTGCACACAGTCACTGCCTGAAAATTGGGGGGAAATTGGGGAATACGGAGTGTTTTGACACTGCTAAAGGGGATTTCTGTGTTTAAACACTCTGATACTGTGGCTGCTGACAAAACCGGACATTTATAATAGAAAATATAAACATATTGCTCAACACGGACATTCAAAGCTCTGCACAGCTCCAGTTCCAGCCCCTGATTTGTAAAACATTCTGCATTTCCCTGGGGACACACGGTTGGTTTTATTCCATGTCCTTCACTCCCAGCCCCAGTCCCAAGGGATGAGAGGATTGTAAAGCCCCAGCCAGGACACCCAGAGGGTTGGGAAGCAGAAAATGGACATTATTTGGAGCAGCACAGAGAGGGCAGGAGTGTCCAAAACCAGGGCCAAGATCCAGCACTCCCAATTCCCAGCCTTGCCCACCTCCTTCCTCCACCCTCCCAAGGTGAATAAACAACAAACCATCGGTTTGGATCCCCTGGCAGGGATTCAGAGCTGGGTCATAATTAAGATTTTTATGAATTAATGAATGAATGACAAGAGTGGAATTGGTTGTGGTATAGACATTTATAGGATTTATGGATTTCCCAAATTTCCACTGACCATCCTGGTTCTCCTGGGCTGTAAAATCCATCTGGATTTTACACTGGATACAGGTGTAAAATGAAATAATCCTCAAAACATGTACAAGGAGGATCTTCCCTTTAATACACAGAATAGGTTAGTGCTTGTAAATCAGTTTTACCGGCTGTTTATTTATTTACAAATACAATAAACCCAAATATTTAAAGTATCTATTTCTCCTACACCTCCTTAAAAGGATGTTTTCCTTAATCCCATAAATATTCCACAGCACCTGGAAAATCCCCTTCTTTGGACCACATCCAGCAGGTTTGTTCTGCTTATAGACTCAGGGAATGTTCCACAGATTTCTAAGAAATCTCTATTTTTAAGACACAAGATGACGTCTCATTCCACAGGTTTCTGCCCATAATCCTTAGTGCCAGAGGACAGGAATTCTCGGGAAGAATATTTAGGAATTCCCAACACTGTTTCCAACTATAACGCTGTCAATACTTGAGATTATTACAGGGCCGGAACATTGGGATTCTCCATAAGGATATTTAGGAATTCCCAACACTCTCTGCAACTATAACCCTGTCAATATTTGAGATTATTACCCACTTTTAATATTAGAAAAATATGTGCCGTGCATGGAAAGCGTTCCAGCGAAAAGGCTGAACGTGGCTGGGTTAAGGTGGGACTTCCAACCTTAATGATTCCAGGAGAAAATTTCTCCCAGGAAAAAGAATCAGCCTGTATTTTCACACCAAAAAAAAAAAAAAAGAGAGACGGCAAAAAGCTAAACATTAAATTGCTCCTTCAACAAACTGTTATTACATGTCTCACCAGTCCATTAAAGGGAGTAATTTAATCAGTTTGTATTTTCCCAGTAAAATCTCATTCAGAGAAATTTTATTGCCAGCGATCTAAATAGTAAATACTTATTATCCTCTCCAAATGAGGTTTTGCTTGCCAAGGGCAAAGCCGTGGCTGTTATTGGAGTGCTCTGTCAGAGCGAGGAGAACTTAAAAAGGTTATAAAGATCCCATTAATGTCACGGGCCTGGCTGAGGCCTGCGAGGCCTCACAAATCGAGGCCTTGAGTCCCTGGATTTGCACCAGCACAGGGCCCTTAACATTGGGATTTTGGGGGATTTTTGACTGTTTTTGGTTTATAGGGGATTTGGGGGGTTTGGGGTTAACGGGGGAGTTTAGGCTTTTTTTTTGTTAATAGGGGCATTTAGGCTTTTTTTGCTTTATAGGGAGCTTTAGGCTTTTCTGGTTAAGAGGCGACATTAGGCCTTTGGGGTTTATAGGGATTTTAGGGTTTTTTAGTTACCAGGGGACTTTAGGGTTTCTTTGGTTAACAAGGGGGCTTTACGCCTTTTGGGTTTATAGGGGGTTTTAGGCTTTCTTTGGTTTAAATAGATGGTTTTAGGCTTTTCTTTTGGTTAATAGGAGGCTTTGGGCTTTTTTGGTTAACAGGAGATTTTAAGCTTTCTTTGGTTAGGAGGCTTTAGGGTTTTGGCTTAACAGGGGATTTTAGGTTTTTCTGGTTAATAGCCCTTTGGGCTTTTTTGGTTAACAGGAGGGTTTAGGTTTTTTTGGTTTATAGGGGACATGATTTCCTCATGCTCAAAGAGCCTCATCACTATAAAATCATTCCCATTTTTCAGAGAACTCTCCAAGGGCTGAGGATCAACAGCACAAAATGCTCAAAAACTTTAAGAAAATACTCCGATTAAACAGTTTTATTGAGGGTTTAAACAAAGGAGCCTGTCCAGAAATCTTCAATAATAAATTACACTGTACCCACAGAGAAGAGCAATAGAAGGGGAATTAAAGGGAGGACCTGACATTAAAGCACCTCATTTGATTTTTCACATAAGCTGTGTTTTGAAACACCTCTTTTTTCCTTGCTGGGGTAATCAATACAAGTGATATGGCAAAGGACAGAAGTTTTCATTACTGTTGCCTTTTATTAAAGACACTGTTTTGCCCTTTCCAATGAATCACAGTGCAATTCCTTAACAGGCTGAAATCAGCGGCTGCAGATTTAATTCACTATGAACTTTCCTTGCTTCACATTTGGAAGAGCGTTAAAAAGAAAGTTCAGCTCTTCATTTTAAAAATACATAAATTGTTCAAATAAATAACAAACACTGGCTCTACCATTTGATCATGTCGTTAAAAAGCGTCCTGGGGATGATTTAACTCACAGCTCTGTCTCTCTCCCTTTCCCACTCTTTGGTTCAGGATCAGAAGGAGATTGTTCAGGTCTCCCTTCCCAGCTAAACACCAGACAAGGAATCTGAAATGCCAGAGGCAAATCCAGCTCTGGGCACTCAGTGAAATCTCCTCAGCACATATTTTGGAGATGTTTTTGAAGAAGCTCAGAATGTTCCTTCAGCTGTTCTTGTGGGAAGCTCCCGGAGTGGATCCTGAGAGGATCTGAGCTGGCAGGGAAGAGACTGGTTTGTCTTTAGATAAAGTTATTAACACCTATAAATACCTGATTTGGACACCTTTCCCTGTCCCAGGCTGCTCAACCTGGCCTTGGACACTTCCAGAGATGAGGAATTGCAGAATTCCTTCCCAATATCCCTCCCACCTGTATCTTCCCTCCTTCAGCTTAAAGCCATTCCCTGTGTCCTGTCCCTCCATCCCTTGTCCCCAGTCCCTCTCCAACCTCCTGGAGCCCCTTTAGGCTCTGGAAGGGGCTCCAAGGTCTCCTCAGAGCCTTCCCTTCTACAACTGTTTTCCAATGAATTAAGGACACCAGTTTTCCACTGAATTAAGGGAATACATGATTAAATTTTAAAGANTTCCCAGCCTCTCTCCACAGGATTTTCCACTGGGAGTGGAAAACATGGAAAAAAGGGAATACATGATTAAATTTTAAAGAAAAAAACCTAAAAATCCTTTGCTTTTTTAAACAGCCAAAACTTTAAAAACTCTCCAAGTAACAGCATTTACAGCACTTTAAAAGATCAAGTCCTCTTATTATTACCCAAGTTTAAAGTCTGTTTTTCAAGAGATTACAGGCAGAAGATGTCAGATAAAATCCTTTCAAAACAACTAAAGTAACCAAACACCCTCAGGACAATTCCTTAATAAATACAGATATTAAATATTTATAAAATAAAGATGTGTAAAAAAGAAAGAGGGGGGGGAAATGCCTATTTTAATAGAGATTCTTCCCATTAGTCTCATAAGTAGGAGGACAGATGTTTTGCCTGTTTAAAACGTTGTGAATCTTCCCTGTAAGAAGCTCTGCAGCCCCTCAATGTTTGCAAAGCCCAAGTTAAACCACCCCAAATTTCCTATAAATGAAGGGTAACCAGCCCTACAAAAAGCCCAACAGGACCAAAAAAACCTTTGCAAAACACCCACTGCTTTATCCCGAGGTTTATCCAATCTCCACCTCATCATCACCTCTAAATCTAATGGGACACGAAGGCATTTCATCCCAGCTGAAAATCCTCAGTGTCTGCTCAAATGAAAATCCAGAAATTATTCCAATCCAGTAGTTTGGCTTGCAGGAGGCATTAATCAGGAATCATCATAAATCCACAGGCTGCCTCCACCAGCACATTACTCACCGAGCGCGGGACCGCGGCGACGTTGACGAATGGCCTCCGAGTTGGAAGGGTCAATCAGAAACTCATCAAATGCTTCATTTAATTTCTTAATTTGGACAAACACAATTTGTTTATGGGAAGGATATCAGGTGTTCTTGAATGAATAATGGCTGGGAAAGCCGAGTCCATTAATCAGGGCTTGATTACAAACGACTCGGAGATTGTTTGTTCTAATTTCGTTCATTTGGGTCAACAAAGAAAACACGAGTCAACGAAACCACTTGGAGAAAATGGCACACACAGTTCTCCATATCTAAAAAAAAACTGGGAGGAATGTTCTTTCAAGAACTAAACCAGGAATTTGATTGCCCACTTTAAATACTACTCCTGAAAAAATTAATCTATGTGATTTACAAGGAGATCATGTGGGCACGGAACAAGATCTTGAGGTGTTGGAAGAGCAACGTCCCTGTACTGCATGTTTTCCTCAAGGGATGGATGTGAAAAGCAGCCTTTTGTTTCCACGTGTCTGAAATACTTGAAGTGAACGATGGAATGATTAAAAATCTGTCTTTTAAATACTAAAATAGTTCATACCACAACTGCAGCTGAGGGACTTTCACCTCCCACACAGCGAAGTGTATTCCTGGCTGGCCCTGAAGTTCTCCCCCAGGGGAAGAATAACAGCAAATTGATCACTAATTACTAATTCCAGCTTCTAATTTCAGCGTGGAGCTATGGAGGGAACGATGATGGTGACACCCAGGACATGGGGTCCATTCCAGACTCCCTAAAACAGAGTGAAACTCCCTCAAACCATTGTTCTACCTCAGAGGTGGCTAAAATCCACCAGCAGGCAAGGAGAATTTACCAATTAAACCACAGAATTTACCAATTACACCACAGAATTTACCAATTAAACCACAGAAACACAGAATGGTTTTGGTGGGAAGGGACCATAAAGATCATCTTGTTCCAACAGTGACACCACCCACTGTCCCAGACTGCTCCAGCCTGGCCTTGGGCACTTCCAGGGATCCAGGGCCTGCCCACCCTCCAGGGAATTAAAATCTCATCTAATTTAAATCAAAAAGTTCCCTTCAGACGAGGGAGAGACTCCAGCACACTTCCCATCAGAACACTGATGTGTGGCCACCAGGCAGAGCTGGTGTTGGGCACACAGGGCACCTTAAAGCTCTTTTTGGGGTATTCACGCTATAAAATCCAGCCACTGCCTTTTATATCCACCCTACAAAACACTCTCCACTCTAACTTGTAGGAAACCTGAGCTGAAGGGTGACAAACACCAGGGGAGCTGCGGGGACAAACCTCAGGACACAGGCCCCTGGACCCAGAGCAGGGCCACAGAAAACAGG
Source organism: Pitta sordida (assembly GCA_013390025.1). NCBI lineage: Eukaryota > Metazoa > Chordata > Aves > Passeriformes > Pittidae > Pitta > Pitta sordida. The sequence goes on from WEKX01026247.1 coordinate 29,996, forward strand.
AGAAATAAAGATTTGCCCATCAAACTCCAAAGTAACGTTTCCCAAAAGACACCCGAAAGCAGCAGCCCCACCACCACATATGGTTCCTGCAGCCGAAACAGTGGATAATTAAATTACCAAGCAAAGTTGCTAAATATGAATTGAGATAAAACTTGAGGTGACTGAAAAATCGTCTTTGACTGGAGATCAATAGCGGGACTGAAAGATTCATCTGCACGTAATTAGCAGAGATTTGCATCGAAATTATGTGTCCCATATGCTGCAAAATTACTGAAACCCATTAGTTCTCGTGTAGGGCTGAGACACTTTGGGGAGCACAAAGGAAAGGTCTTGGATAAGAATCTAACAAAAAAAAATAAAAATTCTAAAAGCTTCAGAGTTATTTCTGAAGGCAAGAAATGTTCATTAACTAATAAAGTTACTGGAAAGTCTATTTACAGGCTCTGCTTTACATCCTGGCCTCCCTGCAACGACTCATTGGCTTCTTCATCTAGGAAAAAAAAAATAGACATTCTACAGAAATGGTTCAAAGAAGTTCTTTTTTTAATCACTTATAAGGACCTAAAAGAGGTTCCTGAAGTGAACAGCTTTTAAACACCAACTGAATGATTATATAAATTGCAAAAGTGAATTATTTTGTTTCAAACACATTTTATTTCCTACCAGTATTTAATTAAACTCCTGGGTTTTTTTCTGCAATCATGAAAATTAAGTTAAATTATTTCATTGATTGCTTTTATTCAAGGGTTTACCTTGCCCACCACTGACACAAACCAGCTGCCCTTCAAAAATCAGGTATTTTCTGAGGACAAGACCATGAATATATTAAAAAAGTAATGGAGTAATGATTTTTTTTTCTATCATTGTCACTTTCACATAAGAATTATTATTTTTTAGTGCTCTAATTAGATTCTGAATCTTTGTCAAGAGAATGAAGAACTGCATCCCATGCCCAGCACTTGTCCATGGTTCTGAAGCTCACTGGAGTTGGGAATTTGTGAAATTCAGCCTTAAACACACAAAATTCTCATAAAACACCGAATATAAAAATCAGCTGCTGTAAGTTCATTCCAATGTAAAGTTAACTGATTTTTTTTAATGACTGGTTTAATTCTTACACGGCTCAGTTTGCTCCAAGTTCTCTGTTGATGTCAATGAAATGGTTTCTGACACCGAAATCTGAGTAGGAACGAGCAGCTGACCCAGAAACTGGGTTCATTAACTCCATAATTAGATTAATTTCCTAAATTAGCCAGTTTTCAAGAACAGGATAAACCTCTGCTCTGGAGCCAGGCTGGGAGAGCTGGGAAGGATCCAGGGAGAGCTTGGAGAACATTCCAGAGCCTAAAGGGGCTCCAGGAGAGCTGGAGAGGGACTGGGGACAGAGGGACAGGACACAGGGAATGGCTTCCCAGGGTGAGATGGGAGATTGGGAAGGAATTGCTGGCTGGCAGGGTGGTGAAGGACTGGAATGGAATTCCTGGAGAAGCTGTGGCTGCCCCTGGATCCCTGGGAGTGAGTGTCCAAGGCCAGGCTGGAGCAGCCTGGGACAGTGGGAGGTGTCCCTGCCCAGGGCAGGGGGGAATCAGATGATTTTTAAGGTTCCTCCCAACCCCATTCCATGATCCTAAAATCTTCCAGCTCCAAAGACACACCCACAGCAGGACATGGATGAAGATGTTTGAGAAATCCCTGTGTCCGTGACGTGCCACTGCCCTGGTGACACCGAGCAGGACAGAGCAGGAAAAACCTAAAAAATTCCACATTTCCCCAATCAGGAGCTGGGAACCGACCTGTGGAGTGAGGGGACAGGAGTAGGGATGGCACAATAAAGGTTCAGGTTCTTATGGAAGGGATGAACTCCCCCAGAGTCCTCAAGTCCAGAGATCAAAACCCTTCCCTTCCACAGCTCCAGGAAGATGGAACATTGTTTGTGTCAGGGGCAGAGGAGAGAAATCCAACTGGATCATCTGGAGACATTTCACAATAATTTCAGGTTCTTTTCCTTTGACACAGGGAATAGTAACAAACTTCCCACAATGGCAGAGTCTCCTCCTGGGTGAAATCCCTCCTTGGCTGGAGGTTCAAGGAATGATGCTCAAAACACCCTCTAAAAACATTTTCAGCACCTACACCCATGTTTGTCATGGAAAGAAAAGGTAGTTTAATGACACATTTTTGCTCTCCAACCTGAGATTTTTATATAAATAGAAGGAAAATTCAATTACCCAAAGTGCCAATTGAAACTACTCTAAACAACACTTTGGAGTGGATAAAAATAAGAGTTTTATATTAAATCAAACTGAGCACACCCACACAGCAACTGAATTAATCTCTTTTTCAATACCCAGCAACTTTTAAGCTTGTTACGACTTCAAATTCTTGTAATTTCTGGGGCAAACATTAATTTAAAGACAGTTTGGCATTTCCACGTAACAAGTAAAATGTTTTAAGTGTTATTTCGGTGTTATTTCATCCTTTGTGGATCTACAGCAACACATGTTCCCCATCCTCCTAAAATTCATGGCAGAATTAGAAATTCAAATGAAGGCTGCCGAGTTTGCAGTGGGAAGAACACAAACAGCAAAACTGAAAGAAAAAACCATCATCAAAAACGAGAAAATCCGTCAACATTTCACAAATTTGGCCGCTGAAAAGAAGCCCCCAATGAAAGGAAATTTTTCAGACTTGTTGCCACCTGCCCCCCCTCCACTGCTTTGCATGGCCAGAAAAAGAGCAAAATAGAGGCCAAGCTATTTAACTAACCAGTTTTTATTAAAGAAAAAGAAAAGCAAGAAGCTCTAAAGTACCAAGTGATCCTATTAGTTCCACCAGACTAAAATCATACAGTCGACGTATGTGGTCCTTTCAGCCACATCTGTTATGAGCCATTTTGATACCCAAAAGCAGAGAATATTTGATTATATTTATCAGGCACGGAGCGCAAATTGGGATTTTTCTCCTCAATAATAGGGGAGATTTAATAAAGAAGCTGCGAGTGTTAGAAAACATTTTTATTTGCAACAGTTAAGACCAAAGGACTCGTTGCATTCCGTGATTTTCCTCTTTGAGGAACGTGTAAAATGCAATAAAGGCATAAAATGAAAGGCTGCAATTGGATGGTGTAATTCAAAGATAATGAGTTAAATATCCAATATCCACAATTGCTGCCAAACAGATAAATGTGAGCTGCCTGTGATTTGTAGTCACCCATTTTTTTTTTTTTTGCTGCTGAAATTTCCTTGAAATAAACTCCAGGAAGAATTCCTTGCACAAAACCCACCCTTATTCTTGAAGGCTCTTTCAGGCAGAGATTGAAATGCAGATCCCAAAAACACATCAGTCACTTATTTCAACTCTAGACCTTTGAAAATCCAGATCAATTGCCTTTTGTCATCGTCTTTATACGGAGAGCAAGAAATTTCTGCTTAGCCTCGTGGAAAAGCTTTGGGAGCCCTTTGGAGGAGGCGGGAATATCGACAACCCGAAACGTCCACGTGCTGTTTCACAGGAATTTATTGACACTTTTGGAATATTCATCTTTGGGAGAAAACACCGGGGCCACACGACGAATTAAGGTGTGAGTTAAGCAGGGTTTAAATCCTGAGGTTCGCTGGGCTTTGGGTTTAGGATTTGAAGCACGACAAACGTTTCCCCTAAAAATGAGCGACCGAAGCAACAACAAACACCCCCCTCAAGCTTCAACCTCTCCATCCTTCCCCGAGTCTGGGAAAGAAACCAGAGCCCCCCAAGTGGTTTGGCAAGTGTAAGTGACAGAAGCCGAGCTAAATCCTCTGTTTACACTGGGGATTAGGCGGGAGGATTGGGCCTCGATGGTCAAGGGAAGCTGCTCCCCGGCAGCCCGTGGGGCAGCGCCACAAAGCCCGGCCTGGTAGGAAGTGACCCAGAAAGGGACCCCGAGCAAGGATTTCCACAAAGCCAGGCTGCCCCATAGAAAGTGCAGATGAGCATGAAGTGGCCGGCGAGGCCTGCCAGGAGGCCTAATTACAGGCCTAAGAGAGCCCCCGAACAAAGGCGGCCCGGCTTTAGCCCGGGGATGATCTGCTTTACACCGACTTGAGAGAGTCCATATAGAGCCACGCAAAGAAAGGGCTTTAGCTTGGAAATTGTCCCCGGGGACAAAGCTTTGTGGCTCAAGTCTGGAAGGCCCACATGCAACACACTTCTGATGGGCTTAAACATCCCGCCCTGCCCGAATTAACATTCAACCATCGCCTGCTTAACATCTGCTCCAGCCCGGAGACCTGGGGGAGCCTGGCACAGGGGGCTCAAAAGGCTTCCTGGCACCTCCATAGTCCCAAAGCTCATTCAATAAAGGCACAGAAATATGAATTTATAGCCTAAACCAACAGCTTCCACACCGATACATCAAGGCTCGGTTGCCTCGTCCATTAGAACAAAGGGACTGACATTCATCGACACCTACAGAGACAAAATTATGGGAGGGCAGGACTTGGGGGGGAAAACTTCTTACCTGAATTAAAAATGCCCATTTTCCCTCCTCCCACACACATACAGATGATATTTTATATTTTACCAGCTCTCTCCTGAGAGACAAAAGATCAAAATTCCCGTCTTCAAAATGCATCAGGAAAAAAACCTCTAATTAAAATACCTGTTTTATTAGTTGCTAATGTCTGTCTGTCACAGAAAGCACTTGTTGTTTCCTAAAATAATATCAAAGCTAAATTCTAAAAGCTGGTTTTCCCAAGATCCTAAATTAAACAGCAACAAGTCCGTCAATCCTCAACTCCTGGAAAAGCTGCTGGGTGAGGGTTTAACCTGGATTTGTTTTAGTTTTTAAGACTAAAAGTTGTAAAAAAGTGCTGATTTTGCAACGGGCAAACACACAAAAATACATTGAAACATTATTAACGTTTTCAAGACTCCTCACCCCAATTTAATAATTAAATGCAACCGACTGAATGCAGGATTAGAAGAAGCTGAGGGCTGATTCACCAAGGCCTGAGATCACCAAGACTCAAATAAAGCCAGGAAAGAACTTCTTTCTGTATATTGGGTGGCAAGAAACACAGAGATGGAGGTTCTTTACTTCTTAATGAACAACTTCAGCTTCAATCTAAGACTCAAATCTCAACGTTAAACATTTAAATTCACTAATATCACAACCTTTTGGGCCATTTGTGGAGATTTCCGAGCCCAGGCCACGATGATGCACAGCCCCCAGTTCTCTTGAATCCATTTGCCAGGAGGGAAATGAAAATCTAAGGTGTGATGGATGGGAGAACAACACCCACCCCGTGCTTCCCCAGCCCAGGGCTGCCACTTCTAGTCCACAATTCCATGTTTCAGGGACTTATTAAAAGTTGTGGAGAACACGGAACGACTTGGAAGCCACACAATGCAAAAGCCAGGATGGGTTTTGGGAAACAGACATCAGCAATGTGAGATTATTGCTTAAACGGAACGTTTCCAAAAAAATAAATAAGGTGTTTCTTGGAAATTGCTGCTTGTCAGTTAAAAATGCAAAGAGAAGAATAGATTTATTATAATACATATGAAATATTGGAAGCTTTCCTTCTTGTGTGGTGAACTGGCAAAGTTTAATGGGAAAACGAAAATAAAATATGGAAATTAATTAGCATTGCACACCTCAACACAGACCAACACTTCAGAGCATTAACTCCTTATTTTTCAAGAATCCAAAGACGTGCACTGGGTCAGATCAGTGCTGAAAAATAAAGAAAAAACCTGCAAAAAATAAACAAAACCAAATTTTGGAGAGCACAGAATAAAGTCTCAGTAGCAGCAGCAGCCAGAGGATAAATGAAGTTTAAGTGTAAAAAATTAGTTATTTTTTATTTCCTAAATGCCAGTGATGATGCAAAGCAGTTTCATTTTAACCTGGAATTTCAGGTTAAATTTCAGTGAGTTTTAACCAGGAATTTCCGTGACTTACAGAGAACATTTCCAAAAAACTTGGATAAAATCACGAGCTGATGTTACAATAATTCAACACATTTTTGAAGAACATCATTTCACTCACCGGCTGCCTCCAGAACCAGCTGCAACCTGGCCTTGGCCTGTTCAGCAGGAGTCTGGAAAAGAGGATTTATCCACCTTAGCAATGTTTGGATGTTTGACACGTGAAGCCCAATGTTCCTGGGAAGGTCCCACCTCCCCCAGCCAAGAGCCTCCCCCTGGAATCAGCCCCTTTGGGGTGCAAATTCTCACAGAAATCTTGGGAATTCCCAACCAGGATCATCCCCGTGGTGTGGCTGGGGCACCACAGGAGCATCACCCACCCCCAGCCCTGTCCACAACCCCCCCAGCCCTGCTCCAAATCTGGCTGTGACATGATTCATGGGTGAGTTTGTCCCACTTCTGCCGTGATCTCCCTGGATTTGCCCTCTCCTTGACGGGATTTTTGGCACCTGCTGGGTTGAGGAACAGGCTCTTGGCTGTGTCCCCACTATGCAAATGCTCCCCAGTGATGTCTGACTGTGTCCAATGTGCTTCCCAGCCCAAGACATTTGAAGGCACTCGAACGTTTCCACAGTTAAATTGAGACACAAACCCTGTTGGTCACGGACTTCACGAGTTGATTATTCCTGGAAGCGCCTGAAAAAGTTTGGGAGGTTTGTGCTCTGCACTGAAAACAAAACCCGATGGGAATTTTTGGTGCTGTTGCTCAGCTCCTACTGGAATATTTTTCCTGGTAACCATTTTAAATCTGGGGCCTCCCAGTTTCACCCCATTTGCCATAAAAATATTAATCAAGGTAAGAAAGGCGGAGAGAGTTGGGATTGTTCAGCCTGGAGGTTGGACTGGATGGTCTTTTCCAACCTTACTATTTCTGTGACTCTGTGAGAAGAGAAACTTCGGGGTGACCTCATTGTGACCTCCCAGGACCTGAAGGAAAGAGGGAGAGGGACTATTTCCAAAGGAGTCATGGGACACAGGGAATGGCTTCCCACTGTCCGCAGGGAAAGGTGGGATATTGGGAAGGAATTCCTGGTGGGAGGGTGAGGAGAAGCTGTGGCTGCCCCTGGATCCCTGGGAGTGTCCCAGGCCAGGCTGGATCACCCTGGGACAGTGGGAGGTGTCCCTGCCCATGGCTGGGGTGGGATGAGATGGGTTTTAAACCCCTTCCCAACCCAAACCATTCCAGGATTCCAGGATTCCAATCTCTTCCCCATCAATGTCCCAACTGGAGATGCCCTTGAGGCTCCATTGGTCTCCAACCCTTCTCCACCCACAGGCACCTGAGGTTGCCCTGTGCTCAAACACGGATTTTTCCAGAAGGATTGATGGCACATCACTCTCAAAGAGAAGCAGAACAAACCGGATTTCATAAAAACATGGAATGGTTTGGGTTGGAAGGGACTTGGATACACAGCCAGTCCACGGGCTGCGACAATTCCAGATGAAAAGCAAAATCCAAATGCTCCAAGGACTCAGTAAATAAAGATTAATTAAGGAGCTCCACATCCCTCCTCCCTCTCTAACTCCAGCCTCTCATCCTTTTCCTGGGGACATTTATCCAACCTTTCCCAGAGTCTGAGGAGCTCAAATAAAAAAAAAAAAAAGAAGGTTAAGCAAAAGTGCAACCAGCAAAAGAACAAACCAAACACACATTTCCCAGTTGTGTGAGGAGAAAGAAAATAAAGAACTTATTTGTATGAGAGGAGCATAAAATATTAAAATAAAAATAAAAGAGATTGAGAACTCGGTATCGTAATTTTCTTCTCGCACGGGCCTTGGAGGTGGTAAATTCCCAAAGTGACAGAGGAACATTTTTCACACTAAATACAACAAAATAAAATCAAAACGTGATTTAATAACACAGGAAAATAATAAGCACATCTGGCACTGCTGGAATGAAACCTNAGTATTACATTGTATTTATTATATATTTATTATATATTTATTATATTATACTTATTATATTATATTTATTATATATTACTACATTATATTTATTCTATTATATATTATTACATTAATTATTTTGGCATAACAGTTTTAACCTACTACAAAGGATGGAATAGAAAAAAATAACAGAGAAATACAAAAATCTGAGGAGTTCTCAGGCTTTTTACAGCCCCCCAAGCAGCTCAATACACAACACTACCTATTAATAAAGAGAATAAAATTTTAATTGCAAAATGTACTTTCTTCCATTAAATAATCTGAACAATAAGAGAAAATACTTTAAGGGGAATTTTGGCAATTTTTTTTTGTCCACGTGGATTTTCAGACAAATTTGAGCTCAAAGGGGGAAACACAAAATATTGACTTTATAAAACGGGCTCTTTGGATTCCCCAAATCCTTCCTCTTCTCTCATCCAGGNAAAGAGAAGCAGAACAAACCGGATTTCATAAAAACATGGAATGGTTTGGGTTGGAAGGGACTTGGATACACAGCCAGTCCACGGGCTGCGACAATTCCAGATGAAAAGCAAAATCCAAATGCTCCAAGGACTCAGTAAATAAAGATTAATTAAGGAGCTCCACATCCCTCCTCCCTCTCTAACTCCAGCCTCTCATCCTTTTCCTGGGGACATTTATCCAACCTTTCCCAGAGTCTGAGGAGCTCAAATAAAAAAAAAAAAAAGAAGGTTAAGCAAAAGTGCAACCAGCAAAAGAACAAACCAAACACACATTTCCCAGTTGTGTGAGGAGAAAGAAAATAAAGAACTTATTTTATGCTCCTCTCATACAAATATTAAAATAAAAATAAAAGAGATTGAGAACTCGGTATCGTAATTCTCTTCTCACACGGGCCTTGGAGGTGGTAAATTCCCAAAGTGACAGAGGAACATTTTTCACACTAAATACAACAAAATAAAATCAAAACGTGATTTAATAACACAGGAAAATAATAAGCACATCTGGCACTGCTGGAATGAAACCTCTGCTTTCGCAGCCTGAGGAGATTGGCTGGGAAAAGGATATTTCGGTGGAATTCTGAGGTTTTTCTCAGCTCCAATTCATCAGTCCTGAGTGGATACAGATCCACCTGCTCCCAAAATCCCAACAGTTGGGAAACTGTGGAATTCCATAAATTGGGAAAATTCAGCCAGAAAGAAACGGCACAAATTCTATTCCCTTCACAAACAAGATTTCCCCTGTTTTTCTTCCTTTCCAGAACTATCAGGAATTTGGTTTTTTTTACTCTCCAGGTGACTTTTTGTAGCTGCATGAAAGAGTTGAGAACCTAAAATAAAACCTACAAAAATTATGTCTACTATATTAGTATATCTTTATTATATTNACTACCTATTAATAAAGAGAATAAAATTTTAATTGCAAAATGTACTTTCTTCCATTAAATAATCTGAACAATAAGAGAAAATACTTTAAGGGGAATTTTGGCAATTTTTTTTTGTCCACGTGGATTTTCAGACAAATTTGAGCTCAAAGGGGGAAACACAAAATATTGACTTTAGAAAACGGGCTCTTTGGATTCCCCAAATCCTTCCTCTTCTCTCATTCAGGACAGAAATGGCCACTAAAACCTTTGGATTTGTTAAATTTAATCTTGGATTTACCTGCATTTGACTTACCCAGGTTCTGCTTCCCAGAAAGACTCAAGTTGGGTGTGAAAACTGAGTTTATTGAGACTAAACCCAACACAAAATTCAAGGAATAAGCAAAAATGGGACAAAAATCAAAAGGATCTGGAAAATAACTCCAACCCATGGCAGGCGTTTTGGGATTCAACTCAAGTTTTTGCAGGAACTGCTCCTTTAAAAGGAGCAGAAAATAGAAATTATTCATTGCAGTGAAAAGTGTTGAAGGAAAAACAAGGAAAAAGAGCTTCCTGCTGGGAATGGATATGGAAAAAGGGATTAACCAGCTGGCAGAAATTAAGTAAGACTGAAGAAAAATTGCAAATAAGATTGAAGAAAAAATTAATCCAGGTCTTTTAAAAAGGAAAAATGACTGGGAATGTTCAACTTCCACGGCCATAAACTCAGGGAGAGCTCTTCAACAAGGAAATACAGATAATATTGGATCCAGAAGGCTGAAAAATGACCCCCCCATTTATTTCCCTGCAGAGTATCATCTGTTAGATGGACATTTGGATGGGAATGGAGGCACCATCCCCCCGAATTCAATGTGTCCACGAAGAGTTGATAAAATCGAGATTTTGGAATCGACATCAGCTGGTTTTTACCCGACAAATCCATGGAGTTCTTAATTCACCCTCGGAAAATGAGCCAGATTTTGAGGTGAATTTGAGCTGAGCCCGAGCACTCCAGGGTGAGTGGAAGCCAAAATTCAAGGCAGCAATGAAAAGGTTATTAACATTTACCTTCTAAATATGAGGCTTCATTTATCTTTTTATATTTCCCATATATTGTGTTACAACTAAGTCAAGAGTGTACAGAAAAAATGCTACCAAATACATCCAGATTCTGAAGTTCAAATTATTCCTTAACACATCCTAAATTTCTCTGAGAACAGTTGGAAATGCAGGGACACAACCAGCAGGTAACAGGGATTAATTAAAAAAGGGGTTTATCCTTGAATTACTGCTTTGTTTTCTGAAAATAAATTTAAGCTTTTAAGAAAAAGGGAATCACTTTCTCTTTGGAATCCGTGGATTGAAATGTAGTGATTTAAAAACAACAGAAAAAATTGGGAAATGAAAAGCATTGCAAATATCACAAGGATCTGGTGACGTTCTAAATTAGAACTCAGCTTCAAAATAATCTAATGTTCTACCCCAAATCAGGTCTAATTACACAGGAATTAATCTGAGCTGAATCATGATTATTGCTGTGAATAAAACAGTTCATCTTCTCCTCACTCCCCTCCCTTCCTGACTGCTCCAACTTTTAAAAAATCACTTATTTTTCCTGCTTTTGGCTGCTCCTTTTGACAAATAAATACAACATGTGGAGGGGAAAACATAATTATTGTGGGGAGAAGCTGCATCAAATCCGGGTGAAGGGATTGGTATTTTAAATACAGACCCCACAGAGTTGGGTGGATTTATGCCCCAGTCCACAATCCTGCCCTTCCCCACCCAAGAGGTGCAATAAAACACATCCCCACCAAAGATCCTCCCGTAAAACCCCACCAGCAAGAGGAGAAACACCCCAAAAAGATACATTCCATAGTGGCCTCAGTAATTAGATTAATAATTAATTCCACTCATCCCAAATCATTTGTTTGTTGGAGAATTCCCCCCAGGAATTGCATTTCAGCGCGGGGCTGGGGATGCAGCCGCCGTCCTCCATAAAGTTCCTTTGTATATTTTTCCACAATATGCACAAAACCAGAATATGAAATCAGAGCCATTTTACACATTCTCATACTTCAGAGGAGCACTAACAGCATTTTACGAGTCGAAAGCACTTTATCTTCATGTCTCTATAAGGCAGAGTTGGTGCATAATAATGTAATTTATATTGCCTCAATGTTATTTTGGGAGCATTGCATCATTTCTCAAACTTCATGACCTTTACAATTTTCGAAACTTTTATTTCCCTCATTATTCTGAACAGATTTCATTACATATTTGGAATGTAAACAGCCCTGAATAATGATGGGCCCCCGTTTCGTGCGCGCGGCTCCGACGCTCCCGCGGCCCGGCCGCCACCGCCGCATTAATTTCCCCTCCCAGCGCCCGCGCGCCCATAAAAAGTTTTATGCTCAACTCCCATAAATCACCGGCAAGAAAAATGAGAAAATCTGGTGGCTAACTCATCTCGGAGCATTCTGTGAAAATGAAATTCACTGGAATACCTATCAAAACTGCAATCATCAAGAGATAATGTCTGCTTAGGTCTATCTGCACTTTCCGATTTAATTTCCTCCGTGCCCTTGACATCCACAGATACCATTAAGATTAAGAGCCCGGAGTAACTGAGCAGTTCCCCCCGCTTTGATATATGGGGCCCAGGCACTAAATGGAATATCATCATTTGAAAATTAATGCAATATTTCTTTTGTTAGTTTTTTTTTTTGACTGGGGGGAAGCGCGCCGGAGCCTCGGCCTCGTCGTCGCTCGTCTCCAATCCCGGGGAATTGTTCACCTGGGCAGGGGTCACCCAAATTACCGCGGCTTTTAATGAGGACACCCATCAAACCCGAGCCGCTGCTCTGATGGAATCATTAGAGTAATAAGCAGGGAAATCTGTTTGCAGATTAACCTCTGCTTTCACGCTGCTTTTCATCTACTGGGGCGCTGTGGAAACCTTGTCAGCTTTTCATCAGCCCCGATCAAATTACTGGGGGAGGAAAGAAAAAAAAAAAACCACCGGTGCAATTGGAAACAACACCCGCACGTGGAGGGTTTGTTATGCAGATGCCAAGGAAAATAACACCCGCCGTGTTTCATGGGCTTCTTTAATCCGTCTGATCAGCCCCGGCTTCCGACGGTCGGAGCTGCCACGGAGAGAAAATTGGAGGCAAATTTACGGGGGAAATATGGAAAAGGATGATCAAGTGAAACCAAACCAAAAAAAAGAGGCCCAAAGGTCAGGTGGATGGAAGGTCAGCGGGCCCCAAACGCTGGGGAGGCACCTTTGGTGTGTTATTAAATGAGGATGATCAAAGTTTACTTTTTAATAAAGACAAGGGAGACATTAAAGGCTCCGGGGCTGTTTTATGTGGGGTCGCTGTGGTTTCTGAGCCGGCTGCTAATGCAAAGCGACAAGGTAAAACCAGGCTCTTTAACAAACTTTAGACCAAATTTGTCGCCCTTGGAACAACAAACTATCTGAACCCTTTGAATATTACGGCATTAACATATTCTGTCTGTGATAGTTGGATACCACAGTGGTTTGATAACACCTGCAGCTGAAGGCACAAACCCCTCAGAACAAATAAAAGTGCTGCGTGTCCATTCATTTAATCCATGTTCACTGCAGTGGGGGCTCCACAAATCCTTGGGATGTGCGGAGCCCCTCTGGAGGAGGAGCCCCCGTTTCATCCCCGTAGGCAAATCCAGCCACACAGAATGGATGTTTCCATGGATATACATAAGCCATTGATCTTCTGCTGCCTGGTTGCCTAACAGGAACCTGATCCAAAGCTTCCGGAGTAGCTGGAAAGATTTCCAAGAGGCTGCTGAGGAGAGTGGTTGAGATGCCCACCCTGGAGCCCCGTGCAGGGAGGAGGTGACTGGGACCATTTCAGTGGGGTCACAGCCAGCCCTGGAACTGCTCCTCAAAAAGCACCTCCCAAGCTCCTGCCACCCTTGATTTTGGGAAGTGAGGGTTGGAGACTTGGTGGCACTTCAGGGAGAGCCCCCAGGCATGTTCCTGGACGCAAATGTCACCTTGGCCACAGGGAGAAGAGACCTCCATGCCCATCCTTCCCTCTTCCTCTCGACTGGGACAATGGTTCCAACTGGAAATCTCAGTGCTCAGCACAACTGTGGGTCACAGTTTTCCCAGGAAAATGAATTTTGGGGATTTAAACTGGGAAAAATACTTCAAGATTTACATGTATCGACCTTAAAATGAAACTGTCCCCTATTAATTAATAAGTGACAAAATCCAGAGCATTGTTTTTAATAAAGTCATGAATGGGTTTGGGTTGGAAGGGACCTTGAAGATGCCCCAGTTCCAAGCCCTGGTTCAGGTCGCTATATTATAATAAAAGCATTATTTATCATGGAATCAAGAATTGATTGGGTTGGAAAAACCCTCCCAGACCATCGAGTCCAACCATGAACCCACCACTGAGCACGTCCCCAAGTGCCACATCCACATGGCTTTGAAACCCCTCCAGGGACATGGATCCACCCCTGCCCTGGGCAGCTGTGCCAGGGCTGGACAACCCTTTCCAGGAAGGAATTTTTTCCCTGATATCCAACCTAAACCTGCCCTGGTGTATTTTTTAACCAGGAACAACAGATTCCACCATTGTCTGATGGCAACAAACCCTCCCACAAACTCTGATCGCCACATTCCTCAGTGGGGCAGATGGAACATGATGAAAACCATCATCCTTCCTCCGTATCTTAGATTAAATTGATATTTAAGATATTTAAATATTTTTTAGTGTACATAAATTTTATTTCCTCCTCATCTCATGTTGACTTCACAGGAGCACATCAGGGCTGCCCTCGGGTCCCCTGTGCTCATTTGCATTTTGGGAGCTCGCAGTGCCTTTGGTTGTAACCTCAGGCTGCTCAACAACATTCTGGGCTCAGCGTGACAAAAGTAAGATAAAAATCTAACGGCAAAATAAATAAACACCAATATTTATATTCTAAATAATCAGAGTTAACTCAAATATTAATCAGTCACACACAATTTCTCTGTGTAACTAATATTGAACTCTACTTCATAAGTGAGTCCTAACCCGCTTATTTCTGCAAATTCCTAATATTTTCCTTTTTTAAGACTTCCAAAAGGTCACTTATTATTAAAATCATAATGACTTTACCAGGAAGACCCCAGCAGTAGTTGCACTCTCCCACTTCCCACTCCAATGGGAATCTCTTGTGCATCCCTCACCTTTCATGAAGTAACAAGAAGACTCAAGTTGAAATCCAAGTTTCATGTTCACCTGAACACGAACCAAACTATGACTCAAGAGCTCCAAAAAGGGCTTCCTTGCCTCTCCTGGACCAAAACAAGAGGTGCCTCCTCATGGATCTCATTCAGGAGAGGAATTTGGTCAGAAACTAAGGGGCATGAAAACTGGAATTCTGCAAGAACACCAACGTGCCTTTCCTGAGGGAATTTGATCAGGTTTAATGACTAAGACACATGAGAAAGTATCTGTTCTATTAAAAAAAAAAAATACTGTGAGAAAGCTTGTTTTCAAATCAGGAGAGATCCCAGCCATCCCCTCACCCTGACACTTCTCCTGCAGAATATAATTGAGCAGCCTGGAATTTTGCCAGGATAGCAAGATAAACATAATTACTCCTATTACGAGCATTAATTAATTGTTTGTGAACACAAATAATTGGCTGCTTGGTTCTGTGGCTCATTATGAAGCCAACAGCTCTCTCAGCCATCCTTGTCCAGGGGTTTTCATGGATCACTGAGCTGTGACCACCAGGAAACTGAGACGGTGACAATCGGGGACAGGCAGCACCAAAACCAAACTCTAAGGAAAAAAAAATCCTGGGAGTTGGTAAATAAATATTAATATTTAATAAAGAAGTAACAATAAAGTAACACTTAATAAAGCAAAAGCTTTTTTTTCATTGCGGTTTTGGTGCTCTGGGATTTTTTCCTGGCTGATCAGAAAGAAAGACATTGGAATGAGTCCAGAGGAGGCCACAGAGATGCTCCAAGGGCTGGTGCCAGACTGGGAGAGCTGGGAATGTTCACCTGGAGAAGAGACATTGTGTCCCAGTCAAACCCTGAGCACCAGTGCCCTCCACTCCTGATCCCACCTCCCCAGGCTCCCCCAAGCCCACAGAGCCTCATCCTTCCAAACCCCAGCCCTGCAGCTCCTGCTGTGGCACAAATCCCAACTGAGGACCAGTCCCAGCCATGGGCATCTCAACACGCAGCACTTCCTAATCCCGGAGAAAAATCCTGGGAATCCACTGGATTCCAACTCCCTGACACCAGCAGGGCAACAAAATGCCTCAAAAACTTAAGAGATTTAACTTGTGACACACTTCAGGGATCAGCAAGCAAGAGGAATCTTCCAACTGCTCTAAAAACTCGGCTCTTAATTCCATTTATGATCCAAACACCAGGATCGACGGAACATTCCAGACACCACCACCAGACAGGGAAAGTGCGGGCAACTGTGGCAGGCCATCCATCCCTTTGAGCCAGGAAGACACTGGGATCCAAGCTCCTACAACCCAGATTTCCCAAGTGATTCCCAAAGCAACAAGACAAGGGCGGTTTGTTCCGACGCTCGCGCAACTCGCGGAGTCGACGCTGGATTTTAACAGTATCCACGGGTTGGATATTCCATGATCAAACCAAACATGAATTGAATCCCTTCCCTGGCTGGACTGAGCCAGATGTGTCATTAATAGTGAATATTTTCCTTTAATGGGATTTAATAACCTGTTTAGATGAACCACTTAATGTTCACGGCGCAACCAGCCGAGGCTCAACCCGCTTCCGACTCGTGACAATATTGTGTTTCTTCCACTTTTGATCAACTGTGTTGGGTTTTTTAATGTTAAGTCTGGCTTGCAATCACTTGCTTCAATGTGTTTACTTAAACCCAAAATATTTTGCACCTCAATTATTATTTCCCTGCTGCAGCACAGAATGGAATTTAAGTCGATCCATTATTCATAAAGCGAAGACAAGAGAAAACACAAAGCTGTGCACTTCTTTCAAAGCCTCCAAATGACTAAAACACACCATATTTATGCATGGAATATTTGATTGTGTCTCTCTCTCTCTTTTTTTTTTTAGTTTTTTTTTTTAATCACAAGTTTGTTGTTTTCAGATCAGGATATGCCAAAAAAAATCCGACACCAAACAATTTTTGTTGATAATGAAGGCAATCATCAATCCCAGGATTGTAGGCCCGTTTATTTCATCTCTACATCAAAAAAAAAGTAATTTAAAAAAATTAAAATTCCCTTGAAATGGGGAGATAAATGAAACTGTGAGTGCCTTCCCATAATAACAGTGGGCTGACCCTCTGGGAAATGGTTGACTTTCTCAATTCAAGGTATTCAAAGCTCATTCCAAAGTGTTCATTTGGAATGCAGATATCAAAGATGATGCAAATGTTCAAGAGAAAATTAAAAACTTACCAGATGTTCTAATCCAGCTTTGATGTTTCCAGAGTCCCTGTAACAGAAGAACAAAAAGTTCTAAAGAGTTGCTAAACCCTTGTCTGCAACGATTTGTGTTTAACTCTGAAATGGCAAAGCCACGTCATTAATTACTCAAGGATGGAAAATTTTTACTTTAAATACGAATATTTACTGGTAAGAACTAGAAAATATTGATTATCCTCATTATATAAACCCCGAAATTACATATTATATAAACCCTGGCTATAAAGTAACAGGACACACACTTAAAATCAACATTTTTTAATGTCATTATCCGACTGTTTTTACTGGAAATAATCCAGCAGGACAGGGCATGGAGCTATTTATCAACTCCACATTTGGTGGCTCCTGGCCCTGCTTTGCCACTATTCGATAATCAAATTCTGTGCCTGCTTACAAGGGAATGAATTGTAGATTAACTCCCCGGGCCGTGGCAGCCACCCTGGAACTTTGCATTTGTTTCCTGACAGCTGGAAAAAATCCAAAGGTACAGGTAGAAAATGAGGAGGAACGTGGCACAAAGGGCAGCTGCAGAAAGAATGCGCCAAACTATCACAGCAAGAATTGGGAGGGAAAATTAATCCTGCAAACAACCTGCTAGGGGAAAAAAAAAGGATGAAAAGCAAAGGAAAACAAATGAAAAGTCCCCAAATCTCAAAGCACTGAATAAGGGACTGGTTTCCACTTCCAGCAGCTCCAGGTTCTGCCAAACCTTCCAAACCCTGGAGGAAAAAGGGCTGTTCCCATGGCAAACCAGGAGACACCACCTGGGGGGATTTCATGGAACCACCCTTTGGATAGTGCAGAACATATTTAGAATATTCCTTTTTTCATCATTTTTCAACTATACCACACCAGAGGAGCAAAATCCACCCCCCCCAGGTTCTCCCGAGCCAGCAAATGGGGCCAGTCCCAGTCCCCGTCCAGGCTGGGTGAGGCACAGTGGGAATTCACACCCCAAACCAGCCCAGTGGCTGATGTTTGACTAAATCCTGACCCACAGTAATTACTACCTGTAATGACACATTTCCCACCTTGATTTTACTGTATTTTGGACTTCTGACAGCCAGGTTTGACCATTGATTCCATAAAGCTTTCCCAAACTTCTCCTGTGCAGGTGGGTTTTCTATTCAAATGTCATTAATGAAGCGAGAGGGAAAGTTGGGCTTTTCTCCCACTGGTGGTTTGAGTTTTGAAAGGAGAATTGGTTATTCTCAGCCACACAACATTTAAACAGAAATTGTCTCCCACATCTTCAGATTAGAGGGGAGAAGGATCTGGGGAGACCTTGGAGCCTCTTCCAGAGGCTGAAGGAGCACCAAGAGCTGGAGACGGACTGGGGACAAGGGATGGAGGGACAGGACACAGGGAATGGGATATTGGGCAGGAATTCCTGACTGGGAGAGTGGGGAGAGGCTGGGATGGAATTCCCAGAGAAGCTGTGGCTGCCCCTGGATCCCTGGGAGTGTCCCAGGCCAGGCTGGATCACCCTGGGACAGTGGGAGGTGTCCCTGCCCATGGAACGGGATGGAACTGGGTGAGCTTTAAATTCCCTTCCATCCCAACACATCCCATGGACTCAGGATCTATTTTTGGGGTGCTGAGAGGCCTTTGAGGGTTGGAATTTTGGGAGCAGGGCGCAGGACAGGACCAGGAGAGCTCCCAGCCCATCCTGGGAGGGATTTGTGCAGCTCCCTCTGCCCTGTGCTGAAAACACCGCCCCCCCCAATTCAATTAGAGGCCTCAAAACTGATAAAAACGTCCTGAAGTGGAAAATGTGATGAGATTATTGGCAAATGAATAAAGATTTGTATCGAACCGACACACACAAGTACAGCAGGGCTTGGTGGGCTTTGTTTTTTTTTTAATCATTCCCTGTCTCAAGTCTTGTGGGAACAGCGAGTTTCCCTTCCCCTCCTGCAGCACATCGATTCCTGAATTAGGCTGCAATATTAAATAATTAATATACTTGCCATGATTGATGCTTTGCATTAGTTGAATATTAGGTTATCAATCAAAATCCACTTGGTTTAATGTAATAATATTGAAAAAGTGTCACTGGCTGTTCAGCCAATTTGTAGTTGAGGCAGCCCAGACAGGAATATTGGTGTAACACAAGGCCCTGACGCAGGAAATGCAGTGGCTGAACATCCATAAGGAAAACATTATCCAAGTGAGCAGGACGAGGCTGAGCTGGTCCTAAATAAACCTCGGGGCACCTGTCACTTCCAATGAAAGCCCTTCCCAGCCCAGAGCCTGCCGGGGATCAATGGGGGAAGCCATGGCACAATCTCATCTTTTAGTTAAGCAATATATTCTATTACAGGATATCCAACAATTGCATTAGATGTATGTATTATATAATACATTACACAATTATCTGGTGCTATACAAATAGAACTGCCATTAATACCCTGGGTTCTCTCAGGCACAGCCAGAGCTGTGGCCACAGCTCAGGCTCACCTTTAAGGTCTGCACAACATCTGAACCCATAAAACACCACAAAGAAAAGCCAAGAGCACCTTTGGGCACATCCAATATCCCAATGCTCCCGGATAAAGTTATATAAATATATATCATTATCAGCCAATATTTTCTGCACAACAAACTCGTCCAGAGCAGTGAAGGGTTGGGGGATCCCACACCCTGCTGGGAAAAGCATCCCTGATATTATAGGAATTATTATAGGAAAAGTGGGGAATGTTGTTCTTCTCTTACAGCCTCAAATGACCAGGAACTGATCCTGGAAA
The DNA here is from genome assembly GCA_013390025.1 of Pitta sordida. Lineage (NCBI taxonomy): Eukaryota > Metazoa > Chordata > Aves > Passeriformes > Pittidae > Pitta > Pitta sordida. The sequence goes on from WEKX01026247.1 coordinate 49,469, forward strand.
GACTCCACTGGGCTCAGTGGATTCCCCACTCCAGTCACCCAAATAATTTATTTAGCTCAGGAAAAAATCAGTAAGAAGAAGAAGAAGTTTGGCCAATTAATAAATTTTAAAGTAATAAAGACTGAAAAAGATTCTGAGGAGGTCACTGAGAAAAACAGGAAGAAAAGCAGAAGTCACTCCCCCACCCACCCCCCCAAACACATCTGGAGTAACTTGGATAAGAGTGGAATATAATGAAAGGTAAATTGAATCATGCTAAAACCAGAGACTTTAAACAGGACACGAGGTGAAACAATTTCCATAATGTGTTATCCTGGAGAGAAGGAAAATCAGTACCCAGGGGATCTGATCAAATATTCAGGAGGGGGAAATATCCATCTAAGCCTGGCTGAGGGAGGAAAATCCAAAGGTTTATGCAATTGAAATAAACACTGGAATGGAGGAGGGGAAAATCCAACACTAAAATACAGTGGTGATTAAATTAGGCCCTACAGAAATATTCCTTTCCTTTGCATGTGTTTTTCTGATAAACAAGAGCCAAAATAACAAAATAACTACCAAAAATCTCCTGATTTATCAGGACTTCAGGTTGGATGAGGGAATTTCCATCAATTACCAAAGCAGATTTCTTAATGTTGGGAGCCACTTCACTCCTCACTAAACCTGGTGATGCCAAGGCCTCCAAGTCCTTGGAATTTTCACACATGGAATCGGGAGGTGTTTCCCCTGGATTCTCCTTGGAATTTCCATACCTGGAGTGAGGTTTGGTTGGGTTTTCCTCTGGATTTCATACCTGGAGTGGGGTTGGGTTGGCCTCGCCCTGGGTTGGGGTTGGGTTGGCCTTGCCCTGGGTTGGGGTTGGTTTTCTCCTCCTGTTCCACACTCAGAGTTCCCCTCACAAGGAGATAAAACCTCCTCCACCCCATTTGCACCCCCAGCAAACACAAATTATTAACCCTCAGCCTTTGGAGTGTCCCCATCCCCGTTAACCAGCCTTACCCAACCCTGGCCTGCTCTCCCTTCTCTGGAAGATCATTTGGTAGATGCTCAATTAAAACACCTCCTGCAGGTGAAAGTGGAGGGAACCATTTCCATCCCAGCCATCAGAAACGTTGCTAAGGAGCCTCCAAATCCAAACCAGATTAGAAAAGTAGCAAAAAAAAAAAAAAAGCCCAGCTTTGGAAATGTCCAGAACGCTGGGTGGAATGTTAAACAAAGCCCAGCAAGTTGGAATGTTGGGAAGCAACAACTACATGGAAAAACTCTCTGGACTAGTCGTGAGTGTTCCAGGTTAATGAGGAACACAGAGAGAGAGCTCAGTAATTATCAGCCCCAGCACCTTCCCATCTGGGCTGGGACGGCTCTGGAATACAAACACCCTCGGAGCACCATTAAGCCTGGGCACTAATTACACACGGAGCTCTATTTGCATAGTGCCAGGATAAATATTGAGAGCAGCAGATTCTCCTCTGCTCACGGTGAAGGAGAATATTCACTGCAAGGGGAAGTCGGGGAGGAAATTTAAATGTTCTTAAAGCACTAAAACAATTCGACTACAATCAATTTTCCATTTTCTGAAAGCTCCTAAATCCCCCTCATTCACCCAATTATTACTGTACTTAACCTAATGAAATGTTATTCTGCAGCAACAATGCCATTCTTCCAACAACAAAAAAAAAAAAACAAAAATATAAGATTAAAAACTTCCAGACAAAGAATAAACTCCCAGAGAAAAGCTGCAAATAAAATGACTATCGTAATCTTGGGGGTTTTTTTGCAAGCAGAAAACCGAGGGGGGGAAACAAAAGGCTGGAACACAGCATCTGTCATATCAGAATATAAAAAGATGATCCTGGCACCAAATGAAAAAGCTCTAATTCATTTGCAAATCAAGCTGCCAGTTCTATTTCAAGCTGGCGGGAACTGTCAAGAGTTAACAAGATAATCACTTTCAATCCTGCCTTCAATGCCACCTTACACCGTTATTGCCATTCAGGCAGCCCCTTCTTTGGGGCACTCCATGAATGGGGGGGGTTTCCATTTCCAACTCGCACAAAAAAGTTGGGGAAAAAAATAATAAAATAAAAAAAGAAAGATCCATGGGGCTTAAGGGAGAAATCCCTTTATGGGCATTTATCTGCAGGCACTTGCTCTGGGGCAAAATGAGATTTTGGGAGCCATTGGTGGCCATTCACTTCCTCTGTTCCTTCAGGCCCTGATAAAAAAATCCCACAAGGAAACCTCCAGCCTCTTTAGGTTGGGTTCTTTTTCTTTTTATTTTTTTAACTGTCTGTGCACATTAAACAAGTTCAGGAATAATCTTTACCCCGAGTGTAATGGGCTCAGCTTTGGGTAAATTCTGGGCAAAACACAGGAAATGCTCCTGAAAATTGTGCTGGGGGAAACATTAACCAGTTCCTTGTTAAATACGATTTCTGTTCATATTTATTCATATTTTATTCATATGCATTCATATTTGTATTTATTCATATTTTCATTATTTATTTATTTTCATATTCCTCGAAAATGAAGTTCCAAATTAAAGGCACCTTGGAAACAAGTTTCTCTGTATTAATTATCTGGAATTATTATTTAAGATTCTGCTGTGGATCCTTCCCCAAAGGAGAACATTCACAGAAGTTTATTAAGCATTTAAAAACTATTTGTTGGCACCAAAATTTCTCCTGATGCCTGTGAATAAACCCCTCCCTGCTCTTGCTCATAATTCACATTTTAAGCCCTCAGTGACATTGTCCAGACACTCATCTTATTATTGAATATTCATATTTAAAGGTTGGACTCTATCCTGGAGATCTTTTCCAATCTTCTACAGTGGCAATTTAAAGTTTCTATATTAATTTAGAAACAAATCACTCGTTTATTTTTTTTTCATTCGTTCATCCCCACAAATCTCAGGGCCACCTTCCACTAAAATCCTGTTAAACATTTTGTATTTTGGCATTTCCACAATGAAATTAAAACCATTAATATTGCATGTTATTGATTTACCACAGAGTGGACCAACATCAGATTAAAAAAAAACCCCAAAAATATAAAATATGTCTCGTTCCACAGCCAAGATTTCCCTTCAAGGTTATTTTTTTTTAAGAGATCCCTGAAGAAATTAAGTCCCAGGAATGTGGGAGGCTCCGAGGAAATTTGGATCTTAAGCAGACTGGGATTAAAACCAGCACTTCTGTTGTACCTGCAAACCTTAGAGGTGAAGTGAAGCATTCCACAAAAACCTGAGCGGCAATTTCCAGGGAATTCACAGACCATCCAGAAAGACTTGGGAATATGGATGATCCAGCTGATGACTGGAAAATAATTCCTAAAATTCCTGAAAAAATGCAGCAAAAATCCAAGAACCCTCTTGAGGTACAAACCCAACAAACGTCCCCAACCCACCCAAGGCTGCTCCAAGTTCCCAGCGTTGCTCTTTGATAATTCTGCGGAATTGAGGCGGAATTAGGGGTCTGTTGGTCCCTAAAAGTGACCTCAACCCACAGATTTTTACCTGGCCTGGGTTCCATTCCCTCCATTCCCATCTCTCAGGGCAGGAGACACGTTGCACAGACTGTGTGGACACAGGACACTGATCCTCCCCATCTGCCCCTCAGGAAGGAATTCCTGGAATCCCAGAGGTTGGAAAATCCCTCCCAGTCCATGGAGTTGAGCTGTGCTCCCAGAATTAAAGATTTTTTCCCCACTTTATTACAATCTGTTCATATTCCCCTTAATTCCCTCTTTAAAAGTGTTACTGATGTTCATCAGAACAACACCAATCCTTTGCTACCCACTGTTAGAAGGTGGTGGAGAACATTGAGTTCCTGTGCTCTGAAAGAGATTCAAGTCATTTTTAAAGTAAAACTATTACAATAAATTCATAATTCAGCATGACTGTGCAAAACAATGGACTGATCTCCACAAACAGCACTTGGATAAAGTCTCTGACACCGGTTTTTCTTCGATTTTTGCCTGAAAGCTGCAATTTCAACCTGCAAAATTATTTCACCTCACAAAGAAGGGCCAGAAATGAGCGTCCCCAGAAACTGGAACCATTCCAAGCAATCAGCCACATCCATGGGCTCCACACAATGCCCAGGGACCCCTCACACAATGGGGGGACAGGATAAGGCACTGCTTAACTCTCTGCTGGAGGAAGATACTGGAAAGTTCTGTGAACGTCGGTGAATAATCATTTCCAGCCCTTCAAAACAGGTCAGGATGTTGTAACAACACAAAGAAATAATATATATATTATATATATAAATATAATCTCCTCTGGTCATCATGGGTTCCACTCAATGTTTTTGGAAGGGTGACTTGCACCAACAGCAGAGAAGGGAAAAAACTGAAAGAATCAACTCAAACAAATGAAAAATAAAGTTGAAAAACTTTCAACTTATGGACTTGTTTTTGTACAGCAGAAGAAATATAGCAGAGCCAACACCTGGAGTGAATAATGTTCAGCCAAGGTGGGTGAAATCATTTCAGCCATGGAGAAAAACCTGCAAGCTCTGGGATTTAGGTGGACTCTTTCCTGGACATCTTAACGACAGGAGCTGCACAAACCACGGAAAAACACCAGTAAAATGTCCAGTCTTTGTATACACTGAAACAGCCCAGCACATATTTCTTGGTGTACCACAAGCACAGGAACAAATTTTTAAAAACAATGAAAATTTGGTCTTTTAAGCATTTTCCTTTTGCCCACTCTTTGCGCGGCACTTCAGTCGTCCACCATGACTCCGGGAAGGAGGAAAGCTGGAATTCACACTCTGGAGCATCTCATCCACCTGCAGGATGTCAGCGGATGTGATTGGTGAAGGAGAAATAGCCAAGAGCTGAGAAATATTTGAGAAATCAGAAGAGCCCAGCGGCAGGTAGAGATTTTCCAACATTTAACAAACAGGGCCCAAATTCAGAGCCCAGGGAATTCGTCGTCTCTTGGATGTGGAATTGATCTGAATGCAATTACTTTACTCTTTTTAGCTCTGCCTGACTTTGAACTAAACATCAATTAATGCCCAAACAAGATCTGTTCACTCCAATAGTGATTTTTCCATAAAAGATGCAAAGCAAATTTATTGGCCTCCGTTGAGGAGCTTTGAGTCATCGCGACTATCACACGCGGCTCCCTTCGCCCGTGGTCACTTAAACCCTTAATTCCCACCATAAACCTCCCTCAGCCTCAGCCCTAAAACCCCTTAAACGAGCAAACAAGACCCCACATAATAAACCCTCCTCTGAAAAGCTGGGGACCTTCCAGTGCTTCAGCTGCAGAGCAGCCATTGAGCCATGGGCCAACAGAAGCTCATTTGAATAATCAATATGACAACCTTATTTTTCTCCTGCAAACAGGATTGCTCCAGGAAGGTGTCTCACTGCCACATCACAGTCATGGCCTCTTTTAACCCCTAATTAGATTTAGGCGATTATCCCTGCTCTTCCTTACAAGTGTACAGGCCGGATAAGGGATGACAAAAGCTATCTGCCACTTCCTCAGCCTTCGCAGGCTGCAGGTTATCCAGGGAGATACAGGGGGAGGAAGATCAGCAAACAATTGTTATTCATATCATCTCCAGTTGGAGGACAGGCCCCAGTTTTTCCAGACATGCTCAGGGAAAATAGCCCAGAGCATTAGGTAAATGCAAAGCGCTTTAAGAACATCAGGGGGACACAGATGGAAATTTAAGGTGATGTTGGGGAATTATGTTTAATTCAAACTGGTTATCACAAAGAGGACTAGGGAGTCGTGGGGTTGCCATTTCTGTTCACTGTCTGCTGTGTAATATTTCCTTTAAAAAACAAAGGGAAAAAAACCAAACTTGGCCCCAGCAATCGCCCCAGAATGACATCGCTCGACAAAGTCCGAGCAGACAGCGAAGATCTATTACAGAAATGTAATCACATTTCATTTACAACAACTCTTATCTCAAGCACTTAAACACAACATTTAAACAGTTTTCCATTTGATTGTGCTCAGCATTGGAGCTAATAAGATAGAAAAGTCTAATCATGTTAGCGACGTTTTCTATTGCATTACAGAAACACGGCGCGGGATTAAAGGCGCACCAGGAACAGGATGGAGGAGGCAGCAGAGAAAACTGAGCTCTTCATCTCTCCTGGCACCAAGAAACAGCCCTGGGATGGTGGGAGAGAACTGCCATGCTCAGATTACACCCCGAGCTCCCCAAATGTCTGTTCCCACACTCACTCAAGCGTTTCCCTGCA
>WEKX01026248.1:1309-25627 GCA_013390025.1 Pitta sordida
GTCACTTGCCTTGCTGGGAGGGGAAGATAAGAAAAGGAATCCTCCATTGTTTGTCAGGTAGAAAAGGAGAAAAACCCCTCCCCATGCCATATGCCTTGCCAGGAAGGGGAGATAAGATACTGGATCCTCCATTGTTTGTCAAGTGAAAAGGAGAAAGCCCCTCCCCTGGCCACATTCCTTTCAGGGGAGGGAAAAGGAGATAAGAGAAACCTATTGTCTGTTCCAGTAAAAAAGGAGATGTCTAGATATGCTGAGCAGCTGTGAAGCAAATAAACCAAAATTCTTATTTCCAATTTCTTCTTATCTCCCCTGCTGCTTAGGTTTAATGTTGTCATAAAAAATATCTGGTATTCTAGAAATCTAAATAATAGCTACCTTCTAAATGCAGGTTGGAATATGAAAGTGGTTCATTTTGACAGACTGTAGTGCACTGGGAAGGAAAGATTCAAAGTTTGGGAAGACAGTAATGTTTTTTGTATCAAGGGAAAAATAAAAATAATCAATATGTTACCCTTAAACCAACAGCTTCATTTAAAGTTTCTATTCTAAGGTGTCAGTCAAGGCTAATGATGTTCTAACTTTAATTAAAGGTCCTCTGACAGAGATGAAGTAATGTTACGTATGCTCCTCACTTGCCACTCCAGAAATCTGGTGAGAGAAAAACTAATGAGATGAAGCAAATAACTCACCCTACTAAGTTCAAGCGAGGAGGAACTCTGATTTCACTACTAGTCACCACAGCATCTACTACTAGTAGTCACTACTAGTCACTACTACACTACTAGTCACTACTACATCAGAGGGGCAGACCTGAGCTCTGATGAAAGCAGCCAGATGAAGAAAGGGCTGCTGCAGATGAAGAAAATAATTTTTTATTGTATTTTTGTTTTTCTTAGAAATATACAAAGAGCCTGTGGTAGTCTGAGCCTAGAAATGTACACCTACCTTACAATCTAGAACAAGACAGCATAAATGTTAAAACAAATCTAAATCATGGCTTTTGCGGCAGACACTAGAAGCTCCTCTGTAGAGTGAAAATATAAATAAGATACCAAACCCATGAATATTCAACTACTCCCCGCCTGTAGCCACACACCCTCCACTAATAATGTCTGGAGGGGCGGTCCTGAGAGTGTGGCTCACACTGTAGCATCTCATTAAAGCAGAGGAAGTGCCCTTTGGTGCTTCCTGGCCATGAAATCCGGGGTCTGGGACATTCTGTCCACATGCACTGTCTCACAACTCACTGAAAATCCAACGGCGATTAATTGAATCTGTGAGCTGTGAATATGCAGGGATCACTGTACTATACAAATGTTTGACATAATATTTAAATTACTCAGCCTGGACTTCTGGAGGTGCAACTCTACTTTCTAGATTCTGTTTACTTCAGGATTAAGGCTTACAGCACTGTTCAGCTTTCAATTACAAGAACTTTTGTCTTCTAATTTTTTTCCTTTAATCGACCATCATGTACTTCTTTTCTAGTCACCCTGGCAAAGATAGAGAAATCAGCCTGCAGTCTTAAGGAATCCATCTTTAAATCAATCATGCAGGTGTGGCCTTTCCGATAAAATCCTTTTCCTGAACTTTAGTAAACCATACTAGAGAGCAATGCTTCTGCATGTTCTTTGCACTCTGTATGTTTACCCACCTCTCACCATCTCCCATCTGGGTGCAACTTCGCTTGGGAGTTGGACTAGATGATCCTGTGGGTCCCTTCCAACTCAGAATAACCTGTGAACCTGTGAACTTGCATTTTTCTCATGCAGTATTTTTTTTCCAATTCGCCTTGATTTCCTAAAAGTAAGGATCTTTGTTTCCTTTGTTCTATTTTATTCTCTGCAGGCTAGGTAACACTTAACTGGCCACCTAAATCTTAGCTAAATACTGTTTTTTCCTGTTGCCTTTTATTTAAAACCATCATCAGTACCATTTTGTATTCAAGAGAGTAAAACACAAAAATTGTACTTGAAGGAAATTGTAAAATATCGTTGAAGTAACAATTTGCCAGGAAGCTGTTGAATAATATTAATAAAAAGCTTAACTTTAGGGGGAAAAGTAATTACCTGTACCAAATGGCAGAGGATGGCAAAATCCCAAGTCTTTGTGGGGTATTATACTCTATTACCCACTTAGAGAAAACACTGGCAGTGGGATTAATTTGTGTGGTCGAATGAAGCATGCAGTCAGCTTCATAGGTCCAGACCTGACACTAAGACATCTTGCTTTCCTTGGCACTGGAGTGCAGAGCTTCCTGCAGTACTTGGGATTGGCTTGGCTGCATATAGCAGCACTGTACAATCCCTTAGGAACCTTTTGAAATGCTCAGGGAAATGGTATGAATCAGACGACTAGAGTCAATCACTGGGATCCTACTTTGGTCACAAAGAGAGACTTATCACCTCTATTTTTAGGTAATCTCTATTGACTATTATGGCCCAAGTACCTAGAATCATGGATTTGTTACTTCTGCCAAGAAAACATGCAGATTTGGAAATGCCATTCTCTTTGAATCATACACAGAACTCACTTTTGTTTCAGAGGCAAATGCATCATGTAGTGAACTCTCTTCTGTAAAAATTACACTGTGTAGTGAGAATCGGCAGCTGCAGCCCAAAGTGTTTATCTGAGAAGCTAGAGGATGACTTTAACTGCAGACTGATAGTTACACCCAGCGGCTGTCAACCTGTTAGGAAAAGCAGGCACCTAAAAGGCTTTCAAAAGACCAGTCAAGGTTAGCAGTGGGGTGGAATATAGAAAGGTTAGTTAAACTAACAGTAATAATTTCTGTTTACCCACTACCATCGGACCAGCCAGTGTATGGGCTGCCTTGGCTTTTATATAACTCTCGCAAATCACCATTCCACTCTAATTAGGATGATCTATTTAACAAATCCAAGCAGAGAAGACGATTAATAGTGAGTATATATTCTGTGTCATGAACACCGGTAGACAGTGCCTCTGCCCCCTTGATGCGTTTCTTTGGCAGTTCAGAGAGCAGAACTGGTTCTTGGCCTGCAACAAATTTGCATGATGGGAAATATAAGCAAATGACTGAGTTGTAAACTCTCCTGTTCGTGCTATGAAAACACAGCTTGAGTTGAGCTACTTTAAAGAGAGAGGTTTTGTTTCTGATTTAAAAATAAAATCGGCTGTTTTGAAACTGGTGCGGATAGTTGCATTTTGGGAGGCTCGCGTTGCTTTCTGAGCTCTTCCGCATTAATTAATAAACAGCCCTACTCCAGGAGCCTGCTGATGAAATGCAGCAGATGGCAGTAATGTACAAAGGAAACACGCTCCTAGGTTTATCTCAGGAGTACTCTGTGCACAGAGGCTCGACTGCCTGGCCTAGAGCTGGTAAATGTCTCAGTTTTACTCATCGGGATTTAACCTCACAGGGTCACAGGTTATTCTGAGTTGGAAGGGACCCACAGGATCATCCAGTCCAACTCCCAAGCGAATGCCCACCCAGGGATCAGGCCCACAAGCGTGGAACCATGGGCACCACGTTCCATCCATCCAAGCCTCCCACCAACTAGACCATGTCACCGAGCTCCTCATCGAGTCTTCACTAGTCAAATACAAATATGTTAGCAAGTGTCTTAAATCAAGAACGAGACAGGAAGATTCAAAGCTGAATGCCTTTACAAGTTCAAAAGAATATCACTGAGATGTTGTCAGGATAAATAAATAAATAACCTGAAATGAAATAGCTACTGATATTAAGACACAACTACTCTGAATAAGTATGTAATCTTGACTTCATTTGAGCAATATTTTTAAAGCACATGTTCAGAGATTAAAAGTTGAAGAGATAAATTCAATTTTAGGGCTTTTAACATGCTGTTCTTCCTGGATACATCCCTATATGAAAAAGAGTAGTGCGACTCTCCTCAATGCTGTCAGTTACAGAATTTCATCACATAGTTCCTGAAAAAAAGTATAAAACCTTTCAGCTAAAGTAGGGTATGTCTTACTGGGAAACATTAAGTATTACCTATTGACATATGATGAGAGATTATTATATACTTTTTAACAATATATGACTAAAAATGCAGTGAGAAAAATAACCCTGCATTTGATGCCTCTCAGAAGACCTTCAGCAGGGAGGTCTCCCAAGTCTTCCCCACTCCCAGTTTCCATGCCGTCCCTGCTCATTCTGTAACCTGTCAGATTCATAGCTCCAGGCTCCAACTCACAGCTGCAATGGAGCAGTGCAAGACCCAGCTTTATGTTATAGAAGAATTAGCTGAACAGTGCTGCCTCTGATTTTCAGCCACTGCTTAGATATGTATCAAACCTGAGATCGCTGAAGCCTTAAAATGTTGGGCTGTGACCTGTGACAAGGGGGTTGTGGCCACCCTGGTGATTTGGCTGTGGGGTGGTGAAAGCCGGCATTGCCAGAGGTGATGAGCTGCAAGGTGGCTCAGACATGAATCGTCATAAATCATGAATTCTGGGCTTCTGTATGCTCAGATTTCAGCCACCTCCTAGCTGCCTTTTCAAGAGCACATGATTTACGCTCTGGCAAGTCCCACACAACCGCTGTGATCTCAGTGCACACTGAGGGATGTACTTTCAGTTGCAGAGGTGGCTGAAATTCCTCCCAGAGGGGACCCTGTGGCCAGTCCCAGAAACACAGCCATCACCAATCTGTCTCCAAAGCAGTTGTGAGCATAGCTTTGAGATTAGGAGTTAGGAAGGAGATGGGTTGCCTATATATACTTCAGTTTTCTGATTTCTTTGGCCCCATGATTCTATTGGTGTTAAGAATGGCAACTGCTGTGAGTTGGCAAAGCCCAGGCAGCACCCAATGGAGGGTACTGAAGCTCTCTTGTTTCTCCCCAGTGAACCTGCCCTTGATTTCAACCAAGAGGTCAAGAAATGAGCTTCAAAAGAAAAGGCAGATGAGATTCACTGCTAATCACAGTTCTCATTAAAAAGTACCCACAAGGACTTCATTTTCTCTCCCTGCCTCTCTTCAACGTTTCTCAGGGTTTGCTTAGACTTTCCTCTCTCAGGAATGCCATCAGTGACCAGCGTTGAAGTAAAGCACCTTAACACCTAGGACTGAAGACAGTTTTGGTTACTACAATTTTTTTAAAAGGAACACTAATCCTTCTTTCTTTTTTTTCAGTGACCAGGAAGGTCCAAATAATTGAACAGTAAATAACATCTTTGTGCTTGGGGTTTGTTTTTTTAAAAATATAATTACATCCAGACATATTTTAGCCACAGTCAGACAACACTACTGTAAAACAAACAAAGAAAATATAAGCACTAGATGATAATAAAACCACTTGCCTACTGCAAGCCAGCACTGCTAGCCACTGGCTAACAGAAGCTCTGTTGCAGGTAAACCTTATGAGCATAGAGCCCATTTTCATTAAGGCTATCAGTGTTTATATGTGCTATACTGAGAATTAAGTACATATAAGCAAAAGTATTTTCATAAAGAGAAACTGATCTAGGAATAATTTTGCAGAATTCATTGCCTTTCAGAAGGGAAAGAAGCAGAGTCCAGTATGACTCTGCACAGAAAACTGGTTATCTTTTCCATCTGTTCAGCGTCAGTTCATATCACTGACAGTTCAGCTCATTGTAGACTGTGACACTTGCTTTTTCGAAATGAAAGGATGGTGTTCTTGAAATGGTTTTTGCTTTTCATACATCTACATATTTGTTGCTACCTCTCAGAAAAACAATTTCTGGAACAAACAAGTCAGTGAAAATGAAATTAATTATTTCCTAACTCTATCAATAACCTGGAGTCCAGCCTGTTGGCATCCCATCTAAATACTTCATACAACATCTTTTATTCTTTGGGGGTTATTTGTTTAAAAAGTTCTCTGTAACATTATTGCCAATTAGACAGAAAGTAAAACTCTATTTTCTGCCACAATTGTAACGGTTATAAAGCAGTACTACTGGCTGTAAAATGCATTAATTGAAATTATGTAACCCCCCCATCTTGTTCTGAGCTCTATTCAAAATGAATATCTGAGCATTAATATAAAATCACATACAGGCTTCACAGTAACTACTACAGCAGCTCTTTAGTCTTTAAAAGAAAGATATTACTTCACCATATGTATCAAACAAACACAGAGGAGGTATGAAGATTACTGGTACGTGTGTAGTGATATTGGATTGATAATAATAGTGATATTTGAAATTAAAATCATAAGAAATAGTGACACAAAGAGCGAGAATAAGTTTTCTTAAAAACAGCAAAATACCAAAAAGACAATTAAGAAACCAAAGAAATAACAAACATAAAAAAAAAAAGATCCTAGAGTTATATATTCTTGTATGTAAAATTATCTATTCCTGCTCTGTAGAAAGCAGGAAAAGATAATAGAAAATGGGCAATGCATTGGATTACAAGAATTTGTTCCATGTGTGTAAAAGGCATGAACCATTCAGAAATTTTATCTGCTTGTTTTATTACAGGTTTAACTGTTTTACTTGAAATCATGGCAGGCACTATTCATGCAGGCTTAAACAGAATATTAATTAGAAGTGACAGTTAAACCTGAATATAAATCAAGATGTTAAGTGAGTAGTCTCAGTGGACATTTATAATTAACATTCGAATGTATAAGCAGATATTAATTGCAAGTGAAGAACTGCAGAAAATTCTATCGCTTTGAGTACGAAGGGTGCTGGATTTTATATATGACTGCATTTACTCGTGTAACACATTTGGACAAAGATGGATTCTCCCTGAACCCACAGCAAGCAGATTTTTTTCGTGTTTGTCTAAACAATGACTGGGGTTTTTTTCTCAGTCAAAAAAGGAGCTGTCTGGGACTCAACCTCAGGAGGCTGGATGGCCTTTTTACAAATCCTCCACTGAGAGCAGCTGCGTAAGTGCCAAGTGGTGTTCTCGTAACATGCTTAAATAGCGTTCAGCCGACTGCACCCCATGAAAATGGGAGCACAAATGTCCGAATGGAGCCTCGCTTAGTCCCTCTCATGGCACAGCCCTGCTTACTGAGTGCTCCCTCTGCTTCACATATCGCCGCTGGTAGGAAAGGAATTGGATTTTTAATGGTAATTTCATTAGGGATTCATAGGTCTCAATAAATCCCAGCTGGCTCTCCATCAGCTGTGCAGTTCTGTGGTGCTAACAAGTAGTTAAGGGTCTAGTTTTGTCAGCAGTACAAGCTTGTAAAATTGAGGGAGAGAACAGATAGTTCATACAGTAAAGGACCATTATTTAAAATGTTGAAAACAATTACTTATAATGCTTTATATTGCCTAAATATCAATATATGTGTATTATAAATACAGTATTCTAAAAGTAATACTCTAATTACAAATACAAACATTTGTTACAGGGGTTTTTTGGGGGGGAAGCATTTTTCTAACTAGAAATCTGCTTCCAAATCAGTGTTTGTACACTGTGTTTTTGTCTGCACTAACAGAACTCAAACCAGAAAACAATACTATTATTAATTTAATCCCTTGTCATTATTACCAGTGCACAGCCTTTAATAATTTATTGTATATGTTAAAAGTATTACTTGATACACATAAGGAATATATTTTAACACACTAATTTTCCTGCATAAAGCAGTAAAATAAAACATGAAGTCAATCTGAGCATTTGCATTCTGACATCTATTTAAATATCACTTCCATAAGAAAAAAATCAAAACAACAGTAAAAACTGGGGAAAAAAAATGTAAGTGCAGTGAGCTGTGAATTTTCATCATCATCGCGGTTATCACCATTGCCATTATTATTACTACTAATACTATTTTTTTTGTTGGGAATATCTGGTAGTAAAAAAATCATGTTGGAATCTAAAACCCACCAGCACCTTGTAGGAGATGTTTGGTATACACAGACATATTAACAAGTAAAGAAAATGAGACAAAAAGCAAAGAGAAGAAATTAGATCAGTTCTATACCCCACAAAGTAATGCTCCAAGACTGAAGGGCTACTAAGATCCTACATGTAGGACAGAAGTCTTAAAGGCTGTTTTCTAGCTCTTCTGGTCTGTTTACCAGTGTTAAGTGGATATCACAAGCACTAGATCCTGTCATTTACGTTACAACCCTAGTTGTGTCCACAACTCTTTCTCCTTTGGCCTATTTACTGTACACTTGGTATCTCAATGCCTTCCTCTCCCATTTCTGTGCATCCCACCTTTTCTCTGGTTTTCACTGATTTTAGCACTCAGTTGTTTGTATTTCCACACTGACTTCCTGACAGGGATGCAGAGAAATTCCTCCCTTCCTCCCACTGCTTACCCCTCTCTTTTGTCATTCATCCTTATGGGTTGCCCCAGGATTACTTCTGTGGTTCTGTGATTTCAGGGAAAGCCCCGCATAACACTTCAGTATATCTGAGGAACATCAGAGTTACTTAAAAATGCTACAACAAACTGAAAGCCAGGAAATCCCCAGCTATATAATTAATTCTTAAATATGTATTCGTACTTGACAAAATTATCTCAGATGGCCTTTCTAGTGCAATTTCTAGCTGAAGTGATATCTCAGCTATCCATGGGCTCACTAGACTAGGGTTAGCTTCACATTTACCTCAGAAAAAACTCTTATGATTTATTGAATGAATGAATTAATTTACTGCTAAATTGAATTTTATTCCATCATGTAAAGATAGACTTTATTTAAAGTTTAGTTGTATTCATACTAAATTAGAAACTGGACTGCTAGTGTATCTATTAACCATAAAACTGAAAGAAAATGTGTATTGTGCCTCAGTTTTAATAATTTTACATATAATTTATCTATTTCAGTCATCAGTTAAACAATACATTACCACAAGCCTTGCATACCTATACACAAGTACATCTTTTAATCTAGAGAAATATCAAATAATATTTAGTTGTAGCTACAGTATCTTGGGTTTCATTTACTCGTGCTTTGTCTGTTTCCAGCCATTTTCACAACAAATTGTGAATTATTTTATGTCTTATCAGATGTCTATTGATAACAACGATTTTCAGTAACTTACTTGGATACATAGGCTTCTCCAGCAAAGAAATTCATAGCACATCAATTCTTGGTCAGATAATTCATCCACAGCAGTCTGTCTGGCCAGTGAAGATATTATTGCATGCTGTCCAAAACATCTTAAATGATTTTATACTTATAAAACAGTTGTAGGTATTAGCAGAAACCACTTAGCCAATAAGCCCCCGAAGCACTTGGATGAAATGAAGTGTCACGTGCTTACAATATAAAAATTCCTTTGAAGTATCAAGGAAGACAAAGGTTTTACATTGTACACAATGTGTTTGTCATTTTCCAGATTTTGACATTACAACTGGTTGGTCTTCAAAAACTGAGGCATTTGGAGACAATCCAGAAAATTATTAGGATTATTCTACTTACACAACACTACAGCATCTTAAAATGTTACACCTGTTATCATTTTCTAGTAATAAGGAGGTGCACAGTGCTTTACAGGATTTGTCTTGGTATCTTTGACTAACAAATATACTACTTTCTTTTTTTTAAAAAAAAAAATTCTGTAGTTGGAAATAAGCTGCCCCTTTTAATACAAGATATGTATGCTTACAGAAAAGGTTGTAGGCCTTAAGGATAGAAAACATGCATTATTTTTTGTTATTCCCAGTGTTAACGCTTTGGTCTAATCCCTTTTAGATCTCTGGCTAATCTCAGCTATGATTTCCTAAATTAGGACACTAGCATCTTATGAGGTGTGATCATATTCCTCTGCCACATGCAATCCTAAATGAATTTAAAGTCAGACTGTGATTTCATGATACCACAAACTTTAATTTAACACTTAGACCAGTGGTGGATAAAAACCACAGTGGCCATTGTAATTTGAAACACTAACCCAATATAAACTCTCCCAGATGTTTCCAATGTGTTTATGGCCTTGGACGGAGAACTTTGTGGCTGCAGGCTTTAGGCTGGAGCAGGTAGTCTCTCTCTCTCTCTCTGAACTACTCTGACCTTGAGATGTCTTATAGGGCATCCATTTTACCACAGCTGATGCAAAGCCTGCATAGAAAATGTTCTCAGTTAGTCAACAGCAACATGACCAGGGGTCCATCCATCTGGGTTGAACATGCACAGTTACCTGACAGGACAGCGATGGCTCAGGAAGCACTGCTTCACAGAGAAATAGATTCACTGCAGCAACTGCTTTTCTGAAGACAAGAGTACAGTCTTAGGTGTTTGCAAGTCTTTGTGAAGCCTCTGTTGAAAGATTGAGGCACTAGGAAAAAAATGGAAACAGGTATATACTTGTTTTACACATTGAAAGGAAAAAAAAAAAGGTAAATCAAACACAATTTGACTTGAGTGAAATTTTGCTGGGCAGATGTTTTTATGTCCTGCCTGTATTTCATTCATGGCAAACAGATTGTTAACGTAGAAGAAAAATGAAAAAAATTCCTGTAAAGACTTCTTTCTGCAGGCCTACAGTATCTTTATATTGCATGTCTAATATGGCAGATGGTTTATAAAGAAGTCACACAGGGCCCTCTATAATTTTTCAATTACACCTAACTATCCACTTCTACACTCATATTGGATATTGTATATATTATTCATTTTGCACGATAATAAGTCTGAGTATTTTTCAAACCCAGTACCAAAGTAGTCTCTACTGATGATAAAATCACTGTCTAAATTTGGGCTACTCAACACCTGGGGCTAAATCCTCTTCTGAACCCTCCTCCTACTCTATGGGGTTCATAGGCTTTGGTTTTCTTTTCTTTTCTTTCAGTAAACATGAATTCTAGATGTTCTTTCTCAAGGAATATAAGATTAAAAAAGGGTCAGATTTCTGAAATGAAATGGAAGAAAATTTATCTGAGTTGGTAAATTAGTGTGTTCCATACTCTATATGCATTATAAAAAGAACTACCACCTTTACACACACGTCATGTTTTGAAACATACAGATACATATTTAAAACTTTAAAAACTATGGTATGATGCATAAATGGAAAATGAAGTGCTCTTGTACCAATTCTTTCATCACTAATCCCATGGGAAATGGTCAGGGTTCATAAATATTTTTACTGCCATTGGTTATGGACAAAGAATACTGAATGGCCAAATGATAGCTACTCAAGATCTCCACTTTCCTCTGCAAGCTTTGTTTTTCTTTACTCAGCACCCACTACAGACTTACATAAGAAGCTTGGGAGTAGCTGTTAATTTGAAACATTCACATTTTCAAGGCAGGCTTATTTGCAAGTTAGGTTGCAAATCCAGCTCTAACATGTAAGACTGTTTCTTCTAAATATACCAGAATTATGTGCTTCTTGGCAGAGTTGACTTCAACTAGAAGACATGACTGTAAGTAGGTTTTGGGGGCAGCAGTGCAGTGGTTATCCTAATATAATTGGGGACTTTTGTACATTCTGTTTCTATTGGTCCATTCAGTCAAATGAAATATCCACTATCAAATTCAAAATAATACAAAATAGTAAAGGTTCAGATGTTTTCCCCATTAAAAAAATTAAACAAAACTAGAGGCCATCACCCCTCCCCCTCCAATCTTGTTATGACTATACACTGGACAAAACCAGTGAAGCCAGAAAGATGGCTAACTGTTAAATTCAGTTCCCAAGCACTTATTCATATGTTACTGTATGTGAAAAAAATTTAAGATAATAAATTGCCAAATACCACACATTATTTAAAGAAGAATATGTCAATTACAGTAATACAGATCTTTCTGCAGCCTTTAGAAGGATATTTATTTTAAAGCTCCTTCATCAGAGAGGTGCTGGGATTCCTCTCTTTGTTAGCAACTTTCTGGATGTTGTTCACTTCGGGCTAATGAGTAGAAGATAATTAAAAAACTCAAATCTCACAGCATAGAGTTGTTCTCTAAATCACTAATGCAGGCTCTTAGAAACAACAAAATGCAAATACCAAGCTTGTACAGCAACATTAATTTGGTCACAATGTGTATCTGGTTTATTTTACAGTACACATTAAACAGCAGAAGTACAGCAATCGATGTATTCAGCGAATTTTATTCAATTTCATGTATTATTAAGCAAAGGTCTAATTACTTCTTTTTCAGACAAATGTGGGCAGTTTAGTTGTTTTGATCCAGATGTTAGTATCTGATTCTCAAGAATTGTGAAGTTTCTGCAGTTTGAGAGAGGCCACCATCCTGAAAAAATGTAACAAGGAAAACAGGACAAGAAAGACTGTCTCCATTCAGTGTGGCTTTGCTGGCATAAGAAAATTAACTTTTGCATTTCCTGACTTCTTACATTTTCACTGGGTAACTGTATGTGTCTATGAATGGAGGGCTTCATTTATTTATTTTTGCATTTAATTTCCTAACTTAGGTTTTGTGGTTGGTTTTTTTTTTAAAAGGAGAGAAAATGCAAACAGAAAGCCTTCTGTTTATGCAATCTAATGAAGCTGATTTAGTGCTTCTGATGTGGCATTCTCTGTGCGCTGGATAAGGCACACAGAGGTAAGTGTTTCTTAGCTGCACGGTTTAGAAAAGTCCTCTGAACTGCCAATGTCCTTTGGATACATCTTGAATCTCAGGATTAACAAAGTTTCTCTTTACCTGCCTTCATACAGAATCACAGAATATTCTGAGTTGGAAGGGACCCACAAGGATCATCGCATACAGTTGTTTCNGCCTCGTTTAAGAAACAGAATGGAATCTGATAGCTTGTCACTATAGGAGGAAGTGACACATTATTATCCAGGCCCCCCTGTATAATAAAGTATCAGCAAGTGAGAAGCAAAATTCCCTGTTTACTGGTGGATCCAGTGGTATCGTAGGAAAGCATCAGAGATGGAAAGCGGCTGTATGGAGTCTGCTATGACAAGTCACAGAAACTGCTAAAGGAGATTCCAGTCAGTTTGCAGGGGTGAAATCCATCCAGTTGGCCTTAGACATTGTTGAATGAAAGAAACGGCCAATACTTTACCTCTGTACTGGCTCATGGATACAAATGCCCTGTGGGAGTGGTTGCAGTGATGGAAGGAGAATAACTGGCAGCACTGCCATTGTGGCATTGATACTGCTGTGGCAAGATAGTGCTGCCTGGGTGGAGAATCTGATTTTGAAAGTACGTCACGTAGATGCTCATTTTTCCAAGAGTCAGGTCACTGAAGAACATCAGAATAACTGGCGGATGGGTCAGGCTGCTAAGTGTCTCAGGTAGATCTGGACTGGCAACATAACTATGAATTATTTCTAGCTCGGTGGGCCCATGACACCTTGGGCCATCGAGGAAGAGATGCAATCTATAGACAAGCTCATGACCAAAGGGTGGACTTAACCATGGACACTATCACAAGGGTTATCCATGAATGTAAAACATGCACTGCAATTAAGCGGGTCAAGTGGTTAAAGCCTATCTGGTATGGGGGATTATGGCTGAAACATAGATATGGGGCAGCCTGGCAGATTGATTGTAGCACACTCCTACAAACCGGTTAAGGCCCATGCCTTGTGTTTATAGTGGCATAAGCAGTCACTGGATGGCTGGACACCCAGGGATGAGCCATCGTACTGTGCATCACTTCTTTCTCTAGGGCTTTATCCCTCTCTTTCTCTCTCCTTTTCATTACTACTATTACTATTAACTTTATTTCAATTATTTAACTGTTGTTAAGCCAGGGGACTTAATAATAAGACAGGGGGACTGAGTGNAATCTCAGGATTAACAAAGTTTCTCTTTACCTGCCTTCATACAGAATCACAGAATATTCTGAGTTGGAAGGGACCCACAAGGATCATCGCATACAGTTGTTTCTGCCAAAGACACTGTACATACTATAAATAATTGAGCTACAGCTCTGAGAACACAAAAAACTTACTCAAAGCTGTTCGTGCTGGACATTCCTGCAGCATTGTACAGAGTGGTTTTAAAGATGCAGCTTCTACAGCAGTTTTCTGGTCCCTTAAGTCTTTATACAGAGAACGTAAGCAAAAGCTGGTGAAATAAATTTGGATACTCAGAATGTGTGCCAATGAGCAGCTGCCAAATGACAGCAGTTCTTTATTATTGATCCTCTCTATCTTCACGGGAATGTGAACTTCTCGACCTGTGAGAGAGACACTTTGTGAGAGAGGCACCATGAAAGAGCGTGTGATGTGCAAAGCCTATATGTGTGACTTCCACACTCTAAGGGAGCACGAGGAGAATTCTGAATGGGCTACATGAAGTATGGGCTAAGAAGGTGCCAAAGGGCAACACTTCCAGATGGTAGTCCATTATTTTTAATGATCCCATGAACAAAAGTATTCACAAGGTTCTGCGTTTGTGCAGGCATCACTATAAGGCTGGAGATCAAATACAAAATGAATCATTTCGATTTTGATTTTTTTTTTTTTCTATTAGCCTCGTTTAAGAAACAGAATGGAATCTGATAGCTTGTCACTATAGGAGGAAGTGACACATTATTATCCAGGCCCCCCTGTATAATAAAGTATCNGGCTGGACACCCAGGGATGAGCCATCGTACTGTGCATCACTTCTTTCTCTAGGGCTTTATCCCTCTCTTTCTCTCTCCTTTTCATTACTACTATTACTATTAACTTTATTTCAATTATTTAACTGTTGTTAAGCCAGGGGACTTAATAATAAGACAGGGGGACTGAGTGGCTGCGTGGTACTCAGTCGCTGGCTGAGGTTAAACCATGCCGTAACTTCATGAAGCAAATGCTCTTCAGTTAACCTCCATGATACATGGTAGACGTCAATCCACTGCCCAATTCTGACCTTTTGAAGATCAGCAAGAAATACATGCAGACAAGTATTTGCTTGCTCTGTAGTGTAACATTGCCCTTTCTTATCTGAAAAGTTGATCCAGCTACGAGCAAGGTTTCTCTCTCCACATATTTGTCCACCCAAAACAAATATGACATGATTTAACTCCTACTTACCTTCTGATACTGTATTTCACTATTGCATTGAAATAATTCAACACAGAATGTACTTTGAACATCATTTAAATGTTTCACACTTAAGTTTCCACTCTAACAGTTACATCATGAGATGTTAAAGCCTCCTTTTCTCTCGGCATCAAAAGCACTTTACAAACATTCATTGATCCCATCCTCATTTTGAAAATGTGAGAATTATCACATGTAAGTGTAGTTTCAAAAAAAACACAAAGTAAATTAAAGGAAGAGTAAATTGCATCTGTTTCCTTACCCTGGAATATTGACTCCTCACACCTCAAGTTTCCAGGAGTTAATCCTAAACTGAAGAACTAGAATGAATTAACCCACAACCCTCTTCTTTGAAACACAACCCACTTTATAGAAATGCTGTTCAGCTTTCTCTATTCAATAGCAATGTTTGGAATCGGTAGTAGAAGAGTCAGTGTTTTAGAAGAACCTTGACCGATTTTCGGTTCTTAATAAAATAGTTGCTAATAGTAGCCTTAGACCTGAACATGTGTTTTGATTGATGAGATCGACTAGAAGGTGTTCGACCTTTACTGATCAGTTTATAACATAGTCTGATAATGTTTTCTATGAAACAGTTTTGCCATTTAAAACTTTTTCAAAAAATTTAACTTTTCTTTAGTCCTGGGTTCTATAATTTTTGTCATGAGACCTGAATGATATACCATCCTAGTTTTACCACGGTCTGGATAATTAGAACATACTTACATGATTTGCATCAGAGCGTAAGTCACAAATTTTTACCTTTGGCATCGGGCTTGAACATACATCAGTGACTAATTTTACTCATAAAGTCAGATAACTCTTTTGGCTAAGTAAACCCACAAAAATCCGAAAATCGTTATTCCCTGTAAAGCTAGTCATGTAGTTTAAGGCAGCCAAATCAAGACCAAATACACTTGGAAAAGATGGACGGATATGCAAAGCATCAGCATTTTGCTAAATCACTTCGTTTGCCAAATCATGTCCTTCTCTGGAGAACTGCCATCCCAAACCTGGACGATGCAAAAAGAGAATGATTCCTGCTTTTCAAAGAATGGCAAAATATTGTCAGATCATAAGATATATGAAAAAATACTGCCAGCTGCTCAATTTACTGAAACATTCTGAGGCAGTGCAGATGAGAGGGCAGAAATTGGCTTAGAATCAGGAAATATCTTGTACTGGAACAATCAGGCAACATGCAAGAAAAAGCCAGAAAAAACTGTAGGATTAATTATGTAATATACATATGTTTCCCATGAAGTCAATTTTAGAATTCAGAAAAATTTACAATAATTAAAAGCATTCTCCAGCTCAGGTCAGGACATTAGGGTTGTTGAAATGCTGGTAACTACTAATGCTTGATATATTTTCTTTGAACTTTTCTACTACTGGAAGCTACAATTTATTTTTTTTAATCTTTTTTTTGGTCTTTTTTTTTGTTGTTTTGTTTTTGTTTGAGAAAAAAGGCAAGGTAAGCATGTCTTCAGGAATTTAAAAAAAATGTCATGGGGAGAAATACTTCTAAGTTTTAAAAAAATCTAGATTATTTCTTTAAATCCTCGCATCACACCTATGATTTGCTTGAAATTTAGCAGCACAGTGTTGATTCTTATTCTCTTAACTGCATGCAGCTATCGACTGAATAGTGACAACTGAACATGATTTATACATGACATAATAGAACAAGGTTTTATTCTGCTTCTGTTTGTGTTATTTGAAGAAATAAGCTTTTAGCGTGCCAAAACTATTGCTAGCCTTGTTAACTACTTTGGAAGCAAAATAGTTGACATAAGGATAGCCAAATCTGTTCCTTTATGAAAGTGTAATAAGACAGAAAATCATTTCATTGTCAGATAATGCTTCAGTTTATATGACACAATTAGATTTGCAATAAACTGCAGATTTGATAATGTCACTTATAACAATAATCTTGGAAGAAGTAATAGTGTACCATTCAGCTCCCTGATGCCCATGAGCTGAAAGCAACCTGCCAGAGAGCAGCTGATTACCCAATTCAGAGTTGCACATATGAAACCAAAACCAGACTTTGGCACGCTACAGTTCACATTTTTTTGATTTGTCTCCCAAGTAGATAACAAGTTTAGCACTAGTCTACATGCATTAATATTCCAAACACTGGGCTCATTAGTCTAATCAAGCGGTGGAAAGACCACACAAATGTATGGATTGTTCAGCAACCCTGACCCCACTCATTCACACACATGTAATAGCCCTGCCATTCACTCATGCATAGAAATGATCACAAAAGCAAACAATGCCGTGCTCACTCATTCACTTAATTAGTTAGTCACTGTTTCACTCACTTGGTTGACTCAGTCCTTCGTACTTACAGCTTCAGAATCTCATCTCACTTTCCCAATGAGTAATGCCAATTAACATTCACTTAAGACCCACATAGATTGAGAAAATCAGAATTACACCCTCTATCTGACAGATACATACTAAATTTCATGAAGCAATCCCTCAGAGTGACTTGGAGCATTTAAAAATGTTAAATAGGAATTTAGTACTGCACAGGCCTTGCTTAGCCTTCTCATTTTCTCCTTTTTGCCTCTCTTGCTTTGAAGGCGAAAGACAGGTTACTGCCCTTGGTATGATTTATTTAAGTAATCATTATTTAAAGTAATATGTGTCCTTTTGCACATAAATTGTAGACAAAGTTTCAACGCTTACGTAGTTGTCAGCAATCCATCTTTCATAAAGCATTTCTCTCCATCAGTTTGCACAGACATTCAGTTCTTTCATAATTTTCTTGGATAAAATCCAATTCCCTTAACTTCTCCTAAGTGTTGTATGTTTCATAGCCAGCATGAAGGCTTCAGAGAGGAAAGTAATATGTAACATTTTTAAATTGTTAAACCAAATATCTTATTTATTCTGTGATACAAATTTTGATATCATTGGTTATGATACAATTGGTTTGATACCAATTCGAATTGGTCATTCTTTCCATTACACATCTGACCAGCATATTCAGCCGACACCTAAAATGTCATGTTGTCTGTCTGTCTCATGACCAAATCTTACATAGCTGGGTGACAGACTTTAATGTACAGATCTGTCTATATTTGTACACACATATAGATCACTGAAATGGTAATGCTTTCTGTCATAAAGCACAAAATCTTATCTTCCTTGGATTTTAGAAATACAGTATTATTTTCTTAGTATGTAACAGGTTTCCCAGACCAGCAATTGACTGATGGGGTTTTTTTACCATTTTGATCTTCAGAGATGTTTATATTATAATGAATTGCATATTTGGAAATAAAACCACTGTCAAATTACTAGAAATCCTTACACCTGATAAGTAAACTCACTGACACGATATTAGAGTAGCAAATGGGTCTGCATAATCCTTTTTTAAAAATTGCAGTTATTTGCAAGTGTTTTCATTGAGGGCTAAGATTGGAAAACAAAAAGCCCAGGTACAATCGTGATACATATTTTGTACTTCGTACTTCTCCATAAACTATTGTGCACGTCTTATTTTCTATGACTTGCATTAGACAATTTTTTAACCAGTGACCGAGTATAACTGCCCTTTTTATTTTCACAGTAAAATCTTTACCATACATCATCTTAAACTGACTTTTTGGCAATATAACCTACCAGTCATGGCAAGACTTAACAGTTTATCAAATCCACTTTCAAAGCAGAGGTATTTCCAGTCTTCACCCATAAAGGCAAGAAGGCTGGGTACTTCCTATTCAGTTTAATCAACTTTATGTTTCTAAACAACATTTTCATTTTTAACTTAGATTGACTGTGTCAGATCACGTGATATATACATAACATAATATGCACTATTACCTATTAAAAAAAGTAGGTAGGACCAGCACAACTGCAAATACCTCTTAGATTTTTTAGATTTTTTTAATTTTAGATGTCAGGATTAAGTAATTCTAGGACAGAACAGGACAGGATGCACCTTTACGAAGGAAGAGCTGAAAGCAGACACGACATAAATATCGAACGGAGAATGAAAAAGGGTAAATGATGCTAAAAATGGAGGCCTGTGCAAGGCAAATTCAAGCAGAGGTGGAAAGGCGGCTACATTTCAAGATGAAATGAACAGGAGAAAGAGATTTCACAACTGTATTTGCTTTTGCAAACAGTCTGACTTATCACTACAGGTATATTGTGCTTTGCTGTCTGAAAACGTACCACCTGCAATCAAACATGAAGATTTGATTCTAGTCAGTGAACTCTGCTAGGGGGAATTTAGCCACTGCCACTGAAGGATTCTGACACACCAGAAACATAACATTCAAATAGAGTTCTGGTTTTTAATTTTGGATTTGGCCCAATGGGAGAGCATCATCCATCAACACTCAGTGAATACCCACTTGAACCTTTAAATTTGCAGCAAAATTCTCCTCTGTCAGTGGCACAGTCAGCAGTATCATCCAGCTCCACTGCCAAAACCACCTGGAAATGGAGCCAGGGCTCTGCAATTTAAGTTCTCAGGCATATGCTTTCATGGCAATTTTGCTACATGATACCATTTAGACCTTTAATATACTAACAGTAAATGTAGGTCAGGTAAGGAATAAAGAAAAGGTAAAAATCCAAGCAGACAAGGAAGACACGGTATTTTTCTCACACAACTTAAGCAGCTTTTGCGACCACAAAATAATCAGAAGTAGATTCTTTGAAGCGAAACCATTACATATAGATTGTTTTTAAAGTCAAGTTTCTTTCTAACTGAAGGCAGGAGAATTCAATTAATCCCTTTTGCAAATTGAAATGGATAATCATATGCAATATGCTTAGGCTCTGTTCAAAAAAGTTAACAGCAAATCACTTACATTGCCACTGTAGTTGCATAAAAACAACATTGGAGCTTTCCTTTCAGCAGCATTTCTCCTTATCCAAAAGGATACTATCCTGTATTTAATATAAAGCCATTGTAGGAGTTATTTTTTTGCATCACTCTTGCTTCCACCTTGTTTTGTCTTGCATCCACAACAAAACCTCCTTGAACACAGTATGACAGAACAGAGGTGGCTCAGTATATGGAAAACACTCATTCTCAGTGTAAAATGTATTGCATATGTTTGTCACAATACATGAGGCAAACATTCAGTGAAAGGTCAGGTAGCTTTTTGTTACTTGGAGGGGGGTGTGTGCAACTGATGCATTTGCAGAGCTAAGAAGAGGCTGCACGTGTCACCATTCACTGCATCAGACACAGACAGCCCTGGCACAGAAATCTGTGCATTTTCCTTCAAGAGCTCCTCATCAAATGCTGGTCAATGTAATTATTACCTTTTTTTTTTTTTTTCCCCATGCAGTCTGTTTAACTTTCGTGGTGCACTGGTGTTTGACAACACGCCTACACTTGCCACTCTACATGTTTTACCCCCTGTCTACACCTCCTCTGGACGGGTGAGTTCCCAGGTACCAGGTCCTGTGACAAGTGCATCGAGAAAAACGGCAACCACCACACCTCTGGTGGTTGCACCACAGGCAGAGTCTAGAGCGGGATTAACTCCTGCTGGTTGATGATCTGATTATTAAATTCAATTCTACAGAGAAGCACATAGCAAATGGGGGGGAAAAAAGAGGTCAGAAGGGGTTTGTGAACAGGTGTAAGGCTGCTTTTCTTTCAGGGAAATTGACCCATAAGTACCACTAAGGTATTAATGGAAAAACATTTAAAAACACAATTGATCTTAAAATGGCTAGTTGCAAAACACAGTCATTAACTGTTTGTCAAAAGTTAAGACAAACCCCTGTTTTTTAATTAATGTAACTAGAGGCCAGCTCTTAAAAATGGGTAGAGTTTGTGCTGATTTCTGTGTAATCACTGCTGTGCATAACAGTTTAACGCTATTACAGATTTACTGTTTTAGGCTGGACTTACATTTCCATGCGTGTAAACATTTAGTAAAATCTTATGAAATTCACATGAAACAATTTTAGACACGCAACAAGCCAAGGTATCAGAAAAAGTAGAGATTAGCGTTAGGAAATGAATGGGTAATACACAGAAGGCACTTTTAAAATAAATAAAATATATTTTACAAACACAAAGAAACAAAGACCGTGCTCCCAAAGGTTCTGCTGGATTAACTATTACTTGCAGCGCTACAGGCTTTGATTGGAGGGGTAGGCATAATTAGGACAGCGTGTGCATCCTCCTTCCCTCCCCACCCCTGAACGAGTGAGCTCAAACACGAGCAGCCCGAACCTCTGTGACTAATACGCGGAGTCCACCAGACCGCGCCCCAGAGGAGACCCACCCAAAAGCCGCACACAGCTTTGTTACACTGAGACTCGGAGGCACAAAGGAAAGCGACGCAGCCATCGGCAAGTCACCGGCTTATCTGCAAGAATGACAGAGGCAGCCACCGGCATGGCATGCCTGCTCCGGGCTGCGGGTGGTGGGGGCGGCCCAGCCCTGCTTTTCCTTCCCCAAACCAGGCAGACAAGGGGAAGACTGGCCGGCATCTGTGGCTATTGGTGGCCAAGGTATTTCCCTGACCGGTCTTGTTTGGTTTCCCCAGCCAAACGGAAGAAATACCGTGCGATTCGGACTGCAAAGAAATCATTAGGATAATAACGCATGAAGAATAACCTATGCTTTGGAAATACCACCGTACATGAGATGTCAAAAACCTCTAAAAGGAACTGTTAATTTTGCTTTGTAGCAAATTTTGCTTGTACATTATTTTCTTTCTTTCCCCCCCTGGATTCAAATACACCATTCTTTTAAAGTGCACCCCCAGAGAAGCAGCCACAGTTAGGGACATCCTGTGATGCTGTCAAATAATTATTTTTGTGTCCGATTGATGTTAGTGATCCAGCCCTGACAAACCCTTTTTCTACTATTTTAGTCATAGACACATGAACATACATGTTACATTCATGTGGCGGGAACATGGATAAAGCTCTTCAATGGTGTATTAAGTAGAAAAAAAAGGCAAAAGCTTTCGACAGTTCCAGAAGGGTTGAAAACTTTTACTTTTTCCCTGAGCCTGATTTTTTTGATTGCCATGTAACATGTATATATTTCTTCAACATTAGCTACTTTTCTCGAACGCATTGTTACATGCTGCCATCAGAATTCATTCCCTCCAGAATGACTCCGCAACATGCTTAGATTTTGTAATTCTTTCAAGAACTGTTGCAAATTTTTTTGCCTAAAGAGCTGATCTGAATGTCTCTGCATAACACAGATCCTTGTCCAAAGAGTTGTCTTTTAACCGCATAAATACAGCATAAGCAGAAAAACCTTTGGGTGGTTTACTCTGTGAAAGTCTGTATGGAGTGCGTTGTAGCATTAAACCCCTGTGCAGAGAATCAACAGCTGCTCAAATTCTTCTGGATGCGTGAGACAGCTTGAACTACAGATCAGGAATTCGGAGCCTAATGGAGTTCCTCGCCGAGGAGTTCATCACTCCAAGAGCCTCGAACAGAGCCTTGGTGGAAAGGTTATTTTGCCACAAGTGCAAAGCAGAAAGAGTAACCCCAGCAAGCATCGGTTTCAGGTATAATAGATGAATAATCTTCTGTGCAAGAGAGACAAACAGAGTGATCTGTGCCGAGGTCTAGTTCACAGGGTAGGTTCTACAAGGCAGGTTTTTCCACCTTGTGGCCGATTGTACCTGTTACAGTAAGTTACACCACGCTTACACAGCAATGGTTATTTTTTACTTGCTGACTAAAACCAAATCCCACGAAGTGCAACCTAAAGGATCAAAATAAATGACAAAATGTCAGTTGTGAAGGGACTGGGTAGCCATTTTGGTGGTGGCAGCCATCTTGGGGTAGAACAGATTCAAAATTTCCAGAAATGACTAAATACGTATTTTCAATCGTGACGTTTTAAAGATAATCTTTCCAATTGTCAGCCACCCCACTAGAATTTGAGGAGGGCTATAGTTATCTACCACACTTCATGTAACCATAACAGGAAATAATTTCTGCTGCACATTTTTTGCTCATAACTCACAAAACCCCGGAGATTTAAAAAATAAAATAAGCTACCAGTAGAAATCCCATTTCAAAGCCGTGATGTAAATTGAGAACATACAGTGTGGGAATGCCCACTCTCAGGATCTCACTGCAGGTTTAATACACGATCAAGTCTGGAAATTTAAAGGACTTGCGTATGGAACACAGAGACTATAAAAGCACACAAGCACATCACCTTTAAGTAGAAGAATACCGAGCCTTATTTGACACGTAAGCCAACTGCATGATTCGGGAATGAGGTTTGGTTTGCGATTTGTTTCCCCCACAAGAGACTTTTACCACTCAGGACCTCATTACAGCGGCCACGGCTCATTTTTTGAGCTTTGAGCCTGAAGGTGTTTGCAGGAACGAGGAGAGCTGATTATTTGGTAAGGATGACAGGAGGGGACTGCGAAAGCAAGGCTCTGTCGATTGCTCCAGTGCACCTCGGAAGCAGCACTCCATGTGGGACACGCCGGAAAGGGATCTGGTCACAAGGGGAAGGCAAAGCACCCGTTAGGAAACTTATCTCTGTAATTTTATTTTTCACGGAAGGTGAAGAAAGGCTGGTGTCACCACGAAAGCGAGATGACAGCAGAGTAAAGGCGCACGAATCCTCGAGGTGTTTAAATACAACCTCGGCAACAAGATTGACGAGCACGGCTCACTGATTGGAACAACGATAGCAACCTTAAGAGTAGCAAGCAAAGGATCCGAGCCTGATGCGGAGCGGGCACCCCGCTCCTGCTGCTGGGGTTTGTGACCGCCCCCCAAGGCGGGAGGAAGCCGCGCTGGGTGCGGAGCGGCGAGGGAAGGAGGGAGGGGAGCGGCGGGGCCGGGCGCGATGCACAAGCGCGGGGCTGGTGCCGGGGAAGTTTGGGCAACCAAAGGTCAAACCCGAGGCGGGAGCGCCGCGAGGTGACTCAGCCGGCCCAGACATCCGCTGGGAGCGCCGGGGCTTCCCGCCCCAGGGGCTGCGAGAGCCGCGGGCTGTGCCCGGCCGCTGGGGCTGCCGCGCTTCCATCCGCGCTCACGGACCCGACGGGAAGGGCGGCGGCATCACTCGGGAACGGGGGTGCGCCTCTGAGTTATTGCCCCCCGCCAGAGACTTCCCCCTGAAGATGTACTAACGCATCCGCACGGGAAGGAGGAGGGGAGCCGGTATTTGGTAAGGAAGGACGAGGGGAATCGTGGAGACGAGGACGCTCGGCTATTTGCCCCGGTGCACCTCCGGCGGAGGAAAGGGGGGACCTGGTGGTCAGGGAAGCGCCAAGTACCCGCTGGGAAAACTTATCCCGGCCGTGCTGGGGACGGTGAGGGGCGGGCGGGGCTCCGTGTGCCGTGCCCGGGGGGAGCCGCTCGCGGGCGCTTCCCGCGCGCCGGGACCGTTACGGCCGTTACGCGCCTCCCGCCCTCGCGCGCATTCAAACT
>WEKX01026248.1:26165-120624 GCA_013390025.1 Pitta sordida
CTGGGACCCCGGGGCTGGGGCTGAGCCGGGACCCCGGGGCTGGGGCTGAGCCGGGACCCCGGGGCTGAGCCGAGCCGGGGCTGAGCTGAGCCGGGGCTCCCGCCCAGGGCTGGGGAGCGTCCGGAGGGGGTAACTCCGCAGAAGCTCCCGATGGCGAAGGGCGCCGTGCGGTCTCGGTCTTGCAGACTGCCCGCCAAAAAGTTCATAAGGAGCAGGAAATTGGGGGGGTTTGGATCTGTCGTGGCCGAGCGGGACGGTGCGGAGCGCTGTCAGAGCGGGGTACCTGCGGAGGAGGGCACTGGGCAGAGCTGTCCCTGGGCAGCAGATGTGAGGCTCAATAAAGAGGAATCGGTGTGTTGTGGCATCACGCCACATGTATTCGACGTTATCGGGTGTTCGTGGTGATTCACAAGTGGTCATTACTAATAGACAGAAGTAATTGTGCGCCTAGATGCGGCAGGAATGAGAGAATAAAACTTGTGCTTTACTCAAGATACACATTTCTAGTTACAAAGCACTATACTGATTTTATGGCGACAAGAAAAAAGGGTTTTCTTTTTTTTTTTGAGTTGGAAGTTCAGATTCTTGGTCTCTGAGATAAGAAATATTTAATAACGTGAAAAATGTAATTTAATTATTCTGCAAGTCCATCTCTGCTTGAGTCTAGCAACTGTAGTTTCAGCTGTTACGAGTTTGGTTCTTACTATACATTTCAGTGAAGAGTTTTTCCCAGCACACTCTGTGTAATCTTCACTTCTAAACTGGGATTTTTCTCATAGATATGTTCATCTTTTTTTAGGGGCTGGCACATTCAAGTTCTTTTTGTGATTTATAAAAATTTAAAGGTCGTTCTTTGTTTGTCCCCAGTGTCTATATCAAATTGAGAGTCCGGGGCATGTTTATTTGTGGTAACAATAAAGCATCTTCAGAAGGGTGAGTATGGCTTGTGCATAGTGTACTGTAACTAGTCTCACCGTAGATTATTAAAACGTGAATGTTGAAGAGTTTCAAAGTCGTTCAGAAAACGTGTTTTCAGTGTTTTAGGAGATGTGACTCAAAAGTTCTGTGTGACGTGGTGAGTGGTTTTGAGAGCCAGTACTGCATAAAAAATGTTACCTTTCTTGTTGTGGAGTTTCCTTTACAACAACAACAACAACAACAAAAGCAAAAATATTTTTTTCCTTCCTCTGTCTCCACGAGAAATGAAAGTCTCAATTAAACAACCTGAGGAGAAATCCACCTCAGTAAAATGTTCTGTGATATGCCAGCTGCTGTTTTCATCTGGAACTTTGAAAAGATTCAAGATTTTAATTTAAGAGAAAAATGGGGAGAAACTTTATTTTTTTCTATTAGGTGATTCCACCTTGAAAAGTACCAGACATTAAAAATCTTCACCGTCAAAAAGTCATGAAATGTCTCTGCAAGTTTAAAATGAGCTAAAGCAGTGGTGTGTTAACTTAGGCCAGAGGCTTGAAATTCAAGTTCAGTTTTTTCCCCCCCTGCTGTGTTTTTTTCCTTTCTTGCTATAATTGCCAACAAGCTGAAATATGGTGATGTCTTTGGAGATACGCTTTCAAATTGGTTTTTGTTTGTTCCGCAGCATTGCAACATTCGTAGGTGAAATATAAATATATTCCTATAGTACTTCTTAGCTACAAAGAAACGTTGGCCTAGGGAGAGGGGAATTTTTGTAGTGCATTATTTGCTGCATGAGCTGTATTGTATATAGAGGGAGTGCAAGCTAATGGCCACTTTCTGTAAAGCAGCTTTTGTCAGAGTAAGCTGTGTCTAGAATTCAGTGCGGTCCCAACAGTGTTCCCAGGAGAGTTGGAGCACTCTGAAAGTCCTCTCACAGGTAGTCCAAAAGGGTGTTCTGTCACCATTCCCAAGATGATTCAGCTTCTTTAGCTGTATGGATCATGTATGTGTTTTAATAAGTTCACAGCTGTAAAGTTAACACTGAAAACCAGTTTTTGATAACGGTGCTGTATGCCCGTGATTCAGCTGTGGGAGTTATTTTTAAAAATTGCTGCAATACTGACAGAAGGCACGCTTGGTAAAATGTCTGATTTATGTCGTGTTTGAGCAGAAGTACTGTGGAAAACGTTAGTGTTGGCAGTAATCTAAAAGTTCTGTAATTCTAGCATTAGCACTTAGAGATGCAACTTAGTTGATCTGAGAGGCATTTGTGAAACTTAAGGGGGAACAACATTTTTTCCGGCTGAAAAATCTCAGGAACAGAACCTGGCCTTTGCTAAGTAAGGAAGCTCACTGAATCGAGTGGGTAATGTTTGCAGGATTACTTATCCAAGCAAAATTCAGTTTACCAGATGTTTTAAAAAGTGGAGGAAATGGACCGCATACTTCAAATAAAATTCTTAATGATTTTTTGAAGAAGGCGTTCGAATAATACGTGCGTTAGGAGACAGGACCACTGCTAACAGAAGCTGTAGGACAGTAACAGGAGGTTTGCTTTAGTGTAAAAGCTGCTACCAAACTTCTGTTTGTGCTGTCTGCAGGGTCCATGGAGAGCAGTGCTGGGCTCATTGAAATGGTGTGTGATTGAAGACAGCATCTGTAAATGTAGCTATAAATGTATCTATACATTTAACACCTCAGCATGTGACGTGCAACTGTTCTAGAGTGGCCAAGTCGGTCTTCAAATGGATGAGTTGCTCAAACACTGACATAGCTGAAGTGGTAATTTCAGTGAAGCTCCTTGTCTGTGAGGAGGAATGGTGAGGCAGGCTAAAATCTTGTATAAAATGTATCCAAGACAGTAAAATCTTGTCTAAAATGTGTGCAGCGCAGAGAGGGGGTGCTTTAGATGGGAGTGATGCAAACGCTGGTTACAAGTGAGTAGAGCACTTGAAATTTTTTTAGCTCTTGAGTATATGTGCAAGAGTTTGGTTGAGGTAAAGATTAAAAGGGAAGGCATGTAGAGAATTGCATATTAAGGAGGTATTCTGTCTGTTCTGACAGAGATCGATTAAAGACTTTGCAATGATGCTGTGTATGTCTAATTATGGGTGAAGTCAAATTTGTTGAAGAAGGGAGTAGGTTCTGTTGAGCTCCAAGCAGGAAACAATGACGTTTGCTAAAACATGCTGTTTTCTGTAATTGATAATAGCAGGCAGATTATTGGCACGGTCTTTTTCTAGTTGTAGACCTAGATTTCCTCTAAGATGGGTCAGACTGTGGGGTTGAGGTCTGGATCCTCAGCGAAAGTGAAAAAACTACCTCCAGCGTTATGGTCAGAATGTGCATTCCCAAATAAAAAGATAAAGTAATACTAGTAAAGGACTAGATGATCCTTGTGGGTCCCTTCCAACTCATAATATTCTGTGATTCTGTAAACTCGGGTAGAAGCAACTCTTTAGAAGAGGAGTGAAAACTGTAATTCGCATATAATAATGACAGGTTAACCTTATCTTAAAAAATAGTAAAAAAAAAAAAAAAGGAAATCTTCAATATTTAACAAATTGCTTAGCCACAGTCTTGTGATTTAAAAAATACTGAGAGAGAAGAGGATGTCTGTTAATGTCCTTGCTGTGTCCAGAAAAAAATGTAAACAAACAGTGCCTACCCCTAGATTAGCGTGGGTCACACTCTCATGTTAGGAATCTTTTGTCTACCTGGCTGAAGCCTGGGTTGTAGGATTTTTCATTTATTGTGCCTCTGCTCTGTTGGTGAGAACTACTGTTGTCCTGGAATGATTAATAATGCTTACTGCGTGTCCTATCCAGTGGTAAAACCAGTAGTACTTCTAAGGTGAGAAGGCCATTTGGAAATTTAGATAGATACTGCATGTGATCTGAGTGCTATGGATAAAAATAACAGTAATGATGTGAGTGGATCAGGAGTGTTGTCGTTTGCTTGAAAATGTGATGTGGCGTTTCCAAAGCTTATAATTGAGATATGTATATGATTTCATTTAAAAATGAGGTAAAACTGATGCCTCGCTGTGTGCAAATAAAGACTTCCTTGATACAAAATTGCAGAATACTCCAGAATTTGCTATTAGTTTTCTTTTTTAGTGTATGCATATGGTGCTTGCTTAAATAGTGTTGTGTGTGTAATTATGCAAGCAAAGTAGTCCAAATTGCAGTCCACATCCTAGGCTTTCTGAGATACCAACTGAAAAGAAATCTTTACAAGAGAATATGATTTCTTTATAATTTAAAATTGTTTTATAACCTAGAACTAGGCCTATTTCCCTTGTCAGTTTTTTGTTGCATCTGGCTCCTTTCCATTCTGCCTTTTACATGGTTAGTTCAGTTTTTCCTGCCATGCATTCTCATTTCACAGCTTGCGTGGTCGGTTTAAATCCCAAAGCCATCAGATGTAATTTAAAGAAACAAAGTATTTGAAAGGAAGAAAACTCAAACCTTACGGCTCGTGTGTAGTTTTAATTTTTTTTTAATGTGAGCTGGTTTCCTTTGCACGTTTCTTCGTGTGAGTGGATGTGGCAAGTTTTATATTTTAGGTGTGTAGTTGTCTGATTTCATTTCTTACTGATAAGATAAAAAATTCTTGAATTGGAATTAATTTTCCTGCTTCTATCACAAATCGTGCAGACGTGTGTTACAGATATTTGATTTACCTGTGAAACTGTACCATGGCAAATCGATTCAAGTCATTATTGTCGTCTCTTTTTCATTGATAGAGTTTATAATCAGGACAGCATAAATTCTGTCGTTTGTGGTAACTTTTTCCTGTTGTATATCTACTGTTTGTGCCATGTTTCTAGTGAGTGGGTTTTGCTAATGTGTTTAGTGCAAAGTTAAATCCATTAATTCTTGGAAGAGGAGATGGCCATGTATTGCTTTATTCTTGAAGTAGTTTAACCATTACTGGTGTGCAGTACATGAGAGCTTTGAAGCTAAGAGACCTTCCTATTTGCAGTTCTCTTCCACAGCCCACCGGAGGTGTTTTCTTTTTCGCTGGAGGGTGGTGGAGTCTTTTGGGTTTGTATGTTGGTTTTTGTTGTTTTGGTTTGGTTTTTTGTTTGTTTGGTTTTTAAGGATAAACTGTTGCTCATTAATTTTCTCCATGAAATCAAGTTTCCGGAAAAGTAGCTTCTGGTTTTTTTTCCCTTTGTAAGCAACATCTAATATAGTGTGCTGGTGGATTAATCCCCATGTGTGTTACAGAATGGGGAAACCATACATCAGACCCAGTTATTCTGTGGATTTGAAAATGAGAGTTATTTACAAAACTCTCCTGGTCACTTGTATTATTTGAAGCTCATTTTGGAGGTTTTCAGGCAAATGGCAAATAGCAGTTCTGCGTCAAAATTTGCCAGCAAATTCTCCATATGTGGAAGTGTGAAGTCTTTCGAAGTTTAGGCTATTAGCCTGTGCAGGGAAAGAGGATGGAATAACTTTTGAGCTGCTGAATTGTGTGTCAGGGTTTTTCCTGAATGGAGTGTGAATGTGTGTTGCTTCAGTGTGTATGGATTGAACTGAAGAACCTGTGGCTATTCGCATTTTTAGGGTATACAAGGTGTGCCCACAAAACACGTTCAGGAGGAATAGTCAGTGCACTTGGGATTCAATTCCTAAATTATTTTGCCTGTGGAGACATGTCAGAATTGTTCCCAGCAATTCTGCCAGGTT
This sequence comes from Pitta sordida, assembly GCA_013390025.1. Classification (NCBI taxonomy): domain Eukaryota; kingdom Metazoa; phylum Chordata; class Aves; order Passeriformes; family Pittidae; genus Pitta; species Pitta sordida. Next base: position 31,784 of record WEKX01026248.1, read on the forward strand.
TAGCCAGGATATCAAAAAGCTACATTTTTAAGGGATGGAGGTGTTGGGCAACAGAGGTTAATTGGAATGTGCGTGGGAGTCCTCCAGCTCCTCTGGGTGTGAAGAGAGAAATTTGGAGGTATGCATTTGAACAACTCAAAGGTGAAGTTCACATTGAATGCATGGGACTTAATAGCCATGTTTGGCCTAACATGAGAAATGTAGGATATTTTTAACAGTGACTTGTAAAAAGTGTGATTAAAATTGGGCTTGAAGGTTTTTGTTGTTGTTCTGCTGTTCAAAGTTTTAAAACGTTTTACTTGCTTTTTGAGCCAAGTAGTCTTACTCATGCATGCAGATAGGGTTATAAGTATTTATACATGCAGATATCCAGGTGAAAAGTAAATAATTGCGTTACCTGCTGCAGGTTGATCTGCTAATGTTGCCTGAAGTGAAGCGAGAGGTCAGTCCATTTCAGTTAGTGCCAATTTTTGTTTAGTCTTTAATAAAAAATACTTGTTATGATCTCCCTGTCCTCTGTTACACTCCCCCCACCCAAGTGGATGAGTCCTCGAACTTCTTATTTTTATTTCCAAACCAGTATTTTTCTAAAAGTCTCCAATGTTGAAATGTGCTAGAAGATAGCAGTAATATAGGGAATTTAGATTTTTTTTTCTTTGAAATGAGTTACTCTTACTCATATGGTATTCAGTAATGTCTTCATGTCTCTTTTCGTTTCTCTAAATACTGACGTAGGGATACAGTTTTCTGGGGTTTTTTAAAGGGAAAAGTAGCTTTGAAATTTGCAGACTTGCAAATACACACTAATGGATCACTACAGTAAGGATTTATCTTTTACTTTTAAAGACTGTCTGAAAACATATTATACCGCATCGCATGTTTGCTCTGCTGTTGTGTTTGTTTAAGGAAATGTGTTGGAAATCTGATTATTTGTATTGAAGTCTTATTTTCGTGTTAACAGACATAACTTTTTATTTTTCTCTGCTGAAGAGAATGAAACTGAGAAGCATTCATACCACTATGAGTAAATGTTCTAAATGAAGGACTCCCACAAAATGAGATAATGTCAGAATAAATCCAAAGGCTGTGTACTACTAGAAAAAAAGAAGTCATCAATCTGATGCCTTCCTTTATGTCTCATAGAAAATCTGAAATAAGCTTGATTTCTGGAACAGTTTTGTGCTTGGATCGTGGTCAGGTACTTCATGTTTAATCAATCTATAGTTAGTGCCAAAACCTTTTAAAATGATTGGGGGCTTTTGTCAAGGCCAGATGAGTTCTTGTGGGGTTTTTTGTTTTTTATTGTTTCAATTTCTGAAGCAGATTGATTAACCTTATTTTAAATATTAAGAAGCACGTACAATTTTGACTGTATTTTCTGAAGTACCGCAGGAAGATCAGGAGTTACTTATAAACTCGGAGTTGCGAAGTTCTTAACATGCTGGCAGATTGGGTAAGAGATGTTGAATACTGGCAAATGCTTTGCTTTGCTTTTGATAATTTTCTAGCCCATAAAAATAAAATATTCTCATTTAAAACCAGCCAGAGGAGAAATTAAGATTTCTCAATGTTTTTCCAGGGAGGAAAAGGGACTGAAGCACCATTTCTTTCTCTTTAATATCTAAGAACTGATTGACTCTTTGTTCTTTTCTTTCTTTTCTCCTTTTTTTCTTGGGAGTTTGTAATATCTGCCTGATGAGTACATAACAGTGGTAGAAGGTCCTGAGAAGAATTTTAAAGCAAGATAGTATTAAACTACCTATGTGAATAAATTGTTAGAGAAAGTAAGAAATAAAATATCATGGGAGGCAAACTAATATGAAAAAAAAATCTGATGGGGAGCATCATTGACGAAACTGAGTTCTGTGAGCCCTAGAGTTTACGTGTTTCCCTTCTGCCTTATGTGTCAGTAACTGAACTGCTCTGACTTACCATGTGGGGTGAGCATTTCAAATAATCAGTGGTATGAACTGAGCACATCCAGAAATTGATCTGCAGAGGAAGGCATTTCGTACTGTCACAAGGAGCTGAAAGTTGAATACTCGGGGTCGTAGTTCAGTGGCTTTAGGTGGGGCCAGAGTGTCTGAATGCTCACTTTCCTTCAGTCAAAAGCAGCAAGATATTTTCAGCTTGAGGACTTATTTGCTTCTGTCAGTGTCTGGCTGCAAAAATGCTCATGCTGTCGGGAGGGAAATGATAGCACAAGTGCAGGAACAAGTGGCAAGCAAAAGTGCTTCTTTTTGTAGCAATGCCAGAGTAAAGCAGGGATGACACTTGAAAGTCACGGCTGTCTGGTCCTCCATGCAGCATCTGTCTGCTGTGTTTGGGCAGTAATGAGGGACTGTGTTTGAAGAGGTTAATTTAACTGTTAGAAACAGGCTGGGAATAATGGATGAAGTAAAGTACATGTTGTGGTCAAAGCTAGCTGAAGTCGAGAGTTAAATATAGGGAGAGGGAGCAGGTACTCCTAACAAATCTGGACTAAAAGTTAGGATTCCCAGTATCTAAGATAGGAGCATTCCCTAGCAACATATAGGACCCTTGTGGGTCCCTTCCAACNACTACAAGTAAGTGTGTAGTTTCATTGGATTAAGTATGTCATGAAACTGTACTCTTAGTCCACTGATAGCCACTCACTCGTGGCTGTAAGAGGAAAGGGTGTGCATAGTCGTTTTGTTTATGATTGATCAAGGTAGTTTGTGNGTATTCATAAGGATCGCAGGAAAGATAAAAATCAGCCATTGAGGGAATTCTGTTACATTGTTTAGCTCAGATCCAAGGTGTTGCCTATGTTATAATAATGTTCAACAATCTCTCAGTTGGTAAACTAGTTTTAGTATAGGGAATAAAACTGCAATAAAAATATAGTCATTACAGATAATAAATTAGTTTCATAGTAGCAACCACAATGTATTGATGCCGCAAATGGTGAACCGTGAAGTAGCGCGGGACCCTCAGTTCAGGAAGGATGTCGAGGTGCTGGAACAAGTTCAGAGAAGGGCAACTAGGATGGTAAAGGGGCTTGAAGATNAAATCAGCTGAAATCCTTACTCAAAAAGTACAGAAAAACATCTCAGTAATCTTGAATGTCTTGAAGTATGAGTTGGTAGCTGCTGGGAAAGTAAGAAGGCCCCAGAGAGCATTGTATTTGTGAAGAAATAATTGGGGAGGCACATCCTTCAAGTTTCAGGGAAGCAAGTCATAGGGTGTTTGCTTACTGCAGACATATGTACCACTTGACTTGCTTAATTTCTGCTAGAGTTTGTTTAAGGTTAGGAATGGGAAAAAGGAAAGCGGAAAAATAACCGCAAACCAAAAGACCATTTCGTGTTCTAGGGTTCGTGATTTTAAGTATGCCAAGTGCAAGTCACTTAAANCAAGGTAGTTTGTGATGACCAGGTGTGGATTTGCCACAAAATGGGGATTTCTTTGTTCTCTTAAACCTGTTTTGAAATCAGCTGAAATCCTTACTCAAAAGGTAAGAAAAACATCTCAGTAATCTTGAATGTCTTGAAGTATGAGTTGGTAGCTGCTGGGAAAGTAAGAAGGCCCCAGAGAGCATTGTATTTGTGAAGAAATAATTGGGGAGGCACATCCTTCAAGTTTCAGGGAAGCAAGTCATAGGGTGTTTGCTTACTGCAGACATATGTACCACTTGACTTGCTTAATTTCTGCTAGAGTTTGTTTAAGGTTAGGAATGGGAAAAAGGAAAGCGGAAAAATAACCGCAAACCAAAAGACCATTTCGTGTTCTAGGGTTCGTGATTTTAAGTATGCCAAGTGCAAGTCACTTAAATGGCAGAAAGTAAAAGGTCTGAAAAGAGTCACACTTCAAAGCACATAGGTTGGGCTATAACAGAAGCAGAACCCCATTAGGCTAAGAGGACAACTAATATGAAAAAACCAGGGTTTTAAAAAATTTATTTTAAACATAATGTCAAGTTTAAGCTCTAGTTAAGACTACTTTCTTAAGCAGTGAAGAACTTTCCAATCTGTCTTTTTGAAATATGGTTTCTAACAGTTAGAAGAACTGAAAGTTTCAGCTCTACTGTTAACCAGACAAGGCATCTTTCAAATGAACAAACACATGCAATAGCAGTGGGGAAAAGTGTGCAAACTATGGAGTTGTTAAAGGAGACTAACACAAAAAGTGTTTCTACTGATAGTAACCATCAGTGATTGCACACTGAACAGAAAAGTTCAGTGTGTTCAGGAGTTTGAGTGCCTACCTGTGGTATTCTAAAAGAATTTTGTTAAGAATAAATGGAACCTGCCTTGAAGCCTTAGACTTGTGCTACTACTTATTGACCTTTGATTTGAATGTGGTTCAGCAGTGGTTCTGAGTGGCTGTAGTGGGACCTGTGAGGCAGAACTGAATTGAAGGAATCTACACTAGCTGTTCATTTGCCCTGCGCTGGCAACTAATACAAGCAAATTACAAATGGTTGCTGTTATTGTTTGCCACTCACTACATCTTTTCAGAGCCGTCTTTAGTTGATCAAGACATAGTAGGAAACAGCTTCTTAAAAGCTACTCCGGCAGAAGTAGTTAACACATTAACTGCTTTGATTGAGCAAAGTCTTGTAAAAGAACAAAAAAACACCCTGTGCATGTAGTACAGTCATACCTCACGCTTTGTGAGGAAGGGGTCTTGTCAGGGTCTCGTGAAATGGCTAAGTGGCAAATACGTGTGGGTCATTAATATGCATACAGGCCATGCCCATTGCTCCACCCCCAGCCAACCAGGAGAACTGGGGAGCGTTTTCTGCTCCTCCCCAAGAGGAAGAGAAATGCTCCCCAGCTCTCACAGCACAGGGCACCAAAGGGAAGTGTTTCCGAGCCCTCTCTGCTTGGTGAGACCCCACGGGATTCCCTGGGCTTCTCTTTGGTCATGCTGCTGCTTCTGCAGCCACCGCTGGGCTGCTCCCACTGCTCATACTTGCACTGCCTCTGCAGTGGGCAGCTCTGGGGACGCAGTAGGGAAGGGGGACAGCGAGTGTGCCCCTAGGGGTTGGTTCGGTGCAGGTCTGTGCTGCCAGCACACTCTTGGAGCCTGGGAAACCTTAACTTTGCAACACTGTGGGGGGGTGACATTGGTGTAGGAGTTTCTTTCCCTTCAACTGCGGCGGCTGTGGTACGTACATCCGTGGGTCCCTAGTACGGGAGTGGCAGTGCTGGCTGTATGGACCCTGCAGAACAGAAGCCTCCTTCTGTCACAGCGGCTGCGGTGGCAGCATGGGCATGTCCTGCTGCTGCCCTCTCCCAGCACACAGCGCTGGCCCCACTGCTGCTGCGGCCAGCCCAGCCACTTTTTCGTGAGGCGCTTTCCCTGGGGCTATGTCATCACCAGGTGCAGTCTCTGAGGACAGACCACATTGCCTTTCCTGCCTGTAGCCATGTAAACCGTAACACACAGGCACTGCCCGCTTGCAGTTCGCAGGCGCTCCACACACATGGGTGGGCGGGGCAGAGGGGGAAAGTCAACGTTGCACTCTGGTCGCAGTCCCTGTGGAGGACGATAAGGGCTGTGGCCGTCTGTGGGTGGCTGTAGAAGCTTTAATGCAGACTTTCTCAGTCTTAGAATAACAGGACAGTGTGACTTGTGGTGGTGCTGCGCGGGTCTCAGTGGCTGACTGGGGCGTACTGCGGGCAGGCGGCACTGATGCTTCCCTGCACAGGACTAAAACGCCCCACATGCCCAAAGACGTGCTGCAGCGTAAACCTTCAGCGGTAGGGACCAGGCAAGGAGACACACAGGAGCCGGACGTGAGCTGTGGCGTGGTGTTGCAGGACTGTAAACACCAGGGTGAGCAGGAGGCACCAGTTGCCCTCCCCCGCTGGGCCGGGCCAGTCCTGCCCCACAGGGAGCACCGGCGCCACCCCTCGGTGAAGCAGAGGCACTGCGCGTGTGTCGTCCAAGAAGCTCCATGAATGCCTCCACCAATCACTGAGGCAGATTCTCAGGGAAAATTTTTGCAGTTCGGTGAGGTCATGATGGAGAAGCCACAATGCACCAAGGTATGACTGTACTACTAAACAGAATCCAGTAGAGGTTAAGCCTTTTTAGGCAAATACAAACCTCTTGGCATTTATCTTCCCAAAGAGTGGTGCAGCTGACATGGGTGCCTTAGTAAATGTTTCCTTCTTCTGGTTTATGGGAATAATTTTTCTGTACTGGTAAAACTGAGTGTCAGAAGGATGGCATGGTTTGGCAAACGCTTCTGATGAGGCCTAAACTGCTGCCCTCTCTTCAGTTTTAGTTCTTTGCCTCTTGCTTCTGCCCCAATGTTGCCCCCCCTGCCCCTTGTGTGGATTCAAGAATTTGTGGCTGCTGAGCAAACTAGCACGTGGAGCTGATTTTGTTGAAAAATTTTATTTAAAAATCAAGTGTGTTCATTTTTCTGGGCTATCCAGACAGATGATTTTTTCCTGACCTAGTTTGATTACCGAATCGTAAGCACTTAAGCTCTCATGGTAGAGAAGGCTGTGTAGAAGTGCAAATAAGTGACCACTGTGACTATTACTGCAAAAGATTAAATGTGCTATAGTTGTTTTTGTAGTGAAATATTATTAATAAACTACACTAATCTTTTGTATGTTGTATTTCAGAGATAGAGATTTTTGTTGGTCTGGTTTGGTATCTGAAATACGCAAGCTGACAGTGGCCTTGGGAATATTTTTCTTCCCATAGAAATGAGAATGTGGTATTTTACGTAGATAAGTTTGAAAGAAAGCCACGTTTTGTTTTGCTTTAGAAAATGCCGAAAGTAGAGTAGCAACTGCAAAACTTTGAGGCGTATTTTAGTGTGTGTCTGCTAATAATATAGGTAAAAAGCACTTTGAAGTTCTGTGTCCCCACACCTGCAGCTTACATAACTCAATGTGGAAAGTGTTAGCAGCTCTGAAGTCACAGCAGTGAACAATTTTTCTTACTTAGCCCAAGAGAATAGTATTGCTTCTTGAACATACTTTTTTCCTCATGGAATTCTCTGTATTGTTAAGAAAAGTTTGACATAAATGAAGGAAACAGGTCTGGCAGGTTACAGCAGTAACTTTAAATTTCAGGTTAGTTTTGTTGAAGTCTGTCAATAACTAAGTTTTATGTGTTTTACTGATAGCTTATGTTCGTGTTCTGGGTAATTGTAATGAGTGTCTGCTGGAAGGTTCTTACTCTGGAAAGGTTTAGAATAGGTTCATAGAGAGTATTGTCTTCTTTTGCGTTTAGAGTGCATGAAATAAAATACTAAAAGGAAATTTCCAAGCGTTTCTAAGTTCTAGAGTTTTTGTTTAACGTACCTTCAAAATAATTAGCTGCAGTTGAGCAATCTTTTCATTGTTGTGCTGTATAAAAATCTTGTAACAAAAAAGGCTATTTGAGTTTTTATGAGGTAGTTTGGGAAAGTTCACAACTTTAGGTCTAAGCTTAATGCATTGGGTTTTGATACTTGAATCTTTTTTTGTTTCTAGCAAGTATTGAATTTTTTTGCAGGCTTATGGAAAAATCTTTTTAGTCCATTCTGTTGCTAAAATTCTGCTTTTTGAATTGAATATGAAAGTTATCCTAAATTCTTCTGCCCAAGCAAAAATTTTTTTTTAGTTTGTGAAAAAACATAGAAGTGCTGTGGTGGGGTATGACTATTTTTTGTGTGTGTGTGTTATTTGTATCATGTTTATTTGTTCGGTTCTTTTTTTTTTTCCTGTTAGTTTTACAGATGCTTGAAGAAGTTCAGTGTTGGCTTCAGGTAGGGTTTGTTATATAATGATTTGCCCATTAGTAAGATTGTGTAAGCTCAGGCTGAAAGAACTGTGTGCTGTCTGGATCTGATAAGAGCCTCCAGCTAAAGAGCATACCTGCCACTCCAGAGCAAACCTGTGTATAAGCCGGTGCCTCTTTGTGGTCTCATTGCTGGCACTAGTTTTTCTGTAGTGTTGGTCTGATTTTCTGTCGAATTCTTCCCGCTTTGTAGTTGTGCACAGAAAGCCGCAGCTGTGGATGGGATCGTCAAACTCATCTGTGTTCCAGCAAACCATCTCAAGAGTGAGATTTTATTTATCCTTGGTCTGTTTAATCCGGTTTATGAACAGTACTGGGGTTCATGTAGAGAGCTGGGAGGGGTGGGATGATTGTAAAGTACCGTCGCTGCTGAGGAAGTTACTTTGGTGAGGACATTCGTTATGTAGTATTGAATCTAAAGTAATAAGTTTGTAGTATTTGAGAGTTCATGAAGCCAGCTCAGATGCATGCTTTGGGGTCACCAGTTACTGGAAGTAAGTCACTGTTGACAGGGCTATGGGCATGTTAATGGTGGGGTGGGAGAGATCAAGGATCAGTGTGGTGTAGTTCATTGGGAGACAGTGTTAAGAGTTGGACTCGATGATCCTTGTGGGTCCTTTCCAACTCAGAATATNATGTGGTGTAGTTCATTGAGCGGGGTTCAGTTAAGTACATTCCTTTAGATGTTCGGAGAAGCAAATGTGAAAGTATTTGGCTTTATGGGAGGTGGAAGTAGTCCTTGCTCCCTACCTGCCCATGCACCATCTGAATGATTGTATTCCTTCATTACTTTTCCGTTACTGTAGGCAGCAAAAAGCATGATTGCTTATTGTATTGTTATGTTTGCATCAGACCGCATGTGCAGTTTCTCTGTTGAGTTTTTATCTTCTCCTCCGTCCTCACTTTCCCCCACCGCCCTCATTGAAACTGCTGGTTAAGAGTGCTCTGAAATACAGTATTGCAGCAGTGCATGCATGTATTTAAAATATGTGAATAACCTTAGGAGTGTATATTAATTCACAAAAAAAGAACTGATAAATTATACAGTATAAAATATGTTTTAATTCATAAATATATGCAAACCAAAATACTGAGTAGAGGGAAGATAATGTAGTATTTGTACAGCTTAGAATATTTTTAATATTAAGCACAATTACAAACAAATAACATTCTTTCAAAAGGGCAGACCCCCTCATTTGTTCTCTCATGCTTTTCAGTTGAAAATTTTCATTAATTTATTTTTTCCCTGAAATTTGGCACGGTAGCCAGGGGAGCTTAAATATAGTTTTTGACAGCCTTATGACTGTTTGAATAGACTGCCTAATTTAGAGAATTATCTGTGTGCTTGTCTGTCACTGATGGATATTGCCAAAATGATCAAAGAAAAATAGGACGTTGTCTTTAAATAAGGCTGTTTCTCCGTTCTGTGGGCAAAACAGGAGCAATTTGAGCTGAAATTGTTCTACACTTCTTTGTCTCTTGTTGTGAATCCTAAATGTATTGTACACAATTTCTCTGCTGAAAAGTAAATGTTGGCTGATTTAAGCTTATAGACATTAATGTTTGTAAAATCTTACCGTAAACAATGTGGATCTTGTACAGGGTTATGCAACACTCAGCAGGATTTATTTAAAACACAAATGTATACGCTTTAGGACACTGCCATTTTTTGGTTTTCATTTCCAGCTACACAGGTATGAGTAGATACTGAAAAGAATAGCTGTGTCTGTTTCTATTTTCTTGTAGGGTGTGGCTTTTTTGTTTCTTTTTTTTTTTTTTTCTTTCCTAAATCAGTGTTTGGGTGGCTTCAGGTTGTCTCATTCCTAATACCATAGTTCAACCCCTTTGCTGTCCCAAAAGAGGGATTAGTTCTGTTATTTTTCTTGTATTTGATGGTGTTGTTTGGAATTACATTGGTCCTCTCATTAGTGTGCAGTAATCCCTTGAATTTCGCCAGGGTTCGGTGCTGGGGGGATGCTGCAACAGCTGAATTCCAACAGCGGATCATACATATGCAAATAAACCATGCCCATTGCCCCACCCCCAAGCCCCGGAGCGCCAGGGGGGAGATCCTGGCACTTCCTCGCGCCATGTGACAGGACAGAGGAGCCAAGGGGATTTTCTCTTCCCCTCCCTATTGCGGTGTGGGAGGGCATGGGGGGATAGAACCCTCACCCTCACGGGCACAAGCAGCAAGGTGGGGGTGGCCTTGGGGGTGTGCCAGGCATAAGCAGAGACATGGCACGCCCCCATCCCCCGGCGCAGGCTGGTTCCACCTCCTGGTGTGGCAGAGGCACTCTGCACATGCACGCACAGAAAACCCCTGCGAACAATTGAGGGATGTCTATGGCGTCTTCACTGGAAAAGAACTCACGAAGAAGTGAAGCTGTGAAACTTGAGGTGTGAGGAGGTGAGGGATTACTGTAATTATCTAAAGTTTAGTGTTACCCCTGCATGGGTGTACTCTATAGCTCAAGGAATTCAGTAGATGTAGTAAGACAAGTAATGGATGGATGTCACGAGAACTGGTGAGCAGATTGCAGCAGGGCTGAGCTGTGTGTGTGGGGCGGGCTATTTATGTGTCTTCGCTTCAGCTCTGCAGTGCTGCGCTCTGGAAGGACTGGCTGGGTTCAGTGCAGCTTTGGACTCATGGTATTGAGCCTTTGTGTTCGTGCACCTCCTTGTTTGCTGTGGCATCGGGGTGGTTGCCCAGTGTGGAATGAGGCAGTCCCTTGATCTGTGAGTGTTGACACTAGAATCTAGTTGACACTAGAATCACTTGAGATGTCTCACCACATTTCCCAGCGTTCCCTCTTCTGCAAAGAAGGTGCAGGGAGTTATGGCAAGATTTCCCTCCTTAGTGTGATGCCAGGTAAGATCTGCTCCAGTTAGCTCAGGTTCTGGGTGGAAATCATTCTGCACCCTGGGAGGTGAGCTTTCTCTAGAAACAGTGTAACTGCTTTAGAGTCACGCTTGCTTGCTTTGTATCTGTGTTGGAACTGCCATAATATGCCTAGAAATAACTGATTTGGCTGCTGGGTAGTTTATTTCTTTTGGATAAAACTTTTCTGGACTGGGATCTTTGGCAGTTAGGTGGTTTCAGTGAATCCTTTTTATCAAAAGGATAAAAAAACTGAGAAAGAATAAGATTTTAAAACAATAGAAAGAACTAGTAGGATTTAGGAGGGAAAATGGGGACAGAGTAGAGGGACAAGGCCTGAGGGCTCTCAGAATCAGACCATTGCACTAAGACAATCCAGTATCATGTTTTATTTATTATGTACATGGAAACTATTTAACACTGTGCTGTCTTCAGGCAGATGGGATTTGGCTTGTGCCACTTCAGCTGCTGTAGAGAAAGAATATTCTGAAACTTTCTGTGAAACGTTGACTAGTTCTGACAAACTGATCATAACATTCACTCGGTTCTCTGCTCTGCCATCCTAGTTGCGCCTCCCATGCAACGTAAGTTAAGGAAAATAACCTGTGCATTTTCCTTGTCCAGCAAAATGAAAACTGTAATTTGTTAGAGCTCAGAGTACTGTCACCATTTCTACTGCTCACATTTGTAAGAGAGTGACTTGGGAAAGGTTTTACTTAGACATAAGTACTACAGAGTGCAGTTAGACCAATAGTAAGGCTCAGACAGCATCTACAATCCTGAATTTGCCCCAGAGATTGAGTTTATGCTCATGTTTTCCTGAAGTCCTTTAATTCTCCAAATTACTGTTGCCTTCGGGAGCAGGTATGGGGGGAGGTAATGTCCAGCATCCCTCTTGTAAGAGTTCATAGTTATGTCTCATTTTTTGCTCTCCCAGCACTGGCTGTCCTTGCCTGTGAAACTTCTTATCCCAGGTCTATTCTCAGGTTTAGCTTCTTAAATGTATAGTTTTGGAGATAACGTTTTCATAGACATTGGAAATAATCACTGGTGTTTCTCTGTAGTTCTAATATGAAGATAATGGATCAATTGCACTAGGAGAATTAACTCTGTCCACTGTGAATATACTTTTCTTGCCTTGTCTCCTGACTTGAGTTTTTTGTGGAGTTTTTTGTTTGTTTTGTTGGGTTTTTTTCTGTACTTCCTTCTGAGATTTGTGATAGAAAAAACAATTGCCTCCTACCATAGTGTGTATGTTAGCAACACTGTAATTTGCTTTGGTGATGTTTAACTGCCCAAAACCATACAAACACAGTTCACTTGGTTTGGAAAACTGCTGCTCAGAGGTCATTAATATATCAATCTTGAAAATACGTGGAAATTTTTTACAAACATACATCCAGGACACTTTTTTCCCTCAGCCGTAGTTTTTCTATAACTTATCTCTGCACATATTCCTTTTCCACTCAATCCTCTTTCTTGTAATATGGTCTTGCCACTTAAGAGGCAGTTTTTAAATTGTTTATATATATTTGACTTACTGTAGGATGTATATCTTACCGACTGCTGCACATTAACATTATTGCTTTATCTAGAAGAACTTTTCCTTGCTATAACTTGGCCGTGGTGCTTCCCCCCTGCCATTTTCTATGATTTGGGTTTTTTGGGGCCTTGAACATTAAGTTGTTGCCTATGCCGTGCCCCAAGTGACAGCTTGAAACTAGTGCAAGAAGAGAGTGTTCTTATAATTCATGTTTGTTTTCAGATAAATTACCTGAGTGTTCATAAGTTATGCTGTTTTAAAAGGAGGTATTAGTCTTCTGGTGAAGTGGGGTTTTTTTTACCATTTTAATACGACAGAGGACAATAATGTTCATTACTGGAAAATTGAATGGATTGGATTTTTTATTTGATGGATATGTATTTCTGTCAGGTTTTAAATCCTTGTTAGTGGGGTCTTCTTGGGGCTGTATTTGAGTTGTATGAAAGAAAGATGGAAATTCTTTTGGGTTTTGTCTGTTGTGTTGTTTTTAATCCAATTACATGATTTCCATATAGATCTGCTTTCGATGAACAGGGCTTATCTGACAACTTAATTTCAGTTAAGAAAGCTTTTTTTTCAGCCTTAGTCGTGTGTTTTCTTCAGGAAGCTGGAATAAGGGCTGTAGTTGATACAGTGTTAGAATAAGTAAATCTGTGTTTTGGTTTCATGGGCTATGTTACTTCAGTATTGTCTGCTCAGCTTTCATTTTTCTTTTGAGTTCAGTGGTGCCTTTTCCATGCCTTTTGGCGGAATGATAACTGAAGCAATTTTGATGTTCTGTATTCCTTACAAATTGAGATTCTGTCTGTTATTTAGAGGCACTTATTCTGTCTAATTTATTTCCAGATAATGGGACATTTTTGCTTTGCTTACGTTAGCATATAATATAATGTAATTTCTGTACTTTATAATGCTTTTATGCTATTCTCTAACCAATATCACAGTGCACTTTGAATCACTGATTGTCTTGACCATGTTCTAACATGAATGGTCCAGGATTATCTTTTAAAACTATTAGTTTATTTTTTTTTTAACCCTTGTAACCACTGGGGTTGTGGCAAATAAGATACAGGTGGATTCTGCTTGCTGCCTTGTGCATGGGAGCAGAATAACCATATTTAATGCTTTGTTCTAGATTTCCCTGCCCACACCGGTTCTCTGTCCTCCCCTTCTCTCTAGTCAGGTGCACTATTTGGTACCTGTATGGTCATCCCTTGATTATTGCAGGACCGTGGGTCTCCACCCCCCCTTGTGAAGCTCTCACTCCACAAAGATATCATTATGCTCATCAATATGCAAATTAGCCTTGCCTGCTCTACTGCCCCCCTCAGCCCTGGCACCACCCCCCTGTGTGTTGGTGTTTGTGTTTGTTGGTGGCTCCTGGTTCCCGGAGGCACCCCACACCGGGAAAAACCCCTCTTTTCTGCTTGACTGGAGGTGCTGGGATGAGGCTGCCCGAGCCGCCCACTCCTTTCCCCCCATGCCAGGGCTGTGGGCTCCTTCCCCCTGTGTATTGGTGTTTATGTTGGCAGCTCCCAGCGCCTGTGGGCACCTTGTGCTGGGAAAACCCCCGCTTTTCTGCTTGGCTGGGGATGCTGGTGTTCAGAGCCACTTGCGCCGCTGTCCCAGTGTCTCTCTGGATGAGTTGACCTGGTCTTGCCATTCTTGGAGTAGAGATGGTATCTGGTCTTGGACACCATGTCTACCCCGAGAATGTGTAAATCTTACATAACTGTGTAAATCATTCCCAGGGGGATGCGGGGGGACCTGCGCACCTGTGGGACCACATGAGCACATGTTTAAACACAGCTCGCACCGCGTTCGGCCCCCTCCCCAGGCCCCCCGCTGGCTGGGCCCCCCTTCCCCAAGTGTGGAAGCCAGGGTGAGTGACCAGCTGCACCTGGCCAGGTCCTTGCAACCAGCCCGAGCCTGGCCCCTGTATGGTGGCCACGGCTCCCAGACCTGGCGGACACAGCAGGCTGGGACCACAACCCCAGCGCTGGGGGAGACACCTAATGCCCAGTTCAACAGCCAGCAGGGAACTCAAGCCTAACTTTTGAGGATGAAGCCAGCACTGTGTTTGCGAACGGTCACCTCGACTTGTTTTGCTTACAAGTGAGGAGGCATGGGAATGAGTTGGAACAGTACCTGGGCAGCTACCGGCACCCACCTACTGCCTGTTTCTGTGGAAACAGTGCAATGGTGCAGTGCCGGGGTCACCTCTGGGACTGTCTCATCAGCCCTGCTGTTTCTCTGGTGGCGGTGCCTAGGAAGGCTTTGTGTGCCACTGCTGATCGTGGCATAGTTGACCGTACCAGCAACTCCTGATGGACGCATGACTGATAGCAGAGTTCCACCACTGCCCCAGGAGCCCTCAACAAAAACAGCTTTGCCAGTGCCGGCATGTGTGGGCCGGCAGAGCGCTGCCTCTCCGCTCCAGGCGGTGCGGGCGGGCCAGCAGAGCACTGCGCCAGCGGTCCGTGTGGTGTGGCGGCTGTGCTAATTTGAATATTCATGACTCTCTATCTTTGCATGTTCATGACTGTGAGTTAGCACGCACCACAAAACACAGTGTGGTGTTTGTGGAGGCAACACCCCGGGAAGAAGTGAGAGCAGAACCGTGAAGTAGTGAGGGTTTGCTGTATTCCTCTTTTCTGCAAAGAGTATTTCCCATGATTTGGGTTGCAATTCTGCCATTTTTTGTAGGTTAATTTTCATTCTAAATATAACCCCCTAACCTTTATTCTTACAAAATATGACTATTAAGTTTTGCATGTAAATTTGTGTCAGGCTCTTATGGACTTGCTCTCTGTTGTTCAGCATAAATGAAAGCATGGTCTTGAGAATAAAAAGGTTCTGTATTAATTCCCCCCATCTCCCATTATAAAATCTGATAGAACTCAAACCTGACCTGTATGGAGCTACTGAAAATAGAGCAGCAAGCTTTTAATAACTTGGATAAAGCTGTACACAAGTGCCAGAGAAGCTGTGGTGTGGGGCACTGTAGTTGGTATTGAGCATTTGACTCAAGCCTGAAGATGACACCTTTGTTCATGTTGATGTGCCTCGATAATTAGAAGGGTGGGAATTGTTTCTACTCAAATTGATTATGCTTCTTTGAGAATGTATTAACCATGGGCAACTGGACATTGCAGCCTTTCAGTCCACATGGCTATTGTGAATGATATTTTGAGTTATTTAGAATTATTGCAGGTTGTTACAGTGCAGCTCTTGAGAGGAAGCCAGTCTTTGATGTAGTGGTTTAGTTTCAGGATGCTGTCAAAATAGTCACTGCCAGCATAGTCACAGCATACGGTCCTTGATTTTGAAAAATACTGAACAGATTGTTATATTCTAGCAATGTGCTTGGATTATAATGTAAAAATAAAACTTCATTGCCAACAGTCCTGCAACATAAAAACAAAGCAGTTGGCACTGGGAGAGTGATCAGTAGAAGTGGAATCAGTGGACAGTTTGGGGTTTTATAGAACACTTGAGAAAAGAGCAGTCTTTTTCTGACTGTTTCAAAACTCTTAATGTAAATTTCTAGAATTTTTTTCATGCTTGAGAGGACTGTACTTGGGATACCTCTTTGCACTTGGGGTCAACTCTAGAAGCCTGTTGTAGGAGTTGGTGTCTTAGTGAAGAGGGCCCCTCTGGCAAGAAGGAAAAAAGTTTGTCTGCCATGAATGTAGATCTCCAGAAGTTAATTTACATGGATTCGTGCAAGGATTCTGATGTGGGAATCTTGATTTGTTCCTCTGCAGTGGGAATCTTGATTTGTTCCTCTTCACCCCTTTAAATCCATCAGGTACCTTTTTGTGTAGAGGCATTAGAGGTGCTTAAAGCAAATGTGAAGGGAGGAGTCCCACTGATTTGTAATTAAAATCACTGTTCTCTGGTGTCTATCACTTAAATATGTTTTCCTTTTTTTTTCCTGTTGGATTGGAATGGTATCGCAAGTGTCTGATTGAAGGAAATGAAAGGAATTAGATATGAAAGTTATTAAAGGAATGTCTCTGTCCTACCTAACTTTCACTCTAGCTTCTTTAAGTAGTAGCATCAGATTTGGTAGTATTGACATGACATTGTCTCTTGCAGGATAGTCATGGGTCAAACCGGAAAAAAATCTGAGAAGGGACCAATTTGTTGGAGAAAACGCGTAAAATCAGAATATATGAGACTGAGGCAGCTCAAGAGGTTCCGGCGTGCAGATGAAGTAAAGGTGCTTTGTCTTTTGATTCTATTGCTTATAAAATCAGGCACATATTGATTTTTTTTCTGAAGTGTGAGCTCTTTTTCTGTTAACACCTGCTGTAACAATTTCATTGAATACTTTGTTAACCTACTGAAAATTTGTCTTGACTCTGTGGTCTTATAAAGAGGTATGATACGTTTATATGTGATTGGATTGAGAATGTTAGGTGTCAGATGATACTGTGGAGAGCAACTATGGCAACTTCTTTAGCTGCATGCTCTTTAGAATTTAGTTCCGTGCTAAACCTCTCAGTCTCTAAATGTGAGAACGTGGTTTGAATTGAAGAAAGGGATAATGAACTGTGTTAAATCTCACTGACATTTAAACAAAATCTGTATGGTAGAGTTTTGAGCACTTTTTTTTTAACCTGTCTGCTTTTGCTTATACTTTTAGTAAATATTATAATGCCTGAAGATGCTAGCAGATGAATTTAGAGTCTTTGATTTATTTGTCATGTTGTGATTAATTTTTAGAGTATGTTTAATTCTAATCGTCAGAAGATACTGGAAAGAACTGAAATCTTAAATCAAGAGTGGAAACAACGTAGGATACAGCCTGTTCACATCATGACTTCTGTGAGCTCATTGCGCGGGACCAGGGAGGTTGGTTAACATGTGTTGTGGTAATTCCACTTACAAGGTTGTTAGCATGTTTTCATTGTATTGCTGGAAAATCGGCTGTTCTTTGTTTCCTTTTTCTCTCCCCAGCATGATATGACTTGGTAGCTTAATATGTTTTGTATGAGTCTCTTAAAAATTTGCTTATTGTATATTACTTTGATCATGTGGTTTCTGGAAAACAATAAATATGTAGCAGGCTACACAGTTTTGAATGACACACAGAAGTGAAATTCCTTTTATGTATGGTAATACTTGGATCATATGTCAGTGTCCTTTTGTCAGGCTGTATTTTTCTCTATGATATTGAGAGTTTACTCTTGCACCTATTGGAGTTGGGCCCCAGTTGTACAAATGAGTACAAATGAATTACTTTTTTCTTTTCTTCCTTTTTTTTTTTAAATTNGAGCATACTAATTACTGCATTTCAGAGCCAATCTCTGTCTCGTAAATCATAACTATATGCTTGATTTAAGATTGCCGTAATTTATAGTGAGAGAAGTGAAACAAAGAAATGGTGGAGACCTTAAAAGATTACTTTAAACTCTTCTCTTAATACGCTAAATTTCTTCAAAGTTGTGTGAAGTCATTCAATGACTTGATGGAAAGGTTCTGTGAGAGCCTTCAACCAGAGACAGCAACATGTCCTGTGCCTACTAAACATTAAACTGAGTTTCATACCAAAACAACAGGGCAGTGTAACTCAGATTTAGTACCAAACATGGA
The DNA here is from genome assembly GCA_013390025.1 of Pitta sordida. NCBI lineage: Eukaryota > Metazoa > Chordata > Aves > Passeriformes > Pittidae > Pitta > Pitta sordida. The sequence continues at coordinate 49,582 of WEKX01026248.1, forward strand.
GTCATTTTGACATAGCCCATTTGTCAGCCCGAGACTTCAAGTGCCAAAGATAAAACTAATTAGTTTTTTTACTTTTGTATTCTTCTTTAAAAATACATGAAAAATATGCTAGATGGCTGCTAGCTAAAAAATTAAACATTAACCCGAAATGAAAATAAAGCAGTAGCATAGGATAGTGTCTTGAATATTAATCTACGCAGTGGAAATCTAATTTCATTTGCTGCAGCTTCAAAAGAAAAGAAATAAATCTGGCTTGTGTCATTCTACTGGAGTACTGTCTCTGTATACTGTTCGTTACATTACTTTGTGTATTTCTTCAGCAATGTGAAGCTCTCTTCATCTTTCCCTTCTGGAAACGAGAAAGATCTTTTGTCTCCACTTGCTTTTTTCCTTTCAGCTAGCTATGATAGGTGTTCTAAATGTTGTTCTACCTACCTCCAAATCCTCTTTGTTGTACTTCTCATACTTGGTATGTTTCTGTGTGCTTTCGTTTTTGGTTTGTTTTTTCGGAATTCTTCATACTACTGTCCAAGAATTTAAGAGAAATTGATCTGTGCCTGTTAACTGTTGGTTAGATGTGAAAGGATAATGTAGTGTTGTCTGTATTTTTATGGATTGTTTATTCTTTGGATGCTTCATGAACCTCTGAATCTCCAGAGTAAAAGTCCTGTGGCTGAAAACCTCATTGACATGTCCATAGAGTTGTTATTATTATTATATTAAGAGTTAATTTTCATTTTTCCTTTGTAAGCAGTGAGCCTAATCAAAGGCTTGAGGATAAGATGAAGATAAACAGACAGTAATGGGAAAACAAGGCAGGAGTTAAACAGGCATATGGAGGTTTTATTAAGAAGATGTCTTGCTGGCATTAAAGCAAAATTTTATTTATTTTTATAACATAAATAATACATGATTTCTGCAGTGTATTGATCTGAAGCCAGGAGGGGTATTCAGTTGCCTCTTGGATGGCTTGAGTATATACACTAATATCAGTGTAGCAGCACCAGGTACTAAATCTGTTTTGAGATACCAAACTTAAATTGTATTGTGGGTTGAATAGTCTGAGTAAAATACTATCACAGACACTTAATAAGTGGAAAAAACCCATCATGATCTATTAGCAAAGGTATTGACATAGAAATAATTCTTGATTTTTTTTTTTCCTGCTAAAACTATTTGTACTATTATGCCCTAAAAAAATGATGCATTTCTCAAAGGCCGATTTTGAGAAACTCTTTGAATTTTGTATGTTGTGGAGCATTCTGTAATTTGATTTTTTTTGTTTGTTTTTTTTCTGATGTTGTTATGTAAGTGTAACTTCTACCTTTTATTTCAGTGCTCTGTTACCAGTGACATAGATTTTCCAAAACAAGTCATCCCACTTAAGACTCTAAATGCTGTTGCATCTGTGCCTATAATGTATTCTTGGTCTCCCCTTCAACAGAATTTTATGGTAAGTTTAGACAATTCAGGTAACCTATGATCTTGTGTGGCCTTTACCAAAATGCTGATTTATTTGCAAGTATATAACTAGTGTAATGAGAAATGTTTTCTGAATGATATAAATACTTTTTTATAAGACAATCAACCGACATGTCTGCACCAGAATAGTAATCCTTATGTCATAAAGGGAACTTAATCCTCAAATAGTCTCCCCACATAATGGTCATTCTCATATAGCACCTGAGTATGGCGTTTTTTTCTGAGTAGCTTCACAGAAGCCGTAACACAAGATTTCTGTTGTAGGTATTCGACTTACTTGAAAAGGTTAGTTTATTGCAACTCTTTGTCAAATGATTTTCTATATGATCACTTTTGCTGGCTGGTTATTATGATAATAATTGTTACACAGTGATTTAAATAACCATTTTTTATCAGTATACATACGGAATTCTTCCACACATTTTTCTACTTGCTTTCAATTCATCAGTGTTTGGATATTTTGGACTGCTGCAGAATCATGAGCAGCAGGAAAGTTTGCATTTATTTTCTTAACAATAAAATGTTCGTTTGTAGTGTTGGAAGATGCAGCTGAGTACCAAGGTTGAGTATGATTGCATTTATTCTATATGCAGACAAAAAAAAGACACTGGAGTTCAGATTAAAGTGTCAGGCATGTTTCTCTGCATGCTGCTTAGACAGCTTGAATTTAGAGTCTGTTTGTGGCATATTTTCTTATCTGTGGCAAAACAGTGAAGGGGTAGTTTCCATTGTGATTTCCAACATTACTGTAGAAGAGAACCAAAGGAGGACAACTGAACTTACCAAACGCAAGCTTCCCAAAGCTAGGTTACTTAGTGAGTTTCCATAGTAGAAGTTTGAGATTAGAAGCTAGTTGTTAGTATTTTACGCCAGTCACAGTAAGTGCAAAAATTCGTTAATTATCAATGATGATTTTGTCATACAGTAAACCCTCAGTACTTCGCAGTTCTATTCTCTCTGGTTCAGTATGTTGCTTTTTTCCTTCCTGTCGTGAAGACGACCTCATTCTTTGTGGTGTGTTTTCGTCTGCGCGTGTGTGTAGTGACCCACAAAGACAGACACTTCATGACTATGCAAATAAGCCACGCCCATCACCCCACCCCTCAGCTCCAGAGCACTCTACCACTGTGGCCGGGCCGCCACGCTGGCTGGAGTGCTGGCAGAGTGGTGGCAGCCCCAACACAGTGGCAGGGTGCTCCAGGGCTGAGGGAGGTGGGGTGATGAGTGGGGCTTATTTGCATATTCATGAGCTGCCTATCTTTGCAGATCACAGTCTTCTCAGGACTTGGGGAAACCCGAAACCCCACAGGATTTGAGGGTTCACTGTATTTTTTTTGTTAGTGGTAAATGTGCTAGAGCAGCGAAGCCAGGTAGTTAAGTGTGATAGCTAGGCTCTTGTAGATTGTGGAAAATAGCAATGCAGAAAGAGTCGCTTGAAAATGAAATTTAAAATGGTTTGATTATACCTGTTGTTCCTAGGTAGAGGACGAAACTGTTTTACATAACATTCCATATATGGGAGATGAAGTGCTTGACCAAGATGGTACCTTTATTGAGGAACTGATCAAGAACTATGATGGGAAAGTGCATGGAGACAGAGGTGAGCCCAAACACTCAGGTATACTAATCACTTCTTCCTACGTAAAATAATTTTTGTAGTGCTACTTGTTAAGGCCTGATGCTTGATTGTTGCAGTAATATCTCTCGAATCTCTACGTGATGTAAACATTGGATATAATTGACTTCCTTATTTAGATGTATTGCTTTGCATTTTCATAAGGCAAAGTGTTAAAGTGGTAGTGTGGAGAAATTAAGCATATGGATTTTTTCCCTATACTATACAGTGATTATTGGTATTCAATTTTGTGCCCAGAGCAGCTTTGTAATAAAATATTGTAATGTCCCTATGTGTCCTACCTCGCAGAAAGTGTCAGGAGAGCTGTGCATAACTCTGATAACGACAGCATTAGCAAATGCAATTCAATAGAATAACCTGTTGTAAGTTTGTAATTTGTTTTGTTTTGGTTTTTGTTTTTTTCCCTTTAAGGAAGTTATTAGCTATTTAAAAGCCTCCTCTCTGTAAGTCAGCTGAGAGGAAAGTTGTATCCTTCTGTTGGTACGCTGTATATATTTATTCTCAAGTCTAGTTGATTTCTCCAATGGGGAGCTGGACGACATGGGATGTAATCTGTCTGTTAGTTTGCTAAAGTCTCAGTGAAGTGGTGACCTTTCACTTGCTCTGTGTACTCACTCGGAACTGGCTTATACAAGCCTGAACTTTACAGTTGTAAAGGTTTCTCTTGGCTACTCTTGTTCCCCTTTCATAGAAACATTACCCATATGCTCCACCCCTTCACTCAAACAGGGAGTAGTTTCTGAAAAATTGCTTGTATTCCTGTTAATGCTGAAGTGACAGAAAGGGAAGTACATTGTTTGAGTTCATCATGTGGCCCTCATGAAGGTTAAGCCTGTGATTCAATAATAAATGCTGCTCTGTCCTACACTAGACTTGTTAATGTCCTCAGGATAGCTGGAGCCTTTATATTCCATAAGGAACATGAAATGTTTCATGGGTTTTGGCCTTTGGATATTTTTACAGATTTACTGATACCCCTGTCAGAGAACTGGTTATGTCATAATGATGACATTACTAGTAACTGTCATCTATTATTGATTTAATTTATTATTAAATGAGTCTAGCTTTAAAATTATTCCTGTTTGAGCATCTTGAGACCCAGGTTTATGATGGCAATTATTGTTATTATGGGTTCTTCAAAACTATGTATTGAAAGTAGAAGACTTTTTTTAGTCTCCAAATGACTAGTATTCTTGAGTGACTGTAATTAAATGTAAGTGCTGTGGGAATCTGTAATCCAGAGGCCTTCCCATGGAGGAGTCAGAATTCTAAACTAGCTCTCTAATTGCATGCTTGGGAGAGAAATTTGTACTAACTTATGTGTGTATATTAATAGTTCTGTTTAAAACCTCTAAACTGTGTTTTCGGTGTCTACATAGTAATAAAACTATTAGTCTCTGTCAGGTTATTTTGACATCCAGCCCCAGTCCAGGTTCAAAAGGATGGTGATAAGCATTACAGTTCCCACACAGCTCATGGTTATTTTTTGAAAAATAGCCAGCTCTGTCAGCATTAACTATGATTTTTCCTATGTGCAAAAGTGCCTTATTGTTTAATCTGTTTTGCCCTCTGAATGTCACAGCAGAATATAAACTAGTAAGGAGATATAGGCACCATTGTAGCCTTCAGTTTTCTCTTGCATTTTTTGTGTATAACCGTATTCTTTTTTTAGCACTTTGCCAATGGTGTCTATAGTGGGGAAGGGGATGCTAAGGAACTGCCAACCGAAAGTCTCTCTGGAGATTCCCTAGGATTACTTTATAGATTGTTAGTATGCATTTCCAGACTGGCCTAACATACCGGGCTGGAACTGGGATTTTGGCATAAAATGTGTTACACAGTCTAGCTAGTAATATTTTTTTAATCTTCCAAGGAATAGAGATTTATTTATGTATACTGGTATGAAGCACAGGGAGTCGGGAAAAGAAGGATTTCCACAAGTTCCCTTCTCACCTTCACAGTTGTCAGTCTAAGAAATGAATGAGTATTTTTAAATCATCCTGTCTCATACACTGAAACTAAGAGGGTAAAAATACAAAATCGGTTTTATAAATGACAACATTTGTTGTAATTTAATTGAAGTATAGAGAGGATTATAAATACTTCATATACTCCTAGTGCTTTCGTGTTCACTCCCAGTTTTGCTGAATTTCAGAATGTGGATTTATCAATGATGAAATATTTGTTGAGCTGGTCAATGCCCTTGGTCAATATAGTGATGATGAGGATGATGATGATGGAGATGACAATCCTGAGGAAAGAGATGACAAGCAAAAAGATCGAGAAGGTAACAGAATGGGTATATCTGTCTGCAGACTTTAAAAATTAAACCCAAAAATTTTTACTGAACCACTTGTTTAACTTGTTCAAACCTGTCTTTATACAATATAGTTTTCAGGTCTAAAGTAGCATGATTTCCTAATTTCCTTTGTCATTTAGTTCAGGAGCTATGCAGAGAGTACCGTGAAGGGCACGTGTGCCAATTTTTCTTAATTTGTGTACTGAGGCAGTCAAGTGCACCAAAAACCAGTAGAGTATCTGTCTAATAAATACTAATAAATACTTTGGTACATTAGCTTAAATGACACATCATTATTCTAAAGTAGGCAGTGTTCTGAATTGCCATCTCCATCTGCTGGTGAAATAATTGTTTCTCCAAATTCTACTAGTAGTCTTCTCTTGGCAGGAAAGATATCCTAAACTGCATTAAGTGATCTGTGATTTAGAAATGAAAACCTTTATTTTTTTACACATTGGAATTTTGATGAAGTTCCCCTTTCTCTGAGCATTGTCTTGAGGTAACAAAGGAGCAGTAATATAATTTTTCTTGTTTTCCAAATATTTTGCTTCCTTGACAGAGAAAGAAAGCCATCCACCTCGGAGATTTCCTTCTGACAAGATATTTGAGGCCATTTCCTCAATGTTTCCAGACAAGGGTACAGCAGAAGAATTGAAAGAGAAGTAAGAAAGTATTTCTCAGGGTATATTGCTGCATTGCTTTATGAAACAAAGATTCCTGGACTTCATTAAATATTTGTTGGTTAGGAATGGTCCCCCTCGTAGCGAGTTCTGTGGCAGTTGTGTAACTTCTGCAAGTAATACTTGAAGGGAATTGGCCATTCCCATTGAGTCAAACAATACAGAAGTGTCATTAGCTTTTTTTTTTAAACTATTGGAAAATGTGTGCTTGTGTTTTCTTAATAATATGTTACATTTTGAAAAATGAAAGCTTCGGTTAAAAGAATAATCTCCTTTTTGCAGTTAATGAGTAATGTGTATGAAGAGTTGATGGTCTGGAAAACAAATGTGTTCTTTCCTAGCCAATTTTATGTTTGTATTAATGAGTATGGAATTAAAACTTGTCATGTCACTAACAGATCGATCTTTTTAACTGGCACATACTTGTTAGGTTGGTTTTTTAAAAAATTTGTCATTGAAAATGCAGAGTGGTACTGGAATAACAAATACTTTTTTTAAAAAGAAGTATACGTAATGAGTAACTTCTATTGTTTTCTTTTAAAGATACAAAGAACTCACTGAGCAGCAGCTGCCTGGAGCTCTTCCTCCTGAATGCACACCGAACATAGATGGACCAAATGCTAAATCTGTGCAGAGGGAGCAAAGCTTGCACTCATTTCACACGCTCTTCTGTCGACGCTGTTTTAAATATGATTGCTTCTTACATCGTAAGTGTGATTAGTGTGCTTGTATATATTGTATTTTTGCAATTCAGGAAACTTAGAAGAACCGTAAGATACAATGCAGAAGGAAGGAAAGAAAATTAAAAATTAAGGCATCAGTATCTCTATAAAGTTAATGAAAACATCTTGTCCATATCAACATTATTTTGCAGTGAAAACTATACCTCAAAAAACCAAATGCACTTGTGTGGGGTAATTTGTTATCCTTTTAGCATTTAGAACTTTCTATAGAATTCCTGACTTGGACCAACCTGTAACATCCCTTCCCTGCTTTATTTCCTACTGTTGTTTCTGTGTAACACTTTCTCAGTTTATGCACGGAGAACAGAATGTATTTTTCCATAAAAATTCCTGGTTATTCATCAGACTTGTTTCATTTTCCAGTAGGGAGAATGAAGACTCATAAACAGTTTAATCATTTATTCTCTCAAGTTACTTTCTGGCCACTTTTTGTGTTGCTGGTTATTCGAAGAATTGTTTCAGAGACGAGTTTTAGAAATTGTGATATTCTTTCCACTGAATTGCTTTTGTGTTGCCCCGTTCTTTTTGGGGGAAGGATTTAACAAGAGTTTAGCCATGATGTTAGTTTTCGTTTGCAAATTGTGAAGAGTTAAGAGAGATTCCAAAGTGCTCCTTGAGACAATTCTTTCTCTGAGAACAGAGTCAAATATAAGAGGAAACTAACACTCAAATATGAAGTGGTTTTGACTTGTAGTGGAATACTATGATGCCCTCTATGCCAAATTAATTGTCTCTTTTGACTTAACTGTTCATTTGCATGTTCCACTGTGAGTGTGCATGCATGTTCATTTGGAAATCTTTGTGCTTCGTCAGCAGCTCCTCATCCAGCACACATGCAACCTGCCTGTATTTGTACTTCACACTGAAGGCTTTGCACAGTGCTGCTGCTTTTTAGTATCCCTTAGTTGCCTTTCAATTTGAGGAGGAATTGGAGTTGTTCTCAGATGGTGGGGAGGGGGGAAGCTCCTATAATAATAGTTACTAGTTGCTATAGTAATTATGCCTTTTGGAGTTAGATCTGTTAGTTTCACTTCGTCCTTGTGCTCTGTTGACAACCCTTGCTTGAAAATACAAGGAAAAAAAATAAAAGGAAGCTCTTATTTTTGAATAATGTTTAAGAACAGTAAATTTCTGGAGGCAGAGCTACTGCCTTGTCCAGCCAGCTTCAAAATGATGTGTTCTGAGAAGCTGTAGGTTTTGTAGTATCTTACTTGCCTGGATGACTCATTCCAACAAGTGCTGTGTGCAGTCTTAGTCTGTAGGACAGGAAGGTGAAGGTGTATGCTGCCTCTTGGTGATCCATTTGTCTGGCAGGAGTTTTATGAGTTCTTTACACTCTCAATAGCCTAACAGAGAGATTGAATGTCATTTTAAAAGGATTTTGATTTTTTTAAGTCAACAAAAAAGCATTGCCCGAACATTGTAAGAACAAATTCTTTCTAATGGCACCTCTGAAGACTAGATATTTCTGCAGAGTGGTTTTAAGTCATTCTTCTCACTGATTTTATGAACTTGTAGGAGTTTTCCAGTGAAGATATGAGTTCCTTTAAAATACACATATATTTCGTTAGTCTACGTGGATTTGTCTTTCACTGTCATTTTTGCAGATTGACAGAAGTAGAACTAAAAGGTTCACAGGCTATTCAGAGTTGGAAGGGACCCACACGGATCATCTAGTCCAACTCCCAAGTGAGTGTACACCCAGGGATCGAACGCACAACCCTGGAGCCATGGGCACCACGCTGCATCCACCCGAGCCTCCCATCACCTAGACCATGTCACTGAGTTCCTCATCCAGTCTTTTCTTAAACACTTCCAGGGATGGCGACTCCACCACCTCCCTGGGCAGACCATTCCAATGAGAGATCACTCTGTGAAAAACCTCCTCCTAACATCCATCCTAAACCTCTCCTGGCACAGCTTAAGGCCATGAACTCTTCTTCTGGTGTCATCGGCCTGAGAGAAGAGATTTACACCCATCCGGCTGCAACCTCCCCTCAGGTAGTTGTAAACAGCAATGAGGTCAGCTCTGAACCTCCTCTTCTCCAGGCTGAACAGCCCCAGTGCCCACAGCCGCTCCCCATAGGGCTCGTTCTCCAGTCCTTTCACCATCCTCGTCGCCCTTCTCTGGACCCTCTCAGGCAGCTCAACATCCTTCTTAAACTGGGGAGCCCAGAACTCCACACAGTACTCAAGATGTGGTCTGACCAGTGCCAAGTACAGGGGAAGGANTGTTCATAAAAGGTTCCACTGACCACACGTTGGTACCTACTACTCTGGGGAGCCTGGTATTACCAGTCCACAGGTTTGAGGCACCAGCTCTGTGAGACTTCTTTCCTTTAGGGCCTGTGGAAGATGGGTTCATAGTGTTGTACGTTTTGGCATGTTCTTGAGTGAGAGAGTCCAGAGTCATGGCACTGATTGGCTGAAGGGCATTAAACAAGTCATTGTTTTTTCTGAAGTGGTGTATGCCCAAGGCTTCATTTAAATTGTGCCTTGTACTTAAAAATGACAAAACTTCGTCATCCCTTTAGGATTTCAGCACCATAGCAGAAAGAGGGTTGAATATCGCTTTAACTGTGGAGGCACTCAAGATGTACCTTTGTGTCAAGATGGGAGTGTGAAATTACTGGTTGTGATAATTGTAACGGTTTATGCGGCACATGCATTGTCACTGACAATAATGTATTTGATCACTGCAAAGAGATCTCTTGAAGCTTGATGTACACATGCACTATGTAGCCTCTGCACTGGACACTGAGTGTAGTAAACTGATGCTTCAGTCACCATTCCCTGAAAACACACCCAAGTTCCACCTCAACAATGACTGCTCACTGCTTTGGATGCATTGCTTCCTTTTGCTTTTGTCCATAGCAACACCAAAGGAAGAGGATTGTTTTCCGTCTCTGTGTGTGTGTCTGTCTGTGTGTCTGTGTAGAGCTAGGAACGTACCTGTTAAAAACTGAGAGAGCCAGTTGTATGACCTCTCTGCTTTCTGTGAAAGTTTAAGACTTGGCCAAAACTCACCAGGCCCATTGCTGGGAATAAGTAACTCATCAAAAAAACCCCACTGTTGTGGGCATTGGAACACTGCACTAGCAATTTTCAGTGTCTCTGCATCAACTAAACAATATAACTTTTAAAAAAAGTTGATTTCTACAGTCCCCTCTCTATTGCTTCATGCACTTGCCAAGAGCTGTGGGATGATGTCCTGGCTTCTGCAGATGAGATTTTTGATGAATTACTTTGATGATGTGGTGGGCTACAGTGATCAGATTTGTACTTTGAAGGGTGCAAATCTCTGGAGAAGGCATAGAGAGTTAAAAAAATACAGGAATTCTGTTAGATCTGGTTTTCCTTTTTGTAATTCCCCCTCTCAGATTCCATTTTTGTTAAATTAGCCTTATTTTATGGAGTTGCCAATTTTTGTTCTGGAACGTTTGAGTTAAATATAGGAAAAGTTATCATTAGCTTCTTAACATGTCAAGTCCCCTTGACGACCTGGCAATCCCTTTATGTGCAGGTGATGACATTACTGAAAAAACTTGTGTACCGACTTCATTTGCTGACAGCAAGGAATTATGCCTAAATGTCTGGACTAACAAAGAATTTAGAAGAAGGAAAAGTATCAGGTAGGGAGAATTTCCCAAATAGCTTGACTGTGAAGCAAATGTACATTTCAGGCTAAACTGTTGCCTGTGTACTTTCACATGAAAAATATGAGTTGAGCCCATTGGGGATGAGACAGATAATAAATCTCAAAGACAAAAAATATGCTCAATGAAGCTGTTTTAGAATGATTTTCTGAAGGAGATTATTAAAGGAATACAAACTTCAGTTATTTAGGAAACTCTATAAAGTCTTCCCTGATTTTTTGAAGAAATTATTATTGATATTTAAAAAATTCATACTACAGCTACACAAATAGTTTTTCATTTGTCCTGGGTTCTTTGTAACAAACCTCTCCCCCTCCAAATCCCTTGCAACAGTGGTGGTAGATTTTGCCTATAGCTGTGTTTACTGTGCCATGTTGGATGTTCTTTAAATAGTTGGAGAGAATACAAGATATGATTCTAATATTAAGTATCAGATATAGCCTACTTTTGAGGTCTTGCAGGTTTAAAAATATCAAAGGTTTATATTTTCTCACTACGTTGCAAAGTAAGCACTTCTTCATTGTCTAAAGGAAGACAGAACAAATACTCAATTTAGGACCTTGCACAAATGAACTTGAGAGAGAAATGTTCGCATCTGCAAGTGACATGTAAAAATAATAGTTTTGATATCTGCACATTGCAGAACTCTGATATGAATCATGGCTTGCAAATGTTCTACTGTTCTTTTGCATTGATGTAAAATTATTTTCCTTGTTGTATGACGAAGGTAAAACAGTTATGTGGGGAAAAACCCTGAATGAAATGGCATGCTGTGTAAAATTTGAAAATGCAGTGGTAAAAAATGTGGGGGGTTTCCCTTCCACTTCTGGATCAGTCTCATCCCATCTATTGTCTCATTCTTGCTTAAAAGCTGGGAAAAGGTGGAATAACTTGGCATTAAATTGCTGGGTTTCTTTCTTATTTAGCATATTTTACTGAGAGAATGTATGGACACAAGGATATGTGAAACATATGAGAAGTGACATATCATATAAAAGCTTTTAACTGGGATCTGAGGGAGGAAAAGGCACTAATAGTAAAAAATACGTGTAATTCACTTTCCTATACTTGCTTGTAAATAATTCTTACGTGGCTATATGCTCATATGTAGAAAAACGAAGCTTTTCTGTGTTTCCAGATTTATATAAAATGTAATACATGTTTCTGGAGAAAGGGATGAAATACTTAATTAGAGCTACCTCTCTATTGTTCATACTATCTTAAGAAAGCCTTAGAAGAATACATTGTTTCCCTGGGTTTCCCATGGGCTGTTGTCTTTAATACAGGTGCAACATTGTAGAATTCATGGTTTCATTTTCAATCCATCCTCCCTTACGGGAGGGGAGCATGAAGAGATGGGTTCCATACTGATGGTTTCAGCAGAGAAGCTCTCTTAGGAAGTGCTGGCCACCACTGGGCACCCTCCCTACTGGTGCCAAAACAGAACCATGCAGCAAATCAGACCACTGAGATGAAATTTGCTTGTAAAAACTTTGCCTGTGAAAACAGATTTGGGCTCTGCCTACATCTTTTAAAAGGGGAGGAACTGCATTTAAGAAGTTCAGTCTTGAAAGCATAACAGACATATAGAGGGAAGTCTTGTACATTTTTGCAGAAATGAGATGCGCAGGAAAGCCTTCTGGTGGCGGTTAATGAAGGAGAGGGAAGTGTGTGGTGTTGGGATGGAACAGCCCTTTTAGATTAATAGGAGAGAGATTTCTTCTTTCAGTTTGAACACTCAGACTTTTTATTCACCAAGTGTTTAAAAACTTCACTGTAAGGTACCGTTGCCTAACTGCAGCTGTGGTAAAACTCCAGCGTAAGTGTTTTTATAGAGCTTGGAAATCGCACATTTTCAGATGAGTGTTTCCTAAGCCTTCATGGAGCATTATGAAACAGACAGCTAGCACTGAGTAGTCTTTTTTTTTTTTTTTCCCTTCTTTTTCACTTCAGTGCAGTCTCCATTTTTGGTCCTTGCAGTTCTGTATGCCACTGTGAACACGTTTAGAGGGAAAATATTTATTGATATCTGTCTCTCTCTATTTATATAAACCGAAATACTTTTTTTCTTGAGAATAGGTGCATTTTTTTAAAAGGAGAATTGAAGAAAACTAAGGATAGTGTTTCAAAAAACTCCTTACGAATTTGAGAGCAGGAATATGAGTTTTGATGAGAGTCTAGCGGCAAGTTTTCCAGGCTTCAGTTAAGTAAGGGGTATGGAGAAGTTCCCAAAACTTCCAGCAGAACCATTAAAGTCAGCCTCTGAAAATATCCTGCTGGGAGACAGGGATTGCATGGGAGGAAGACAGGCTCTGGCAAAGAGAATGGTAGGAAATTACCATCCTGTTACAAAGGTGCTCATGTTGCATGTGTAACACACCCAGTTCTGCTCATTTCTGAGTCACTGTTACGCAGCTTATACAGAGCTCTACAGATCCATGAGCAGACACTTCTCTGCAAGTTGCAGACTGAATTGTGGTTGTTCTGATCCATAGTGACTGTGCAATGCTAACTTTTTACCCTGCAGCTGGGACACAGGAATTTAACTTACATCATATCAGCTTAGTTGAAGTGTTGATAAACTAAAAGAGATAAAATGCTTATGTGTCTCCTTCTTGTTGATGAAAATGTTAAGCGGGTCCCTTACCTTTCTGAAGTGTGTTTGGAGTTGGATTTCTTGATAAGATAGAAATTGAACTCCTGAATCTTACAGGTTGAAGAGATGATCATACATTAATAGAAGCCCTGAATAATTCTGTTTAACATGACAACAAAGTAAAGTCTGTTCCCTTCTTGGGAAGGGAGACACAGCAAATCTTCCTTGATACATGAAACAAATGTAATGATTGTCTTTGCTGATGTAAATGGGCATAATGGCTTTAAACTGAAAGAGAATAGATTTACATTTGATATAAGGAAGACATTCTTGACCGTGAGGGTGGTGAGACACTGGTGCAGATTGCCCAGAGAAGCTGTGGATGCCCCATCCCTGGAATGTTCAACCCCAGGCTGGATGGAGCTTTGAGCAGTGTGGCCTAGTGGACGGTGTCCCTGGCTGTGGCAGGGAGACTGGAACTCGATGATCTTTAAAGTCCCTTCCAAACCTTGATATGTGCTATCTCTGTGTATTTAAGTGGTAAGTCAGACATCACTACATGAGGTTTATTTTCTGGTTTTTTTTTTTCCCATTTGTTAATCTCTTTATTCTGTAGAACTTTATTTATTAAAGCCTTGGTAAATCTTAGTATTTTGGATACTGTTTGAGGTTAGATATTTAATGTATTTTTATATGAAAACTTAAAAATGTGATGTTTTGATTCAACAGCATTCCATGCAACTCCTAACACTTATAAACGAAAGAATACAGAAACAGCATTAGATAATAAGCCTTGTGGACCGCACTGTTACCAACATTTGGTAAGACAATTTTACATGTTACAATTCACTGAGAGCTGGTGCTAGCTGCAGGATAGCAGGATACACTTAATGTAAGGACATGCTGGGCCTGGGATAGTCATATACTTGTGGGTCACTTGCAGTCACTTGCCTGCAAGGTTGTCTTCAGCTGGTGTGAAAGAAAAGATTTAACTTGCAATTGTGTTAGGTAGGAAGACATTTTAGACCTATTAGATGTAGCCTGGGATTTGTAGGGGAGAAATGTTATTACCTTCTAATAATGATGTTGCTACTATTGTGTCCAATCTAGTCAAAGAACTGCAGACTTAGCTGTCTTGTGAATTATATCACAACTAAAAACTACAAAGTTTTAGTCTAAAAGTGTTTTTAATTTAAAAATCAAGTAGTTTGTCAAAGGCAGATTCCATCCAGGACTTGTGCTCTTGTTCTCTGTAGGAAATTCTAATTTTTTCTGTCATCTGGGAAAACAGAAAGTTACTACTGAATTGTTTTTCCCACTTGGCAGCCAAAATAAAAGGAGAACTGTAATACTGACATGAGTACTTCGTAAATGTAGATTTTCATGGTAGCATGTTCCTGGTTGGAGTACGTTTAACTGGAATTTCTGTGTACAGTATTATTTTGTTCAAAGCTACACGTTATCCAATTAGAACGTGTTCTCCCCCAAGCCCTGACCGCAGGTGAAACCACTTTTTAGCTCTTTTAGTAAAAATGGCAATGTTTGTGTTTAGGAAGGAGCGAAGGAGTTTGCAGCTGCCTTGACTGCTGAGCGTATCAAGACGCCGCCAAAGCGCCCAGGTGGGCGCCGGAGGGGGAGGCTCCCGAACAACACCAGCAGGCCCAGCACACCCACGATCAACGTGCTGGAATCAAAAGACACGGACAGCGATCGAGAAGCTGGAACTGAAACTGGCGGAGAAAACAATGATAAAGAAGAAGAAGAAAAGAAAGATGAAACGTCCAGTTCCTCTGGTAAGGCTAGTCAGTTCTTCTTGATTAGTCACTTAGCTGCAGTGCTTGAGAAGATAAGAGAAAATGAAAGCAAACAAAAAAACCTGCCACAACGATAAGAGAAAACACCAAAACAGGTTGAGCCATGCAATTCCAGAAAATATGTACATGATTGCAGGTATGGAACTGAGTGAAAAGACAGAATAATAATTAGAGTTTAATCTAACAGGAAAGAAATGCCCGTATTGCCTCAATTTATGTAATTTGAATAGCTACTGTTAGCGTCTGTAAGAGGTATGTGAAAAATGCTGGCGTTTTTGGCACTCAGGAAACAACAACAAAATCCTGGGATATTTTGAACTGCAGCTACTAATTTGACGTTTTTCAGGGCTGTGTAAAATTTTTTGAAACGTTGCCTTACTCTCGATTATTTTTTACAGAAGCAAATTCTAGGTGTCAAACACCGATAAAGATGAAGCCAAATATTGAGCCTCCAGAGAATGTGGAATGGAGTGGTGCAGAAGCCTCGATGTTTAGAGTTCTCATTGGCACCTACTATGACAACTTCTGTGCAATTGCCAGGCTGATTGGGACCAAAACGTGCAGACAGGTAAGAAGGGAAGCTACTTGCTAGGGGTGATACATTTTACTTTTAAAACTGAAGTACAGAAGTCCTAGTATTGATTACTAAAAGAGAAATTTAATTAATTTTCTTGGTTTTCTCAAGAATGAATGATCCAGAATTCATACCACAAATAATACCTAAAAATTAGTTTTAAAATTGTTTTAAAATTAAATTGATGGGAGGTTTAAATTAGACTATCAGTTCTTAAATGACAAAAATAATCAGCGTTAAATGTATTGAAAAGAGACTATGACTGGATATAATCTGTAAGTTGAAGGAAATCATACTAACTTAGAAAATGAGCAACTTTCTACTAGTGAGAGATTTATCGTGGATGTATTATGGTATCTCTTGTTAGGTGTATGAGTTTAGAGTAAAGGAATCTAGTATTATTGCACCAGTCCCTGCTGAAGATGTTGATACTCCTCCCAGAAAGAAGAAAAGGAAACACAGGTAAATCTGTTAATAAATAACCTTAGCATAACAACAAATTGGAAGTACAGGGGATCAGAATAGAAAGTATTTTGGAGGAAAAGTCATGCAACGTTTCTTTTGCTTCCAAAAACAAAATTTGCAGGAATAAAACAAAATGATGCTTTGATTTCAGACGGAAGTCTTACCACACCTTGGCAAATATAACCTTCCACTTCTCTTTCCCTCTCCCTTCTGTTTGAGCTCTTTAACAGCCAGAACCTTGTCAGCAGATTCTTATAGGTGTATTACTGCAAGTATTCAAAGCTCAGTTTAGATTAGAGATACCCTACACAGCTTGTTTCAACATTCAAGATAGTGTGGTATAATTTTGTTTTCAGCAATAAACATTAAATTTGGAAGCATAGAATTAGTACTCAATGATGATTATATGGTGTTTTGTAAATTAAAACTCATGGGTTTTATGTCGAAGTATATTCCATTAAGATTCACATGGTTAGTAGCAAACAAGTAGGATTGCCTTTTTTTTTTCTTTAGGAGACACTGTTCTTTTGTAGCACCCCGTTAGCAACTAGCAAGAACCAAGCTAACAAATTATTTGAAATGAAGCTACAATGAAGAACAAAATCAAGCCTTTTGCTAGAGCCATGAAGACCTTCTGAAACGATTTGCATTGAAATTTTAAACTTGGTGGCTACTGCCTGTCAGTAAAATGTATTTTTCCTTTTAGAATTCTGAGGTTCAGAAAATGCAAGTCTGCATCAATAGTTTTTATTCCCAGGGATAGGAAAACGGGAGATAAAAAGCTGACTGAAAACTGCAAGAACGTTTCTTTCAGCAAGCAATAAGTACATTTCTTTCCATTTGATTTCCTATTTCTCCCTTTAACTTTCCTTATATTCTCCCAAGTTTGTCCTTTCAGTTCTTCTCCCATCGATTCTTCTTGCTTTTGTCTTAGCTTGTCTAAGCACAGTTATTATTTCCAGGCTTAGTGAAATTCCTGATACCGTTGACGTGGAATAGAACGTTTCCACTTTGTAGCGTAGAGGCTGGCAATGGGAGCTAGGAAGAGATTCAGTGAGCATCTGGAAGAGATTCTGTTCTCAGCAAAAGCTATTGATTTTAATGCTCTTGGCACAGTTTGAAGTGTTTGGGCATTTGGTGGGCTTGGCTGTTTAAATTTAGGTTATTAGCCATGGTGCAAGCTTGGAATATGCAGCTGGGAATTAGCTCGCTGTCTGATTCACACAAGTTGTTATAAAAATGGTGCCACTATCTATTTAAAAAGAGCAGCTAAAAGGCTCAAATGTGTTTTGAATCTGAAATGGGTTCTATGGATACCAGGTCGACATTGTTTTGGAGTTTTGAGACTTTTTTGAGTTTAGTTTTTTTTTCCCCAAGTAAATCAAACCACACATCATTGCTTGGGGCTTCTTGATGTTACTTTGTTTTTATCAGTTGGCAATACAAAAACTTTTATGGTAGCTATTTAGTTTTGAAATGCCTTTTAGTTCTTTTAACTCTCATTGAAGGAAGGAGATAATTTTTTATTTCCCATAATGTGTGGCAATCAAGCTGTCTCCATTCTCCTGTGTGCAGCCTTTCAAAAAAGGAAAACAATTTAGCCTGCCTACATATCGCTGTAATCTGAGCACTCTCTAAAGATGTCACACAACTAGCAATTGGGACAAACACCTGGAAGTCTTTCTCTGTTTCTTACCTTTCTTGTAGCTGAGGTTACTCACTCTCAGAGTAAATCCAGTCCTAGAGCTGAGAAGGCCTTTCTTTTCTTTTCCTTTTGCATTTTTCCATTGCAAAGGTCTTAGCGGTCTGCAGGTCTTCACATGTGCATGTGGCAGCCTTTGAGCAAAAGCAGCATTCACTGAAGAGCAAAGCCAGCAGCAGAAGGCAGCTTTTAAAGGTTTCTTGTAAATGATTTGATAGCAGATTTTCTTATGAGACTTTGCCTGCTTCCCATGTCATCTTGGTGCCCATATGGGCACGTTGAGCAACTAGATGGCAATACTACACCCCTCTTGGATACTGGAATATATTGTCTCCCTCTTCCCTGTGTCATTTTTTAGATAGCCATAATAAGGCTGATTAATGAGAGAAGAAGGTTTTCTAATGTGGTTGCTTTTTGGAGAACCAGTAACTGTCAGAGTCTCTCCTTTCTATCCCTGGCAGTTTGGGAAAACTGTCTTCCTAAGGAGTAAGTACTTTGCATAAAAGCCAATAAAAAAGTCTGAACCAAGAAAAAATTCCAAAAAGGATGGATGTATGCTGGAGGGACAGTACTTCAGTACTGTTCATTCTTTTGTGTGTATGTTTTTCTTTCATTGCTGGGAGCTGAGTTATGTTTGCTTTAACTAATCAGCACTCCTTCCTCTTTTTTGGTAAAAAGTTGTTATTGATTGTAAGGCCATATACAGAGGCTTCTTGATTATTTTGGTTTGCCTCTTCTCACTCATCCCCTACTCAGATGCCACTTAGTAAATTTTATTTGAAAATATTGCCTTTTTTCCCCCACTTTCTCACTTTCCGCCTCCTGTCCCTGTGATCTGATGAACTGCTGTTCACTTCATGTGTTTGAATAGCTTATGTAGTTCTGCCAGGGGTTCAGGATGCCTTTATGTGTGGAGTTAAAGTCTCACTGTTACCAGGCAAAAGGTGCAGCTGAGGCATTGCCACAGATATTCTTGTGTGGCACCTGGTTGGAAGGCTGAGCCTCGGAGTGGCACTGAGGCTGTGGATAAGATGACTTAGGAGACTGAAGTCTTTGAGCCATGCGAAAAGTCAAACGATATGAAGACTCAACTGCTACATGTTTTGGCATAATTGGCATGTATCTTGAATTTTCTTGCTCTTCCTGATAGCAGAGCATCCCAAGGCAGAGCTAGAAATGCTAGTGTAGCTTCTGCCGAAGAATGCATTTTTACTGCCTGATTAGCTGATACTGCTGCCTCCTAAAAGCACTGGCAAAGTCTAGTAGGTTGTTAGGAGAGAAGAACAGTATTTTTGACAGCTTCTGTCATGATGCTTCTGGAAACACTTGTTTTCTAAGCAGGCTATCCTGCAGATGTCAGCAAGCAGATGTACAAATCCACTGGCTTGCTTGGAAACCTGCCACTGAGTTTTCAGTTTGGTTTTGGTTTTTGGTTTTTGGGGTTTTTTTTCCCATGAATCCTGAAGTCCTGAGTGCTTCCTCAACTTTCTATCTCGTCCTTGCCTTTGCATCCTGGCGCGTGGGACTAGATCTTGCCTTTTGTTTCTGCTTGAGATGGCAGATTACAGGGCAGATGGAAAAATTACTCTGCCTTTAGTATGGGACTTATTCAGGCTCCAGCTTTGTGCACTACCCAGAGGAGCTTGCAGTGCTTCCTGGCAGTTTTTGAAAGTTACAAGCCAATGAATGTACTAGTTGATTGCACTAATCAAAGCTCCTGTCCAGTTAGTCAGTGTTGGCAGCTTACTTCTGTCTTCTGTCCTTCCCCACAATTCGTGCTGACACTGTGTGTCTCCAGCTCCTTTCTCACTGAGCTCTCTTCCTCCCAGGACAGTCTCCTGCACAAGAGTGGCTAAGCTTTCTTTCTGCTTTGAGTTGTTAGCATTAATGCTTTCTTGATGGTGGCATTTTACGTTTAAAGTATTAGGGCAGTGATTACCTCAGGAGGAAAAAGGCTACTGATTGCCGATAAAATGGTATTTTAAGAAGTCTAGCAACAGAAAGCTTTCAAGGGTCTGGTATGCTGGTAGGTCCTTAACTGTCCTGGCATGACAGACAAGTTTCTGTGAAAGACTCGCTCAAAAATATGGTATGTTGTCTTCCAAATACCAGACAGATGAAAAAGAAAGTAGTTTGATGTGCATTAGAGTAATTTAGGACAAAATTGCACTCCTCCTTTCGACTGTATGGGAGCTGTCATCTTACAAACAGTCCATGTCTCATAATTCGTAAATATTTGTTGGTAGCCTGTTCTTCTAGGGTGAGTCACTCTTAACAGGAATATCATCTGTTTATGTACTGTACTCGGTAATGCTGATAGTCTTTGCATTTTTTCCTTCCCTGCAACCTCAGTTACTTGGACAAGTCTGCCTCTGTGGATTTCTCAGTTGTATGAGCTCCTTCAAATGCTTGTCAGAAAGTTGGTTGTTGAGTTAAATCTACCAGTAGAGCTTTGAAAGGGTACTTTTACAGAGGATGTTATTTAGCTGAAGCTGTTGGGGGTGCAGCACACCATTTGGTTGAAGTAGAAACTGATACGCTTTTCTCAAAGAAGTAGAAGCCAAAAAGGTCCTATTTAAATAGTTACAGCAGGAGATGTTTTCTTTGGAGTGCAAACCTCTGTGTGTTGCATTCACTGAAAGGCAGAATAGCTTTCTAGGTGTTCTGTGCTGGGGCTCAGGAGTGTCTTGGGCTGCTCAGTAAATCAGCAGAAAAGCTGAGGTAGCTCAGTGCAGCTGGCAGTGTATCATTCGGCCAGGGAATGAGGCTTCTCCCGTATTGTCTTCATGCCATGATCCTTGTGGGTCCCTTCCAACTCAGAATATTCTGTGATCTGCTCTATGACGTACTAAGAAAGTCAAAGACCTATAAACTTGGAAAATCCTTATTCTGATTTTTTATGTGTGTTCACTGAAATACAAGTGCTAGCTAAAATGCATAGAATTGAAGAAAAAAAAACTAGATTATTTCTCCTTTAATTTTAAGGCTACCAAAATTAAAAGTCTAGGTTTCGTTTTGGTACCTAAGGCTCAGATGGGTGTTACTGCTTGTGTATGACATGCTGTTAGGGAGTGGTTGATATTCCCTGCCCAAAGGTTGCAATCTGAAATGGATACAAAATAAAAGGGTAATCATAGCTTGCAAGAATGTTCAAGTACAGTGAGCGACGTTATGATGACCAGAGGCATGTTATTCTTGAAAAACCCAAACAAGCAACAAAACCCAACAGAACAACACATCCAAACAATAAAACCCACCACACAGCCAAAGCACGGCTTCTGGCAAAGGGTGTGCTTAAGTAAGCGACTGAGAAAGGGAACACTGAGGGAAAACTCTAAGGATGCAAGAGAAGGGCATATGGAGTTTGAGGTAGAAGGGAAAAGGCTTAGTGCAGTACCACCAGCCAGAACAACTGGGGAAACGTCTGCCCAGCCAGAAGGAATACTGAGGTTGCTCCGGTGTGGCTGTGCCAGCCAGATGTTGTCATCTGTTGTGTACTTGGAGCTCATCAGGGGAGGGGTAGTAGCTGGCTGTGGTCTGTAGTGTGGTGCTGGGGCTGAGCCCTGGGAAGCAAACAGGTGTCAGACTTTCACTCCTCTGTTTAAACACGACCCTCCATATCTGCAATTCTGTGTGCTTCCTTCTGCTGCTGCTTCTGCCTGCTAGAAGCAGCTGCAGCTGCGTGCTCTCTGCAGGTTTTCCTTCAAGGCCATCTGAATATTTCAGCATCTCTCTAGCCTGGGTGGCTGGGTGGGCACTGCTTGTCTGTACAATCCCGAGACTAGTGGAGTGGTGTGGGGAGGAGGGGGAGCAGCCTGCAGAGCTTTGATCTTGTCAACCCCAAGAGACTGGGATGGTGTTTCTGCTGCAGCCACCTCTGACCTGTGCACAGCTGGCAGATGTTCATGTTACCAGAAACTATCCCTAGTTAAGTCGTGTGGGTGCAAGATGCAGCTGCCTTTTCCAGCCCACTGCAGGAGGAGTTCCTGTCAACCTTCTTGTTTGTTTTGTGTTTTTGCAGGTTGTGGGCTGCTCATTGCAGAAAGATACAGCTGAAAAAGGGTTAGCATCTTTCCATTCACTTTATGTCCTAAACTTTTAAGATTCTACTGTGCTTTTTTTTGGTTTTGTTTTTTTGGGGGGGTTGGGTTTTGGTTTTGGGTTTGATGATTTTTTTTTTATATTAGGCCACTATATATGTTCTGTGGGGAGCTAGAGATTATGGGGGAATGAAAAGAAAAATAAGTAAGCTCTCATCACAGATACTGTAAGAACAAAAGATACTTTTTGTTTTGCCTAACTGGAAGACCTCTGTGTAATTCAACAGAAAGGGAAGGAGGCTGTGCATACAGTCTGGCCTCATTGAATTACAGGTAAAAATGATAATTATGATAGGAGCTACAGTGAAAAGCTCATTCGTGTTTTTTAAAATCAACTTATTTTAGAAAGGTTTCTCTGAAAATTTGTTGAGAGTGGTTGGGATTTCTAGCAACATAAATCATTGATCAGTTTGCCTCTATTCTTTTTTGTTGCCGATTGCTAACCTGGGCATTTCTACAGGTTCATACAAACCCAACACAAGCTTAGGACTATTAACAAAAGATATAATGGATACAGCACCAGGGTCTCCTATCTGCTCTATAGATAGAGCTCTAGACTTGTCAGTGATAGTTTCTGTCTTGCCTAGAAGACTTCAGCATTTTCTGCACTGGAAAATTGCCATGGGAAAGCACAGGAGTATAATAACCAGTTTTATGTTGCCAGTGTTTACCCGTTTGAAAGTTGACTGTTGTTCCACATTAAAAATTACTTTGGGTACTTGAGCAAACTAGAACATGTTCACACAGGAAATGATCCCATTGTAGTTTTGTTTTCCAGTTTTCCCCAGTGAAGAGCTTTCCGCTCTGAATGCTCAGAGCAGCTGAGTAACGGGCAGAATAAAGTGCACGAGGAAGCTGGCAGCTAACGGTGTAAAACACCTCACTAACGTTGCAGTTCTGGGTTAGGTGTCTTAGCAAACCCCACTTGTTGTAGGTTTGGGGTTTTCATTCGTGTTTGGGGCTTTCTTAGTTAAATGACTAAAAGGGAATTTCTACCTTGAAGAGTGAGGGGAATTGTATGTTGTTTGGCTGCAACTTTCAACTTTACAAAATGTTGCTATTTTTATTCAGATGGGTCATCGAATCATGTTTACAACTATCAGCCATGTGATCACCCACGTCAGCCTTGTGATAGCTCATGCCCATGTGTAATTGCTCAAAACTTCTGTGAGAAGTTTTGTCAGTGCAGCTCAGAATGTAAGTAAGACATTTACCTCTCAATTTCTTTCCCTGTCCCACCATCTAGCTCTGTACTAGCAGTCAGTCCATCCTGCAGACAGTGTTGCAGGAGCAGCAAATTGTGTCACACCGTGTGAGCACGTGTTCAGTTTAATTTGGCCATTGCATGAAGTAAAATCAAGGAAGGAAAGAATTTCCCGTACTTCCCAATGTCCTGTACAGATATAAGTGGCCGAGTTATTATTAATATTCTGATACGCTATGATCTGCATGGTCTTAACTATACACTGTTCTTTTTTCATACCTGAGCTTTTTCTTTTCCGTATGTTCCTTGGCAGGCCAAAACCGGTTTCCTGGCTGTCGTTGTAAAGCACAATGCAACACCAAGCAGTGTCCGTGTTACCTGGCTGTGCGTGAGTGTGACCCCGACCTCTGTCTCACGTGTGGAGCAGCTGACCACTGGGACAGCAAAAATGTTTCTTGCAAGAACTGCAGCATTCAGAGAGGATCCAAAAAAGTATGTCAGTAGTTACACAACTATGTGCCTATTGCCCGGGTTTGGAGGTCTTTTTGTGTTTTCAAGCCAGAGAATGGAATTTCTTTGCCTTGATGCTGTCAAACAGGAAACAAAACAAACAAGCAACCAAACAAACCGGGGGAGGCAGCTGTCACTTTTAGCTTGCTTATGTGCTGCTGTTAAGGTATCTCTACATTTTGTCGTGTACCAGTTAGTGTTTTCTGTGTAGCACTGCTGTGGAATATCTCCTTTTCCCCATTCAGGCTTCCCTACTAATTTGCAAATAGGCTGCTGTTTAAAGTGATGTTTAGTGACTATTGAAGTGGTATTTCCCTAGATTGGCATAAGGAAATTCTGTCTCAGACACAGAGCAGCT
This sequence comes from Pitta sordida, assembly GCA_013390025.1. NCBI lineage: Eukaryota > Metazoa > Chordata > Aves > Passeriformes > Pittidae > Pitta > Pitta sordida. Next base: position 73,401 of record WEKX01026248.1, read on the forward strand.
GTTTCTCCGTTCAGTTGTTGATTCTGATACACAAACTTGTATGTAGTTTTACCAAAGATGCCTTGAAAGCCCCTTCAGCCCTGGGAAATCAACCAGTCAATCAATAAACCAAAGTTCATTTCTGCTTTGGAACACCTTCTCACAAACTAGTTCGGTCAAGTACTGAGCTAATGAGCACTTCTGTCTTCTACTCTGCTTCTGTCTGCAGACCTTTCCAGGGTGAAGTCTTTAGTAAACGTGCTTTTATGTATCACCCTCATTTGCAGGTTAAACTAAAATTTTTAATGGCTTTCAAGTGCTCGAGGTCGTTTTTATTTTACATGTATCTTCTGATATCTAAAAATGTTTCAGTAATGCATGAAAAAATAAGGTTAACAGTACCATGTGAGGCCTCAAGCTACGCCAAGGGGAGGTTTAGACTGGATGTTAGGAAGAGGTTTTTCACAGAGAGTGATTCCCTCATTGGAATGGTCTGCCCAGGGAGGTGGTGGAGTCGCCATCCCTGGAGGTGTTTAAGAAAAGACTGGATGAGGAGCTCAGTGACATGGCCTAGATGATGGGAGGCTTGGATGGATGCAGCGTGGTGCCCATGGCTCCAGGGTTGTGGGTTTGATCCTGGGTGGGCCTTCGCTTGGGAGCTGGACTAGATGATCCTGTGGGTCCCTTCCAACTCAGAATAACCTGCGAACCTGTGATCCACACATGAGCATTTGCTAACTAGAAGAATCTGTGTTTGTCTGCTCCCCTGGAGTCTCAACATATACATTTAATGAAGTGAAACAAAACAAAATGGAAAAAAAACCCCTAAACTCTTAAGTCAGGCACATCTAAACCTTTTGGTTTTTCCGCCCCACAGCATTTACTACTGGCACCTTCAGATGTGGCAGGCTGGGGAATTTTTATCAAAGATCCTGTACAGAAGAATGAATTCATCTCTGAATACTGTGGTGAGGTGAGGATGGAGAACACTGGCTAATGTATGAGCTGAACTGGTGAGGTTTTGTGTTGATGGGGACAAACAGCTGGTCTGTAACCTGGTGTCACATTTAGATGGAGTGATGTGATTGACTAAGTGCACAGATACTGCTGTCAGAGGCTCAAAACCCAGGAGCTGCACAGTTGAAATGTCACAAAAAATTAGCAATAGGTTTTGTGAGAATGAGTGGCTGGAATGTCATTTTTATCTTAGATGTAATTTCAGTTCAGACATGATTAGAATGTTGTGCCAAATCATTTAGTGTAGTACTAAAAGTCAGCAGGTGCTTTCACCAGGTTATATTCTGTAGCAACAGAACCCTGAATCAGGTATGCAGTCTTGATTTTGAGATGAGAAGCAATTTTTGCTTTTCTTCTGCTCTGAAAGGATTTATTTATGCTCGGAGCAAACTGTGGATGTTTGGCAAGTGTAGAATGCTTGCTGAAAACAGTACTTTATCTCTGGGAATGCTTTAAATCCCCGAGAATAAAAGACCCACCACCTGTCTTTCAGAATGTCTGGGGTTTTTGACCTTAAGCTACTATGATTACAAAAGAGAAGAGTTCATCTCTCTTATAAAAGTACTCTTCCTTTCAGATTATTTCTCAGGATGAGGCAGACAGAAGAGGAAAAGTGTATGACAAATACATGTGCAGCTTTCTGTTTAACTTGAATAATGGTATGTATGCATTAGTCTGCAACCCTTGCAGCATAAATAAAATACGTGTGCTCACCATTTTGTTCAGCCCTGTTCTTCTGCAGACAGCAGGTAACACTGAGATTTTCTTTCTGCCCTGTCAATGTATGGATTTTCCTGATAGCTAGTGCTTTTTAAAAATTTTTTTCTCCCCTAAATGCTCGTCAGCTAGATGTAGTGATGGAGCCTGGCACACAAGTAACTGTACAAGATGAATTGAAGTGGAGTAAAATTTGTGCAGGCAATTAAGTAGGCTAAGGAATTTAAAAGGCTTACCAGGTATCGCCTGACATTGTTTTGCTCTGAGTTAAATGAGTAGGAAGTGATGATGGTAATTGTGTCAGGGGTGGGGAAAAAGCCACACACAGATAAGTTGTAGGTGGCTACTGCCACTAGAACAGAAAAATACAGACTGCACTGTGTCAATCATAAAATACCAGAAAATAGTTGAAAGGAGGGAAAAAACCGCTGCTCTATGTCAGTGTTGACTTAGCGTATTTATGGACTTTGTCCTTGTGGAGTAAAGGTAGACAAGCTTCAAATGAGGAGGTAGCATCATTGTGGCAGGAGGTAAAAGGAAATCACAGTGTGGAGCAGCAGGAGTGTTTTGTCTTGCCGAACTGTAAATCCGTTGTAGGATGATGGGCCAGCTCTCCCAGATAGGAAGCTGTGCAGTTATCTTCTCCAGCTGCTGAAATCCAAACACACTAGGTATGAAGCACTTGTCTGGAGGTGACCTTTCTTTCCATCATTTGTGGGTTTTGTTGTTTTTTCCACCCCCCTAGATTTTGTGGTTGATGCAACACGCAAGGGCAACAAAATTAGATTTGCAAACCATTCAGTAAATCCCAACTGCTATGCAAAAGGTAAGTTTTAAATTTACTTGCTTTTCAGCAGTGTATGGAATGTTGTGGCATACTGAATTTAGCAGGCACGATTTACCAGCATTTGTACTAACACAAGCTTAAATTTCTTTCCAACAGTTATGATGGTTAACGGTGATCACAGAATAGGAATATTTGCTAAACGAGCCATTCAGACTGGTGAAGAACTGTTCTTTGACTACAGGTGGGTCGATGGATTTTGTCACTTCTTTCTGCCATAGGCTGGATTGGCTTTCAGGATCCTCTGCCCAGCTCACAGTTCATTACTGTGCCTTCACTGTCCTTGCAACCTCAGGTCTCAACAGCTGAGCAGCAGCAGCACCCCCACCCCACATTGGTTCTTTTCAAGCCAGATCTCGTAGTCAAGACTGAGTTGAGCAAAGCAGCTGATTAAGAGTTGCAAACTGGGAACAGCAGCTTGTATAGAGCAGAGCTGTGACAACTTTAAGTGGTGAGGCTCTGCAGTACTGGCACGGCTTGACTCTCCCATCATTCAGCAGTATTATTAGAGAAATACTTGCTAAGAACGTAGTCACACTTTCCTTTAACACCGTCCCACTTGAAGAAAACTGAGCTGTCCAGTGCCAGAGCTGCGCAAGTCAACCTTCAGAAATGCAGTTGTTTTCCAGTAGCAGAAATGCGTATCAGTGCTGTGAGATTCAAGGTGACAAAATCTGGAAATGTTTCCTCTTGATCAGCCTTCTCTAAAAATAGTTTCTTGAGTGGTCAGCATTGTTCTTCACCTGCAAATTCACACCAAGAGGAAAGGCCCCAGGAGGAAACTATGGGAAATCTGAGAGTATTCCAGTCTGTGGTGCCATTCTGTCATGTCAGGATAATGAAGCTGAAATGTTCCATGATACTCTTTTTAATTTGTGGTTGCTTTTTTTTTATTTTTTTAATTTCAGATATAGCCAAGCTGATGCCCTTAAGTATGTGGGCATTGAACGAGAAATGGAAATCCCTTGACACCAGCTACCTCTTCTTTTAAACAAACAGCTGCCTTATCTTCAGGAATTTCTAGTACTGTGGGCAATTTTAGAAAAATACAAACGATGCAATTTGAAATTCTGTATTTGCAAAGTACTGTAACAGTAATTTATAGTAATGAATTTTAAAAAAAAAACAAACGACTTTTTATTGCCTTCTCACCAGCTGCAAAGTGTTTTGTACCTATGAACTTTTGCAATAATGTGGTGTGGTACATTTTTCAACCTTGAATAAAGGATACTTGAACTTCTTCATTTTTACTGGAACTGAGTTGGAGTTTTGTGTGTCAGTTGATGAAGCGACGTAACTTGTAACTTCTGAGCAAAGGCAGCTTGTCCCCTTCTGTTACTGTTACTTCAGGGCACGTTTAAGATTGATGAGAAGATGCAAACCGTGCAGGAGGTGTCAGTCAGGGGGACTGTGGTGCTGCACCTCAGTAAGACACTCATGGTCTTGCAGTTTTTGTTCTCCCTGGGTGTGCAGCTCCACTCATGTTCCCTAGAACAATGGCTGCAGCCTCAAACTCCTACAATTAACTTTTACAGCCGAACATCCCCTTCCTTCCTACATCTGATCTTTTGTCACAGTAACAACTGCACGTCATTTTGTGCTGGGTCATGTTTGTCCCTGGTCCTAACAAGGGGGTCTGTCTCTCCAGTAGCAATAGATGCATGTAAGAGAGGAATAAGGGTCCTCCCCAAAACCAGAGTCGCTGTGATGTCTGTGACAAACACTACCTTCAAGCCAAAGCTGTGGTACAAGATGCCCTCAGCACTGGCTTCCCTGAAGCACCGAACTGAATAGTGAATGCATCAGTAATTACACAGATACTATTTCTCCTCCGTATCTTTTAATTTTTTTTATATACCTATGTGTTTTTTTACCCAGGAGGCTTTAGAAATAAATGTGTGGTAGCCCTGTACAAGACCTAAAGAAGAATCAGAGTTGGAAGGGACCCACAAGGATCATCGAGTCCAACTCTTAAACAGTACCACTGCCTCTCTGGTGGGAATCAAACACCAAAAACACCCCCTGAGAGGTGGGGACACTCACCACTCCTTGCAATCTAAGTTACCCAGGGAGTCTGAACTCCGCAGCCTATTGCTAGGATAGAAAAGAATGCTCCAGGAGTCAAAACAGCTGGAGTGGGAGGGCAGGCACAGGGACACATTCCTGCAAAGCTGATTTCAAGAAATGCTTCCTCCACCCGGGGCTGTGTTCAGCCACACACCCTCCTCCTGCTCTGCCATGGCTTAAAAACTCAGGAGAATTAAAAAAAACCCAAAAAACACCTCAAACATTAATAACTTACTTTTGGAATAAATATGGCTCCCGGTCTCACGCTGGAGGGAGAGAATGCAGAGCACTGGTTTAACCAGCCCTGGGTTAAGGCCTGGCTCTGAGAGGCAGCTTGCAGCAGGTCATTTCTGGCCTCCCCAGTAAGAATTACATTCTGGCTCTTTCTGTCATCATACCACACTTACATCCTGCTACAAAAAATCTCATGGCTTTAAACCGTCTGCGAGAATCGTTTACAAAAACAACATAGCATCTAATAATAATAAAAAGCCATCCCAGAAAGCATCACAAACTCCACTCTCCTCCAAAAAGCAATTTTAAAACTGAACAGCAAGATGTTGCTATTCCACATGCTGGCAGTCTTCAGTACCATTAAAATTCATTCAGAACAGCAACAGCAAGCATGCCAAATCTCAGGTGCAGCTGAACCTTCCTCCCACGTTCCCAAATCACTTTTTGTAAGTCAAGATTCAGCTGTAACCATTAGTTTCTCCCCAAAGAGAAAAACAGCAACACCAAACCTGGCTCCTTTATCTTCCTTTGAGAAGAAACATTGAACAAATCACAAATTCTGAAGGGAAAAAGGGGTTTGGCGGCAGAAGTAAAGTTTTTTCCACCATTACAAGTAGAAATTATGAGTTACCAAAACTGAGACTTGTGAGGATGGCAGCATTTTGCTTGTAGCATGTGGAAAGCCAATACTCATTTCAGAAAACGTAAGAATAGAATGAAGCCTGATCAATGCATGTGTAGTAACACTCAAAAGTATTTTAATTCCCATCACAGTTGCATTTAATGGGAATTAATCTTGAGGAACACACTCAATTTTCTGTTCTAGTCACAGAAACAGGCAGCCTAAACCTGATTTATTCTGGGCAGCATGTAAGCAAATGTGATACATCTTACAGCCCTCTGAGCAAAACAGCTCCAATTTCACATGACCAAGTATTGCCACAGACATTGTAAGTATTTTCTCTTCTGCAGCTCTTTGAAAATAAAGTTGTGATGTCTTCACAACTGCAGACCTTTCCTCTTCAAAAAGCAACAACATGCACAGAAGATGACAGATGACAATCTCTTCAGAGAACAAAATGTGCTTAAATTGCCAGAAAACAGGGAGGAAAAGCAAAACAAATATCTAATAGCTTTCATAACCATTATACCTTTTATTTACATTTAGAAAGATAAGTCATGAAACTTAAAACAATAAAACCAAATGCAACTTGTACAGAAATCTTTTAATTTTTTTTTTTATTATTTATCACACATTAAAAAATGAAACACACTATACAAATGGTTTTTCATAGCAGATTACACATGGGTCCATTCAGACTCGCTCTCCAAGTGCTGCCAACATGTATAAGTACTGCCTGTGATGGCAGCTGTTTATCATATAGCCAATGTATTGATTTAAATGCAGTAGCATGCAACCCTTAAAGGAGAAGGGTTTGATTCCTTTCTGTTCTTAAATTAGGTTAAATGGCATTGGTGTCCATATTTACATACTTGAAATGTATCAATCCTGAGCAGTTCTGATGTAAATCTGAGACTGGCTGATGGGAGTCCTGGTCTCAGTTATTAAAAAGGGAGGTCCAAATGGCAGCAGGGTGGCTGCTATGAAGTTCCGTCGCGTTCATCCTTTCCATCACATACCTATTTGCTGAGTGTCACACAGTCAAGTAATTGCTAATAAAAATGTTAAGCCAAGTAACTGTAGGTGTCCTTCTCACCATCTACACGTTCCAAGTACTCCTTCTCAATGAGAATGTCGATGCATTTCTGTGGGAGGAACAGAGGTAAGTGGTGGGGCACTGTCAGAAGAGCCCTCTCTGTCTGGGGTTGCTACGAACTTGGAACACTTGGCCCCCAAGGGATTTCCTTGCCAGGCAGAGAATGGGAGTAAGCCAAGGGCACAAACCACGGCAGCTGCTCTCCTGTTCCCACCACATCCAAGCAGAGGGCTTGGCTAATCCACTCAAGTGAATGACACCTACGTGATGCCATTCCAGGGGATCAACCGACCACCAGTTATGCTGAGCAACTTCACAGTAAGACAGATGCAAAGTGCTGACTGCAAGGTCACTAAAGAGCAGCTGCAGTGAGGAGCTGCCTGTGTCACTGCCTGACCCGGAGCATCTCGGCACTGGTGCCAGTTTGTGCAACTGCTCTCCCCTGCCTGTTCGTTGCCCCACCTATCCCCTGGGCTCTGGATGTAAAAACCACTGGTGAGCCCACTTAAACAAACTGATGGAGAAATTAATGCACATTGATTGTAAGTCATTATAAATACAATCCCCCACCCTTTTTATCAGGAAGCTGTTTCACTGAGTCAACCCAAAGGCTGGCTGTGCCCTCGCAACTGGGAGAGCAGGAACAAAAGGTAAGCCTGGAGCAAAGCTGGCACTGATGTGAAAAGATGCAATCAAACCACCATTTTACCACTGCCAACAACATGAAACATGCATATATTGCCTTAAGAGAAGTGCAGCATTGCTGGTTAAAACATTTCCTACTTCCTTACAACTTAAAAAGGAAAGCTAAGGGCATGGGGTGTGTAAGGACAGACTTTTTAAAGTCAGAAGCATGTGTTCTGCCTAGATACATCCTCACCTCCTGCAATACAGGTACAGAGATGTGGTTCTCACATACCTTAATTACAGGAACTCGTGGCTTGAATCTTGAGGACAGCTGTGTTAGCACTTCTCCAAGCAGTTGCTGGTGTTTTAGAACCTTCCTCATTTTCATGATTCTCACAATAGCAGCCTGCAGAGCAAAGTCAGAAAGGTGTGCTTCTGGATAAAGCCTTCTGGATAAAGCCATTGACCTTCGCCAGCAGATCGTGTCTGCTCGTGCATCACAACAAACTTGAGCACCAGATGGGGAGAAGCACATCCACACATCAGCTACTCAGACTTTCAAGAGCTCAGGTTCTACAAACCACACAGGCATCAGGAGTGGTTTTGACACATGAATTTTAAGAACTCTGCTCACAGTCAGCCACGGCAAGAGCACCAACTGGTGCCAAGAGCAACATGAAACTACGTGTCAAACAAAGCTGCCCTTATCTATTCAGCCTCACTGTGATGCTCTCTGAGTACACCTCTATCTCCTTCCCCTGCCTCTTTGCTTCTCAAGTGGTTTCCAAATGAACTGATATAAAAACAGTTAATTTCATATTATTTTTTGGGTATTTCTCGTTTTCACGCAAGATAAGGTCTGGTGAGCCTGTGCATCCATGGAATCCAAACACACACCAACATCAGGTTAGAACATACGTGAGGAACACATTCCATCTGTCAAAATGCCTTCCTCCATTTTCTATTACAGACTCCAATCACCTTTAAGAGCATTTTTAACACATTTTGTCTCTTTTACAGTGCACTGCAGTGGCATTTTGTCTTCTAATAAAAATTAGGAAAACCCCACAATAAGCTTCATTAAAGGATTATAAAGCTGTAAGTCTGAGGTCACTGCAGCATTCTGCAACATGACTCACCTGAATCAGTAGTTTCCTATCTTCCTCTATATTTTTGTGTGTAGTTTCTTGCTCCTGCTTCTGTTCAGTCTTCATTGGCACATTGATGTTTACTCTTAATTTTTTGCTGTAAAGCAAAACAGAGGTTAATAACCCCATTAGCCTGTTTACAAACCTATTAAACAAACAAAGAAAACAAAGGAAAAACCCCTGAAAAAATTAAATTATTTAGTACAGTGTTGTGCACTATAAATTGGCAATCACTGAGCTGCAGCACACTGAACCACACTGCAGCAACACTGAGCTGCTTCCATCACTGCATTAAGGTAACTGACCACGAATTCTCAAACCTTTAATTGTTGGTAAAGGGCAACAGAAAGCAGATGGAGAGTGAGTTACAAGGAAAGGTTTTAAAATGGCTCTCTCATTTGAGATCTTATGTTCAGGAAGTACTGAACTCCTCACTGAATTTATCTGTGTTTACCTCTATGCTCTGGTAAGCATGATAAAAAGTCAACACAGTACTGTAAACAGCTTAAAATACAGGACTGTTTAGGTAATAAAACCTACTGAAAATCATGTTTACCAAGTCTTCAAATCACTGTACACTCTGTGGTTCTAAAATGAGCCTGATCTTCTAATCATGTTGGCTCCAGTGGATGAACATTATGACTTTGACCTCTGTTGGTCACTGTACACTACTGTAACCTTATAAAATACCAAGTATTTTGCACGTGAGTCATGTGCCTCAGTAAAACAGCAGCACGGCTCATTATCAGAAATTAATTATTCAAGAATTAGACAAGAATCAAGGAACAAAAAAGGGCATAGGAAAATACATCCAGGCCTTGACAGATCTTATGACAAAGTCAAAGTCAGACCCATGCCCTCTACTTGCCCGCCCCTTAGCTCTGGCACACGTTAGATCTGTATTTGAACTGGTACTTGAACCCTCAAGCTTTCATCCTAGGTACCCAGATTTTGAAAGCACAGGAGGATGCCACCCATTATACATAAGTGATGTATGCTGCTCAAGTTTTTCCTTACTTTTTGTAACCAAGATAGAGTTTTATTAAAGTATCTGGTTTTAACTCCACCTCATCGACATTTGCATTTTCATCTTCCAAAACCTGCAGGAAGAAAAGATGAAAATAAATAAATAAATAGTTATTAACATATTTCACTGTATGTTAAGCAGGTCATAAAAAAGCAAGAGCACTTACAAGCAGTTTTGATTTCAGAAGTATCTGTAGAACTTGCGCCAAGATATCCTACAAAATTACAGAAAATGAAAATCAACACAGGTGGACAGAACCTTTCTTTAACTTAAAGCTCTAACAAGAATGCATGTATTTAGACTAAGAACTAGTGAGTGCAGAACGCTGCAAAATGAGGGGGGGAAAAGCAGTACAAACATACTTCACAGCAATAAAATGTAACAAGGCCCTTTCTGGGTGTTAGGACATATCCCCCTTGTGGTTGGTTAAACAACGTAAAACTCTTCAGAAAGACTAATTCCAAACAACAGATCTTTCTAGTTGCTGTTTTAGGAACTATTTTGCAAGCAGGTTTATAAACCTGAGATATCATTTTTCCCAAGCCATGCTAATATATCTACCATGGCAGACATCAGAAAGCGAGCACACCCTGCTTTCTGATAAATACCTTTTTCATTTCTTTCTTATACATGTTATAATCTGTTCTGGTTGCTGTTGCTGGTCAGTCACCCAGAGGGCTACTGTCAATGTTCTGTGCAGGCTTGCAAAGCTGCTATTTTGCCACAGTGGAAATCGTGTCTGGGATTCGAGCAGTCAGTTTTCAGCCGTACGAAGAGTTTTTTTCTGATCGACCCATAATTTGGGCTAAATATTTATTTTACATAAGTAGGTATCTCGATATCTCTGCAAACAAGTATCTATAATAAAAGGCAACCCCAAGACTTCTGGGTTTGCTGTAAAGCATCAGGAGAAGTGACATTTCTAGAAGTAAAGATCTCCCTGACTGGGAATTGTCCAGCTTTCCCCAAGTCAGAGCGGACTTGATTCAAACCTACTATTAAAGGCCACAGCTGCCAAATAACTTTATGGCCCATAGATTTACTTGAAAAGAAAAGGAGGGAACCTTTTCCACAGGAGAGAGGTAGCCAATGGAACTGCAGATCTTGCTGTGGTTGTGTGTAAAAGCACGACAGACATGCAGACCAACCATTTAGGGAACACGCTGGATTTGCTACAATGTTGTCTTTTAACATTAAAATGTACCGAGTGAAACGCTGAAAACTTCCCATCAGAGCTCAGCAGGAATCTAGACCATTCCCTCCAGCCACCAACATACACACACTAAGATTCATCAGCACACCGGGCAGTTATGACTACAGGACACCAAACCAGGAAAGTGAGTTGACCAAGAACAGAGCACATATGTCTCCTCTGGAGCAGAAAGAGCCCTGAAGACCAAAGACATGTTCACAAGAGTGTGGTAGAATGTGCAAAGTCACTACCATTTTTATTTGAGTACTGTCTGTCAGCTGCTGCACGGTATAGGCATCTTCTGTGTTGTACTGCAGTAAAATCGCCATCTGGAATGTGGATGCCTAACAGATCCAAAAAGAGAGAATGATGGGGAGAGGGGGAAAACCAGAAAATAAGAACAAATAAAATACTGAATTTGAACAGCCTGAAATTCACCAGTTAAACACACATCCTGATGTATCTGGACAATGAAGAATACCCAACCCGTGCTAATCATTACACAATACAGAAAAATCTGATGTTGCTTATACAACCAGAACTCCACCTTCTAGCAAACACAAACCCCAGGATTATGATCATTTATCTAGCTGCAGACACTTCATCCAATCTTCTGCTATGGTGCCAAAGCAATACCCTCCTACTTGTTAATACAGTTCTGAATTATTTTCCTCTGTCACTCCCTAACTCTTACTCATTTCATCTTCATTAAAACCTCCACAGACCAGTGAATTCATCCTCACAACTCCAGAAGAAGAATGAAACCGAATTTATAAACAAGGCACCTATCAGTGGCTACCACCACAGGGTTAACAGATATTGATGACAAGGTCAAAGTCTGAGATCATCTTGTTTCTCCTCACTGTTGTGAACTCCCCTCCTCTGTCTACTCTTTTAGAGAAAGCAGTCAGGAAAGTCTAAGCAGCATGAGATCCTACACAAGGAGGTCACAGTTGTCTCACACAATCCTGTGCCAACACCTGCTCAGACCACAGGCAGTGTATTCCCTTTTCTAAGTCAGTTTTCTTCTAAACACAGATCTTAAGTATCAGTAAAGAAACACAGAATAAAGGTTCTATCAGCTGCGTGCAGTCCTCTGAACGCAACTGTCACCCAGTATTTACTGGCATGATGTTGTCCTCACCTGTAATGTGTATCTGTTTTTGAAACAGTTGGTAACCAATTCCCCTTTGGACAGCTGATACAACCACGTTAATTTTCTTCCACTATGACGACTGGCGTAAAATGCGGTAAATCTCTGGTAGCTCCGTTCTAACTGTATAAAAACAACGATAAGAAAGAAATAAATGTTATTTTCCTTCATTTACCATTACTAGGACATGCTATGGAAGCAACAGAGGAATGTCATCAAATCTGACCACCTTCAACCACTGTGTTGTCTGAATAACACAAACAGAAATCCAAAGTATTCAAATTCTGCAGACCGGGTGAAAATTTCCCTCTGTTTTTCCTTTAACGTACCATTAACAACACAGATATAAACAAGCATTTAAATTTCATTCCTCTTTTTATGATGCATTAAGCATGATTAGGAAAACCCAACATATTTCAGTTCCTTGCTACTACTTTACTCCATTACATTGGTCTAAATATCCAAATAGACAAATACCAGAGATGCTTCTAGTCCTCCCTGATACACAACAAAACAGAAAGAGACACCAGTTTGGTAAAACAAATCTCTCACATGATGATAAACAACATATTTAAAACCAAGTTTATCTAAACTTGGTTCAGATAAACCAAGTGCAAGTGCCTCACCTCAGAGGGCAGCGCAAACGTGCAGGACTGCTGGAAGGGCCACGATCCAGAACTCAGCACCTGGATGCTGAAATCCACTGGAAGAGAGGTGAAGAGGCTGAGTTCCATCATTCCCCTTCCTCCTACCCCCTCTTCAAACACAGTCCCAAGTCTAACACAAATAAGAAATGGTTCTGCCTTATGGTCAAATTCACAGGGTAAAAAATCATTAAGCAATATTTTTTTTTCCAGACCATAACCCAAAGATACTCACAAAAGATGTTGCTGCAGTTGGAGAGCTTTAGGTTTACTGTGACAGGCACTCAATTTTCTTTAATTTGGAGAAACTACTACCCTGTTTCTATCCCCACAATGGGTTTCTCTTTTAACACGCAAGTGTGAAAATTGCAAGCATTTATCAACACTCTGCAAGAACACACCTTTCACTTTTACACTTGTAAGGCATTTGGGGCAAGTCAGGTAGGAAAAATATAAAAACCAAGCAAAATTTAAGCTTGACAATACACAACTCTAATGGTTTTCCAAGAAATAATTATCAACTCTCGACAGAATTTGGTTTAATGTGCTTCAATAAAAAATATGTGTAAAGAAGGGATAGGGCCCTCTAATGACCTGGAACACAATATACTTTTTTCCTTAATACTTTCACACAAGGGTGAATTTAAACCACGTTACGTTCAAAATCTAAACTGCTTAAAGAAAAATACCTCTCCAATCACAAATTTAAAAAAAAAAAAAAAAAAGACAGGATTCAACCTCATTTACTTATTTACCTAAACATGAGCTGCAGTCTCAGGGGGAGGCTACTCCCAAAAGATATAAAGTGCTATTGGAAGACAAAGAAGAGACTTAAAAGACTAATTTAAAAATCCTAGCTATGTTGGTCAGAAGAACACTAACTGTAACTTCTGGCAGTACAACGCCTACATCAAATATTTCCTTAATGCAGTTAACTCTGTAGAAGTAAGACGAAGCTAAACTATGCAAGAGTAACTCAGGTAAATGGATTACTTACAATCTAATGGTTCTGAATTGGTCAGGTGCTTCTTAAACTGCTCATTCAAGTCCTTGCTTACACCAATATCTTGGAACATCCGCTGCAGCTTGGAGGTATATTCAAAACCACAAGCTTGCTGTATTTTAAAAGCACAGATGCATCAGCAAGACACATTTTTTACATTGGATAACGAGAAGAACAAAGTATCAGAACTTATTTTCTTAAAAGAAGGCGTACAAAGTTCCAGATTTCCCTCACTCAAAAGCACTGATCCAAGCTAGATAAGCTCTTTAACTGTCACTGAAAACTGAAGAAAACTTTAACAATGAAGCAAGACACACAATGAAACAATACTCAAAGGGTATCAGATCATATTTTGCTTCACTGCATGAACAAGAGTTAATGAAATTAAGCTACTTTTCAGAAGTCGTTCCCTTGAATGACATATATTTGAGTCATTCATTTGGATAAGAATAATGAAGCTTAATTTTATGTGGGTTGTGTATTTTTCTGTTGCACACAAAATGAAGAAATTAAAGGACATAACATCAATGTTTTCAAAACAGTCAGAAGACCTTCAAGGAAGTAGATCATGGGACAGCCATGGAATACTTACTTTTAGTTTAGAGATCATGCTTGCCTCAGCATCATCACTAGCACTATTCTGATGTACAAGTCTCTTTGCCAGCATCTTAGCATAGAATTTTTGAAACACATCTTTATCTTCAATATACTTGAAGACAACCATCTGGAAGAGCCAAGATTATTTGCAATGAAAATAAATATTTAAACATGTGTCTTGAAAAAGCTGCTGCAGCAGCTATTTCATTTGCACCTAAATTTTTAAGGTCAAGGGGTTTTGTTTGCCTGCTTTTTTTGGGAGGGGTGGAGTGGGGTGTGAGGAGGGAGTGGTGGTGTGTGTGTTTGTCTAAAATGTGGATACAGTTTAAACACATGAACCGTATATTCCACATGTACAGCCTTTTATACATATGTATAATTACGTGCATGTATATAATTATGTGTATGAAAAAATACTGTAGTAATTATACCTTACATGTATATAAAGAAGCATAACTTCTAAATCTGCTGTAAAGGGCCACTTTAATAAACAAAAAACTTTAAAAAAGCTATGGAGATTATCAACAAAAAGCTGAAATAGTGACTAATGAAATCGAACAGGCAAAAATAATTTTTTTCTCTTTTCTGCCTTGTGTGACAATTGAGTATTATAAACTTGTCAAGTTTATACAGAAGAGAACTGCATTTATAGGCTTCTTACCACTTGATTGAGTGTATCTTCCAATTCGGCTTCTTCTGGATTCTTTGAGCTGCAATTAAAGAAGTGCATTTTGAGTAAGTCCCAAACCAGCAGAATTAAACCAACATATGGATGTATATGGAAACTCCATAAACAGATGCAGATTTGAGTAGTTCTGGGATCAGAGAATCTTTAAAGATTCCGTTCTTTCTTTCGATTTCCATTCCATTCCATCTTTAGAGATGGAATGGAATGAACGGAAGCGGTTCTTCACAGAGAGAGTAATCGCATATTGGAATGGGCTGCCCNAGTGGGGTGTGAGGAGGGAGTGGTGGTGTGTGTGTTTGTCTAAAATGTGGATACAATTTAAACACATGAACCGTATATTCCACATGTACAGCCTTTTATACATATGTATAATTATGTGCATATATATATAATTACATGCATGTATATAATTATGTATATGAAAAAATACTGTAGGAATTATATCTTACATGTATATAAAGAAGAAATAAAAGCATAACTTCAGTACAGCCGCTCTAAATCTGCTGTAAAGGGCCACTTTANTGTTCTTTCTTTAGATTTCCATTCCATTCCACCTTTAGAGATGGAATGGAATGAACAGTTTACTACTCCACGTGTAAGCAATTCTGGAGTATAAAACTGCTACAGGTTGATGTCCTGGACTATGACTTACCTGGGACTTGATACCTAACAGTTCTCAGGATTTATGGGCTTAAACAGGGATCCTTCTCTTCCTGCTGCTAAATTCTATCTTTATTTCTTATCTTAGATAGTACAGTGAGAAGAAAACAGCTCATAGAGCTGGGACTTGACTGGGTGAAAGCTCAGGTGGCACCACCCTATTTTTCTCCATGGAATGATGTGCATCAGGCATATACCAAACCTACCCTGTGGAAAGCTAGTATTAACGAAGAAGAAAAGAAATCCTTAGCTGAAGGAAGGAGGGGGTGGGGAAGGGAAAAAGTGAAAAAGTTCTTCCATATTTGGGTTGTTTAGCGGAGGGTTTTTTTCCACCCCCAAAATAATTGAAATGTTGCCAGTGACAAAACTGACACCAATCCAGTATGAACTGAACTGACACCAACAGTGTATGAGCTGCTGAACCATTTGAAGCCAAATACCTTGAACTAAAATACTAACCACGGAAGGTTAGAAAGTAGTTTTTGTCCTCCTCCATTTCTGCCCACATGGAAGAAGGTATAGAGAAAACAACTGGAGGAAAGCAACAGTTTTAATGGAAAAAGGAAACGTGTATCTCTTCTTTACAACATACAACCCAAGTCAGATTTTTGGGGGAAAAACCCCCACCTAAAATCCCCCTTTTGTTTTTAATAAAAGCCAGAACTTAGATTCCCATCAGGAACAAAAGGTTTTCTTATTTCCCCTCCTCTTCCTTAAAACAGAAAAGTAAAGGCCACACCATCTTTAGGATTGGTCCTACTGAAATTTTTGTATCCAGAATTTGGTACAATTAATTCCTTGAATCATGAAGTTCTTTTTCTGAAGACACACTATGAAACTTCACATGCTAAAACATTTTAAAACAGAAGCCAACATGGAAGAATAATCTGTCTTTGAAGACGTACCTTTTCTTTAGTAAAGAGTCACAGTATCGTGCCAGCAGCTCTGGGGATTTACTGGATGATTGAGCCATTTTTGTCACTGCATTATTATTTATAAATCGCCCACAAGCCTATAAATCACAAAAGACAGTGAAATTTTGGGAGACAAAACACTGGATGGAAATAAAACAAAAAGTTTCACCATCTGCAACTACATACACTTACTTTGTCTAACGCAGCCACAAAGCCAGCATCGTTGTTGAACGCAGACATGACTAAAGCATTGTACTTCTTATGGACATCCAACACTGTCTGTACATACATTTTTGGATCCTGCAATTAAAGAGAGATGGCATTTTACAACTTACTTTTTGTTTTCTGATTCCTCTAAAATGGAGCTACTCACTGGCCCAAGCAAATTTTTAAGGAGGAAGTCTTCAAAGTATCAGAAGTATTTTAAAGGTAAAATAGTACCCAGACTCATTCAGGTCCTATGTCCAGGACTGAATTACATTAGCACAAGTTTTCATTTACAGCAGTGTACTACATTATATAGTACAAAAGTCAAAAAAAGCCATTTACTCAACCACTGCAAACATTTTCAAAGCCTTAAGCTTAACTTGAATTAGATTTTAGAGAGTTGGACAATCATAAAATGGCAGCTGCTACAGGTAAAAAAATCTCTCACAATAAATCTGTGTAGTAACAATGTAACAGGTGTTCATCCAATAGGTACAACTTAGTCTAGAGACCTCCCTCAGTCACTGGCAGTTTTGAAACCTTACCTGCTCAACACCCAGTGGCAGTCAAATGCCAATAAACATAAGTTTATGGCACTCACAGACTAAGTCCCATGTGTAGACTCATCTTTGCATCTCAATAAAGATGGAATGGAGTCAGAATAGGGGCAGTGACAGCCAAGTAAAACACCGGGCACACAAGACAGCTACTATGCAACACATTAAAAAGTCTCTAAGTCTTCAACTTGGAGATCAGAAGTTTGAAGAGAGGATGACTGAAAAGATGAATTATCACTAAAAGCCACATTTTTAACTGTTGGGCATTTAATGAAAGTGAGAAGAAACAAGTTTAAGACAGACAAAGACCATCTTTACATATAAGGTAGTGGACTTCTGGAACTTGCTGTCACAGAAGGGTTTGGAAGCAGGTCAGCAGGTTCAACCAGACATGGAGTTACTCCTGTAACATTCCTATCTGACAGTAAGAGTGCTGGATGTTGGCAAGAAATGTCAGAATACGGGTGGAGTTTTATCAGGATCCACAAAAACGCTTCTTGTTGTCACCAATGACAGACACAGACCACAGGGACCATCAATCCTAATGCTGTGCTTGAGATAAAGAACTGAAATTACTGAGAACCTCACAGACAAGAAATACAAGTGGATTTGGAAGACGTTCAGAAAAGCAACTACTGATTCCGAAGACCCAAAATAAATAACAGCACAAAAAGTGGCAACCTTCTGACTGAAGAGGAGTCTCGTTAATACAGTTAACAGAGACTAGAGCACAACTCATTCTGCAGTAAAAATCTAAAACAGGTGAGATGAGTCAACCTGGTATTACTATCTCTCTGCTCTGACTGCAGAGAAACTAAGAAGCTCAGCTGATTATCAGTTTAGATACAGTGCAGGGAAATGAAATAACATAAATGAAACCAATCCTACCTAGGGGTGATAGAGGACTAACAGAGCAATGATGAACAGAGATACAGTGGTGTGAGGGACACTGGAAGAAGAGGCAAGATGGTTCCCAAGGGAAATAGCTGAAGACAGTGCTATGAAAATGAAGAACAAATGTGTGGAATAAGAAAAAGAACAAAAGGGAAAGATGAAGAAATAAGAAAAAGTGTCTCAAGCAGGAAGGGTTTTGTAAAAGGCAGGAGTCAAAATTACCAATACGTACAAATCTTGGGGCTCCCCTCAAACTGGAACTTATTCCTGGAGAAAGAGTTTTTATTTTTTTCCAGTAAATTCTGCAAGGCCTAAACAGAAAAAGCCTCAAGAGTGATAACCATCAGGGGGATGTGTCAAGCATGGAGCGCACCTGATTTCAAAATTCAAGGTGATGTCTACAAGGAAGCTGAATGTTGCTGGACTTGCTTCATGATTCATACAAGATCAACACTGCTAAAAAGCTAGGCAGTCACAACCGTAGAAGTGAACAACAGACACTACCCACATCAATACAGATTAATGCTTTAAAAATTATTAGTAGGAAATTTCTCAAAACAAAAACAGTTTAAAATGAACTCTGTCAAAAATCAAGGTTAATCACAGAATACCCTGAGTTGGAAGAGACCCACAAGGATCACTGAGGTCCAGCTCCTGACACTGCACAGGACCACCCCATGAATGACACTGATGTGATCACCAGTGACAATGCCGAAGAGAACTGTCCAAGTGCTTCTTCAACTCTATTTTAAATAAACTTTACTAGAATCTATATTATATCCTCATTTTCCTGTGTGCTGTGTTTCATTCTTTTTTTTTTTCCCCTGGAAAATATCATATTGTCTACAGACAAAAAGGACAGTAAAGGATTGAAACAACTTCATGTTGCTGAGATACTTCCCTAATTAATACAAAATTAGTATTAGACAAAAGTCTGAACTGACAATTATGGGATAAGATCCAAAAAAGCCAATTACATGGCTAAATGACCACAGTGTTTCAGAAGACCTGACCTGCTCCTTATGTTGTGACCTTCCCAACCATTTTAACTCTTTCTTCCTCTTATATTTCTCTTTCTTTTCTAAACAGAGTAAAGCCATTTACCAAAACACTCAAACTAACAAACTTTCTCCAGACAGTCCCATCCAAGCCCGAATTCTATAAGATGATGAAATCCAATACAGTCCACTGGAGATAACGCTTCTTCAAACATTGGATTTTCAGGTGCATTTGTATTGTAAGTGTTGGGTGTTGTATTTGCACAGCTAGCCTGCCAAGCAGCATGATACCTTGACAGAGGACAAAAACTCAGAAGGAAAATCATCCTCCTCCCCCAAACCAAAATTAAACAAATGCACAAAACCCCTTCCCACCAAATCAACTGAAAAAAAATACTCCTCAAACCAAGAAGAGTAGTAACAAAGTGATGTCACTGTTGTTTTAAGCTATCAAGACGTAAGAATTGCCTAGTCCTTACAAATTAAATCAGTGAAAGGGAAAACAGAAGCAAACTGGCAATTACATCAGGAAGCATTTCACCATCCTCTAATGCAAAACTGGTAGGAACCACACACAGACTGACTTTGACGGGATACTTGCATTTAGAGCAGCTTCTCCACATTTCTCAATTGCAGCTAGACCCTGATTATGAATGTGGGTTTCCAAAAGTTTTTTCAGCTCACCGAGGCCATCCTGGATTCGAGATACAAGGTTATACATGCGNGTTATACATGCGACCCAAGTCTGAAAAGGACAAAAAAAGAGGAAAGCTAACAGCTCCCATTTGTACTGGTTATGACTCCAATTTCTCATTTACAAGCTGCCAACAGGAATTGAACATCCACTGTCAACAAAAACACTCATGGAATTGCTCCTGTAAAAAGCCAGAAAAAACTACAGTAAAAAAGTTATACAGTACAGCAAACCTTTGCACTTACCTGGAAAGTTAACACTAGTTAAAGAGAAAACAGCCTGTGAATATTAAGACCTGTTTTACTTTCACCATGTGGTATGTAATCTCAAGGCTAAAAAAACCTCACTTGAATGGTAGAAATTTTACTTCTGATTTCTAGTTTTCCTAAAGTTAATGATTTAAAAGTGGTGTTAAAACATTCTGATTTAGATTAACATTTCGAAGGGTTACCATGAATTAAAGGCTGTTATTAGTGTTATTACTGCTGGCTGTGCTACAAGTACAACCAACATTCTCCAGCTGAGCGCTGCCCTTTAAATGTTAATCTAAACAGGGCAGTTCTCAGAGACCCAACACCACCTGTAGCCCTTTGTATACTAACACTCCTACTTCGGGCAGCAGCAGTGGTAATGGCTGAAAATTTAAGGCAAAAATATGTTTTGATAGGACTGTATCAGATAAACTGAAACATTATAAAGCCAATGTCTTTCAATAAAGCACTGTTAATAAAAGACACTTCTTAAAAACCCCAAAAGTTTAAGTGATTACCAGTAGAAGTAATTGTACCTGAAAAAAAAGATATTCTGAAAAGCATTACCACAAAACAAAACTAATAAAGGCAAAATAAATTGGATGTCGTTTCACAGGTGTTAAAGCTTCATATTAAAATCTCACCAGTTTTCAGCCAACATTTCCGAAATCAAACTGGTAATTTTGGAAAGTCTAATACTGAAGAAGGTTTCTTTTATTATTATTCAGTTTCAACAGGGAAGATGCTTTGTACTTTCTGAGTGCAGAACTCTAAAATAAAAAGCAAACTTTAATATGGCCACAAACCAGGTACACAAACCTACCAGTTACCTCTTGCAATCTTACCCTCACTGCACAGGCATTCATGTGAAACAGTAAACGACCAGCGACCCAAGTCTGAAAAGGACAAAAAAAGAGGAAAGCTAACAGCTCCCATTTGTACTGGTTATGACTCCAATTTCTCATTTACAAGCTGCCAACAGGAATTGAACATCCACTGTCAACAAAAACACTCATGGAATTGCTCCTGTAAAAAGCCAGAAAAAACTACAGTAAAAAAGTTATACAGTACAGCAAACCNTTCACTCTTTGAATCCATTTTGAGGCTGTCAGTTGCATACAGCTCTTTTAAAATGTAAGGACTTCCCTGAAGAGCTCGGAAGCCATTATTACCTCATGAGGATTATCAGGTTAAACAAAACAGAGCAATAAAGGAGCCAGAACTCTACCTGGCTCTAAAATACAATATACAGAGTTTGATGTCTTCTAATACTGAAGTGATGACGTCTAAATTCAGATAATTTTCTGTGTAACGTTTTTCATTTCTCAGAAATTTGTCANTCTACAAAAAGCAATGTTGGTATATCAAATTTGAGAGTGGATTTATTATAGTGATTAATACTTGATAAAGGGAAAAAAAAAAGCCTGGGAAGGCCTTCTGAGTCAAAAAAACCCCTTTCTTGTTTGTTCTATTATTATTATGATTGTCAGAATTAATTTATTCCAAAGCAATTATTTACCAACATAACCAGTATCTAACTATTAAATTCCAGTCTGTATATTTACATTTGAATCAGTTAAATTCTGACCTACTAATCACAAAGAATTGCCCTTTTCAATTTTGAACCATCTATTAAATTAACAACATGACTATTAGAGTAGTAATTCATAGTTGCTATTTTGAGACTGATATATAATGAAGACATAGTTGCAATCCAAAACTGTCAAATGAACAGTATCATCATTAGTAACTTAAANGATTTGAAAAGGAAAACCACCGTTGCAACCTGCTGTTAAATTTTATAAGCATATAAAAATACAGTTAACCTATCAGGATGTCTGTACTAGGTGAAACAAGGATGAGATGCTACAAAACCTCGAGGAAGATTTGCTCAGTAACTCCACCTACATTATTACAGCCTGCTCCCCATAAACGTAATTATTTCCTACAGGTGTCACACAGTATCACAGTATAGATAANTATGATTGTCAGAATTAATTTATTCCAAAGCAATTATTTACCAACATAACCAGTATCTAACTATTAAATTCCAGTCTGTATATTTACATTTGAATCAGTTAAATTCTGACCTACTAATCACAAAGAATTGCCCTTTTCAATTTTGAACCATCTATTAAATTAACAACATGACTATTAGAGTAGTAATTCATAGTTGCTATTTTGAGACTGATAGATAATGAAGACATAGTTGCAATCCAAAACTGTCAAATGAACAGTATCATCATTAGTAACTTAAATCATGGTACCCCTTAAATTCTTAAAAGCATTATTTCAGCTACAGAGCCTTACTCTGACTTCAAATATCGATTTAATTAATTCCCCAACTAGAAAATCAGAAACATAATTCACCCTTATCATCTGCACAATCCACAGCAATTACCCAGCCCTAGTTCTGACTTACTCTGTTCTGTTTGAACTCCTGAAGAAACTCATAAAACCCAATACAATTGACAATTCCTTAAAGATACCTAAGCTCTGATGATCTTCAGTTATCCTAGTCTTTATTCTATGTATTCTATGTATTCTCAATGACAATATAAACCTGATCAATTAGTAACACTTGCAACGCATTTTCACAGCTAAAATTAACTCATCAATTAATAATTTCCACCCTTTCCTTGTGCTCTATAGGAACCTTGTATATTTTATACACACTATTTTAAAAATTACTTATTCATTTCCATTCCTCTTTTAACATTTCCTAAACATAATTCTAAGCACACTGGATTTTACACCTCACACGGCTGACTCTGAAAGATCCATGGATTAAACTGGAACAGTTGGTAAGAATACCTCTCCCATCTCTCACACAGGAGCTTCAGCTCCTGCTGGATGGCTGCCTCAGGTGCTCTTGAAGCGCTTCCAACCACATTAAATCAAACTAGTCATTTCTACTGTAATATTTGGGATTGGAATATGCTCTTTGAAACAGTATCATCAGATATCCCAATTTAACCAAAATCTGCTTGGCAACCAGTCCAGTGACTACCTTCCCTCTCAACGTAACTCCTGAACAAATGACATTTACCCATCACCAGATTCTACATCATTCACAAGTCATCAGGGTGGAGAGCTCCAAGCCTAAAGCCAGCATCAGAAACTCCTTACCTTCATTTTTGTCAGCATCCAACAAATTCTGAAACTCTGTATGAAATATCTCCAGGTGTTTTTCAATCAGTACTTGCTCACATTTTCGTGCTAACTCATCTTGTGTGCTCTCATGGAGATACACCTGAACTCTACGCTGCTCCTCGAGAAGGCGAGCTTCAGCCTACAGAACACAGAGGTAAACATGAAACCTGGACGGGAGGCAGAACACGAATCCAACAGCAGAAAACAGATGAGTGTTCAGCAAATTAATCTAGAAAACAACAACAAAAATCAAACCTCTCACTAATGCGGTGTTAATGGACCACCTACTCAACCAGCTGTTTTTCTGGAAATCATAATATACGTTTGGAATCGATGCTTTTGTTGATGATAATATTATGTACTGTTTAAATGGTGGGGGGAGAATCACAGCAAGACTCTTTTCCCGTTGCTTCTGAGTAAGTTTACAGATGGAAATCTGCTGTCAAAAAAAGACAAAGCTGCTGACGTGAGATACTGGTAGCTTTAGAATCAGAAAGCTCTCCAGCTACAGAGGTAGTTTGGTTTAAGACAAACATGAATGTATTTCATGTCTCTACAAAACTAAAAGGCAGAAAACTACAATTTAACAGTATGCCCATGACAAATTCATTTGAAGGATCTCATCTACATTCTTAACACAGAAAATCTTTCCGATAAACTACAATCATTTAAACCATAGTAACATTTCATTTGGCACATGAAGTGCTACATATGCATATCTTCCTGGCAAACAAAACTTTTAAATGTCACTCGAGGAATACTACTTATGTAAAACTGAAATTGTTTATGTAACAATTATCTTTATTTTGTTTGCAGAAGAGTTAAAAATTGCCTTTACAAACCATCTGTAACTGCAGCGCATTATTAGGGATAAAGTGTGTGTGTGTCCTCTGATCAGTACGAATTATTTAAATTAACAATGTCACCAAGAAAATGAAATTAGGTTCATTCATTTTCTTAGCATGTTGAAATATCAACTAAGCATGAAGATCATATTATGCACAATAAAAAAGGAACACTTCCACTGCAAGTACTCTGCATCGTATGAAGACAGCTTTAAATAATCCTAGCCACTGTTAGCTTCGCTCGTCTCTGTAATGATTTTGCTCTTAAGCGTTTGTGAAATGGTCCTGGACTACTGTCTCCTAGAGCTAAAACAGTACTGACCAAATTACAGGAAATTAAACCAACAGTTTGGGATGGAATGTAAGCTCCTGCTTCAGAGTACCTGCCGCTTTCTTACCAGTAAGGAATAACAATCAGCTTCCCCACTGACAGCAAATACATAGCAGATAATCCTCCTGATGAACACTGCAGATGGGAATCAGACTGGTTCTTTTACTGATCTAATGTTTAAGCAATTCTGCATTTCTGTAGTTCAGGAAATTCTGCTGCTTCTAATGCTGCTTCTGGAAATATCCTTAGACTATCACTTTTAATGTTAACAATCAATTCTCACTTTAAACTCCTTTATGAAAAGAAGTATTTACTCCTGACTTCATGTTTGCTTCTACTCTCTTCTTTTTATATTCCCGTAACTCCATTTTCCTTTTAAAGTCACATTTCAGAAACAAGGGAAAAATACTTAGTTCACACAACCGTGCCTTCACCTGTTTTAACTGTAATGATCGAAAGTTCAGTTTCAGACTACATTTCAAGGGACAGTCTTAAGAAATACTGACCTTTTCCCCTACAGCACATCAGGCTATGCCAGCTTTACTCATGAGTTCTGGCCTGAGAAGAAAAATTCACAATCCTTCTAAACTCAGTAAATCTGCCTGTATAACTATATACACAAATCCCAATCCTAATTAAGATGTCATTGAGTATTCTACAAGAAACAACCACAATTTTATTATAACATGGTAACACTGATGTTATGCTGGTGTACACTAAGGCACTCCAACAGGTTTCCTTTTATTTTACAATACTAGTTATCTCCAGTCAGAACTCAATGTACAGAGTTCAGTAAGAATGCCAAGTCACTAACAGCATATTACTCTGCTCACATTTCATGCTTCCAACAGATAAAATACTTTTAAGATCTTATAACCGCTAGTCTCTAAGGAGATGCCAAGACTGCCCAAATAGCTTGTACACATCTCTAGTATATTAATTTAAGCAGAGACTTAAAGCTACATTTTCTTGCTGAAGTTTGCCCCTGCCTTCTGCCACGTTTATATGTGCTTTCAGCTTTAACATCAACTTCAAGCAAAGTGGTTTGCTCTTTTGTGGATTTTTGAAACCTTGAGGATCCTCTGGGGTAACAGTAAGTTATTTCTACTTGTCACTAATCTCTAATTCTTGAAATAGCAATGACCTTCAGACAGCTTTTTACTGTCCTGTACCAAAGAAGTCTGGATGTGCCAGTCAGTCAGGTTATGAATGACCGAAATTCCCTTACTCTCCCCTTTTATATATATATTATGATGAAAGTTAAAGACAAGAAATTGAAAGGGAAGTATCAAAAAAAGAAAAATTAATTCAACAACAGAGAAGTAAACACAGGTAGGTCTGGTAATTATGGGGCAATCACAGAATCACAGAATCAGTAAGGTTGGAAAAGACCTTAGAGATATGACCCAATGACCCAAACAGACTAAAGGAAAGATTCATTTTACTGTGTTATTTCTAGGACTCCCTCCCTTTTTAGGCGGAGGGACCTTAGTGACAAAAGAGGATGCGTTCTGTGGTAAAAAGCACTAGATAAAGGATACTACAGGGAGGGATGTGTATCTGAATATCACACACTCAAAACGCTCTTATTTTTTAACTAAGCTGAAAGGGAAAAAACAAGCAGCAATTCAGAAAGTGAATAAATGTGCTGAAAAAAATATATAAAGCAGCACTTGTTCAAGATGGATTCACTAAGACTGACCCAATAATAAGGCTAGAAATAGTCAATGTTTATCCTGCTTGCTCTTAGTTGCTCTGTCTGGGACCCCCAAAATCAGAGGCTAGTCAAGAATTTAAATCTGGCATGTGTTAATCAGAAGTACTGTGTAGGGCTCATTGCACTGAAACATTTTGAGAGAATGAAAGCTAATTAATGACATAATTCCTTGGCCAGCTTGCTCAAGAAGAGGTTCCAATAAACATGCCAATGCACAGTTCTTCGTACAGAACAGTAAACTTGTAGGTTTAAAGCAGACACTGTTTTGGTGTCTTGAAGTCTAACAAAAAATGAATTTATTTTAACATTCTCTTCTGTTTTTCCTATTGAGAAAGTTTCAAACTTTCACTGTACTTACTGAAATGCAGTAAGGAGACAAACTTCAGACCACATAAACACGGAAGCAAACCAGTACAGGGAAAAAGAGCCAACTCTTACCATCAAAGAACCAGCATTTTAAGAAACTTATAATAGAAGCCTAGAATTTATATTACTTTACCCCTAAAAAAACATCTGTATTCAGGAAAAAAAAATATCAAAAAGCTAATTCAGTAACTTACCTTCTTCATGTACTCTGTGACTGGGTTCTGTTGCAAGAATTCAGTACTTTCTCGTGTATAAAATCTCTCCGTATCGGCAAGAAACTGAGATTCAAAGGATTCTTTATAGACAGTTAGTGTAGGTCCTTTTGCAAATGCATCATCCTCATTCAGCCCCAGCTCCACTATGGAGGAAAAAAACCCAAACAAAAAAGACCAAGTAATGACCAAATTGGTTTTTATGAAGTGGTCTTCTGCAAATAAACAAGCACGATCCTTCCAACTTAGATGGAAGTAATTGATTGGGACTGTATCAACACCGCTTCTAAAAACTTTGAAAAATATAAAATGATTTTGCATTTACAAAGTAAGTAACACAAGACATTACTCATGTAAACTGCACTTTTGGATACATTTCTTAAATGGATTGAAGCATTTGGAAAACTTCACAATCTCAAGACCCATTCAAATTCTCCTTCCATTTCCCCCCTCCTAATGAGTTCCAGATTATATGCTTTTGTTTTTAATAATGAAACTAATAATCAGAACAGCAAAACTCCCAATATTATGCAAATGGAAAAGAAAGCCCCCACAAGTATGGTATAATCAACTGTAATTGTATCAAGTGCCAGTACAAATACAAAGTTAGACAATACATAATTGCATTTATGTTACTGTAAAAAAATTCTATGTTGGACATCCAAGGAGTTGGGATGTTACTTCTGGGCTCTGATAGGGTATATATATTTATTTATGCTTTAAAAAAGTAATAGAACCTTAAAGAAATCTCATTTACCATAGGATTGTACAACTCCACTGATCAGCCTTGTATTGATAGTTTCACCATTTCTTTCCTTTTCAATCAATTTCAACACTGCATTCGTTACCTTAGAAAACAGGAATGAAAAGTAAGTCAAGCACAGGGAAAGCAGCTGGCAGATCAAGAACAGTATTTAATCAGGAGTGTATTCCGATACTCAAGACAAGACAAGTCCCCTGAGAACAACGTTTAAGGAGATCTCAACATATTAAATTCCTACAGCATGTGCTACACCCTTAGTTATACAAAATGACTACAGTCCGGTAAGTGGTGAGGTGTACAGGCGGCCCTCGAATACCACGTACCATAGGTCTTGTTGCCCCTCCGTGAAGCCCTCCGTCCACGTAGAATGGCAGATCATTAATATACAAAGCTGCCCCGCACCCTCACACCGCCCCTCGGTGCTGTTTCAGCACTGCCTTGCTGTGTATCAGTGTTCGTGTTGGCGCTCCCCGGCGCCAGCGGCCACCCCACGCTGGGAAAAATCCCTCTTCTGGTCGGCCAGAACACTGGTGCGGGGAGCTGCCTGCACCACTGTCCTGTTGTCTCTCTGGGTGGGTAGACTTGTTCTCTCCATACTCAGGGTAGACATCTACCCTAAGAAAGTCTCGGACACCACGTCTACCCTGAGAGCATGTAAATCTTTCGTAACTGCACAAAGCCTCCTCGCTCAGAGTGGGCACGCTGCCAAGGGGACCCGGTGCAGCCAGTTCCCTCCGGGCGGAGCGGGGCGGGCGCGGGCAGAGCAGTGCACCCATGGTCCGTGCGGCACGGCGTGGGCCTTCTTAATCGCTGAAAAATCACACCGTGTAGAGGTGAAGCCGCTATCTGGGAGGCGTGAAGTGGAGAGGGCTTACTGTATATGGGAATTAAAGTGCTTAGTTCTTGGTGTTTTTTCTCTTTTTTTCCCCTCTAGTTTCAGAAAAGCACCTTCTCAGCTAAACTTCTATTTGTTCTACACCTGTTCTACACTTGAAATACAGAAAACCGTGTATCCTAAGAGCTGAACCAACCACCTGTTCTCTACAAAAACAATCTGCTGCAACTACTTGATCACAAAGTGTACTGGTAAATAAGTGAAATCAACATACATACATACCTAAAAACTGTGATGGAATGTCTTGTTTTATATTGTACTAATTCATCAATTTAAACTATTTGGTTGACCTGAATCTCCCAGTCATCAGTGTAAATTTAACAATTCACAGTAACAGTAGAAGAGACCAACTCCTAAACAGCACCACTGCCCCCTTGGTGTGAATTGAAGCCCCAATCTCCTGCATAAGAGATGGGGACACTCACCACTGTACTAAAGTGGATAACAGAAGAGACTTGCTATCAAAGTTCACACGAAGAGAAAGGCCTATTCCCGCAAATATTTATCTTTATCTCAAATATTTATCCTAACATCATAAAGGAGAAGAACTAGGATCCCTTTTATCTTCTGGGTTTGTCCCTCCTCCCCTCCAAATTCTCCTTGAAGCAGTTACTAGCAATATATGAAATGAACCCTATAAAATAACACTACAGTAATTACATATTTATACATATACCTGCTTATTTAACGGCCTGAATAAGCAGTCTCTCCAGGTCACCAAGGCAAGCTAGAAGCAAAGGAAGGGAGATGAAAGATGGAATAAAGAAAATATTTACATATACACATATACATGCAGGATAACTCCTTAAGGAAAGCTGATGTAGTAAGCGAAATAATCTGAACTGGAAAAATTGTTGTATTTTGGCACACGTATTTCTCAAGCAACAATTTTCACACTAAAACTGCCACTTGTTTTATTATTACCTAAGATGACTCCTTTTCTGACAGTGATCCACTGCCAACTCTGAAAACTAACAAAACCCACAAGATACTTTGACAACATACAGCTTTCTTTGTTGGCACTTTCCAGGCTGACACAATCCCTTAGCATTAGGCTATAAAGTTAAGAGGAAGGGAACTAAGGATACCTCCTGTTTTTCTACCATGTGCAAAGCTAGTTTAGTGAAGCAGTAAAAACCACGTCACTTTCCTAATGCTTCAACAGCAAGGACAATAATTATACTTTGTAAAAATAAACCCAGACAAACTTGTAGTTATCTGAGTTACAGAGCTTCTGTTAAATTCTTCTCTTATTTATATTGCTTTACATTACAAAAAAATTACCAAGATCACATGTCAATCTTTCAGAACTGAACCAAAATAACTTACACCACAAACCAAATGTTGACTGTATCTTAGCAGCTTGGATGCTAAAAATTTTGAAGTAATCAGAAAAAACCTCCAATTTACTACTTCTTTTGGTATTTGAAACCCTTGGCTGAATTCTAAGTGGAATGACAAGGCCACACACTGATGCACGCAGATAACGGTGTAAGCAGCAAATATCCAGAAGCAGATAACCCTCAACAGTCTGATACTAGATGCCCAAAATGTACAAGACAGACAACATCTCACAGGCTGAGTTGGCACTTTTACAAATATACTGGGGTGGGAGAATGGAAAGGGAGAGATTTCCACTTCGTCCCCTTCTTCAAAACTTTAATGAACTTCCTACAAGATTCAAGAAGCGATCTGTAGGATGATAACGCAAACATGACGGATGGAATGGATAAATCACCCACTCCAAAAAAGCTACTTACTGAATAAATTTCATATATTCCTTTACGACCTTCATCGCACTCACGACGAACCCAATGTCGATTGAGGTAGGCACATATCCCATTCAATACTTTGCTTGAAAACCTATAATCTTCCCACTGTTGAGTGTAGAATTTCAGCACACTCTCATCCATTAAATCTTCACCATCCTGAAACAACAAGTTTACCGGTACTGTCGGCTAATTTTAAAGTAAAACAACGACGTGTAAGGGTGTACAAACTGACTGTGTAATAAATGTACACCATGCAATGTATTTACAGGAAAAACAGTGCTAATGTATTTTAGTTCTGCATTAATAAAGCACAAAGCCAGTATGAGATTTTGGGATTAAAATGCTGAGGGAAATGGAAAAAGCTCCAGAAAATAACTCTGTCCCTCCTGTGGGAGAGGGGACCACATTAGAATCAAATAGCAACACTGGTGAGTGGAGAAAAATAAAATGAAGTAGATAGTTTTAAAGTTCAAGTATCTTTTCAGACTGGACCTCTGCAGCCTGAACAGAATGCGTGCATTCTGAAGACTTCAGACACCCTTGTGTGGCTTCATAAATTAATTGCAAAGTAGACTTCATAGGATGCCAAGAATTCTTTTACTATTGCTCAAAACTAAAATCCCAACAGTTAAAAGCAAGGCTCCTCTCAAAAAATAACTAGGAACCATTCTCTTACAATGAAAGACAATATACAGCTCTACTAGTAGTTTATTTTTTAAATTAAAGCAATGGCTATCATCAGGCATTTTTAACATTACAGACACCCATTTTTTCAGCATTAATTGCTTGGAAAGTCTAGCTATTCTTGTGCAAGTACAGGATAGCTTAAGACAACACGTAACATTACTTCCATAAAACACTGGAATGTTGTCTTGGCTTGAAGAGGAAAAGCAGTTCACAGGCACAAGGTAGTGACTGATCCATGCCTGAGATACGGCCTATAAAACATTCTAATGGCTAATGGGGATAAAAGCTAATTTCCAGATCATTCAGTTCACTTCCAGTGGCTGCATATACCTCAAGGTTTGTTGATACAAGCTTTTGTCTACCCAGCCCCTACTACTCACTACAAATGCAGACTGATCTCATGTCCATCTTACCTTAAGGAGATTTGTCAAGTAGCTCTTCAGAAATTCTTTTAGCCGTTTGTACAATTCCAAGCCAACAAACTGAGCACCTCCAGGTGTCTGGCCCTTTTTCGATTTAGAAGGAGGTACTCCAGCTCCCCGCGCTTGATTAGACTGGTGTACACTGGTACAGTAGTTATAAACATGACTGACAGGAAAGTTAAGGAACACGTATGTACCAGCAGAAGATATTAAAAATGAGAAACAATGTTAATTTCAATAATCTATTATTTATACAGCTTAAAAGTAACACATTTATGACATGCATTAGCCTTCATCAAATCAACCCAAAGCTAAGAAAATTTACAGCAGAAATATCTGCTGCAGAAATGTGTCAAACTGCCGAGGGCAAGGCAAGTGACCACAAGATTAAATTTATTCAACACTTACTTAACAAGACCATCAAGGAAACAAAGCAGTGGAATTTGCCAAGAAGATTATTTTCGAGGTTTAAATGGAACTTATCTGATGTATTATATTGGCCTTCTACAAATACATAAGCTTTCATTTGAACTGGAAGAAATTTGAACACTAGCCTCAAGCAACATTCAGTAGTTGAAAATATTCTTTCAAAGACAATCCTTTATAAAAGATTTGTCCTGGCAGACAGGGGCGCAAATCTGGAAAACAGTAATGGTGAGACACAAACACATTTAAAAGCACACCATAAGATTAATAAATAAATAATGAAGCCCAATTTGAGGCTACAAGTATAATACCAACATTTAAGTTTAAAATCATAGAATCACAGAATTACTTAGCTTAGGAAAAACCTCTGAGTCCAACCATTAACCCAGCACCATTAAGTCCACCATCAAGTCCATCTCCCTAATTGCCATGCCCATGAGTCTTAAATACCTCCAGAGACAGTGACTGCACCACATGTTCTCCAGCGTGAGAACAACGTCAGCTCCCTCAGCTGTTCCTTGTAAGACTTGTGCTCTAGATCCCTCACCAGCTCTGTTGCCCTTCTCTGGACTTGCTCCAGCACCTCAATGTCTCTCTTGTAGTAAGAGGACCAAAAGGGAACACAGGATTCAAGGTGCAGCCTCACCAGTGCCGAGCACAGGGGGACAATCACTGCCCTAGTCCTGCTGGCCACACTATTGCTGGTACAGTCCAGGATGTCATCGGCACTCTAGGCCACCTGGGCACACTGTTGGCTCATGTTCAGCTGGCTGTTGACCAGCACCCTCTATGTTCCTTTCCATTGAGGCACATGCCAGTCACTCTCTCCTCATCCTATATCGCTGCCTGGGGTTGCTGTGACTGAAGTGCAGGACACAACACTTGACCTTGTTGAATTTCATACCACTGGCCTTGGCCCATCGATCCAGCCTGTCTAGACACCTCTGCAGAGGTTTCCTACCCTCCAGCAGATCAACACTTTCACTCAACCTGGTGTGCTCTGTGAAATGACCAAGGGTGCACTTGATTCCTTTGCCTCAGTGATTGATAAAGATACTAAACAAAACCGGTGCCAGTACTGAACCCTAGGGGAGAATGCTTGAGACCAGCTGCCTTTTGTTGCCCATGGTGCATGCATTGATACAGATGCACTTGAGCTGGGCTACTGATCCCGACACCTCTTTTGGGTGAGAAGCCTTAAATCCTATGGAACCAGGCAATTCTGTGGTTTCTAACACATCAATGACCCTCCCGCCTTCACTGTCGCATGGATCTCCGTGCCCTACCTCCACTGATACAGCAGATCGAAGGACCTCACTAGCACACCATCCTTCAAATGTTGGCATGCTGTCCCTGGTTTTATTACCTTCTCCCTTCAAATCAAGTTTAAAACTCTATCAATAAGCCCTGCTAACTCCTGTGCAAAGATATTTTTCCACCTTTGAGACCTTTAAGCCCTGTTTGTTGCCAACAGGCCTGGTGTTGTATAAACCAACCCATGATCCCAGTCATCCCAAGGCCCTGAAGTGCCTCTTGATTACCCTTGGACTTCTTGTTGCAACTTCATTGTTGTCTACCTGAAAAATCTGAGGACCTTATCAGGGTAGGAAGTTTTCTTTTCGCATCTTTAAGCCAGGCCTTGGAGAGGCTGCAGACAACCCTAAGAGGTAGCACTTATTTTTCCTCTTACAGTAACACACTATCTCAAGAAAAGAGTCTGTTACCTGATTTAAACGTTAAAATATTCAGAATTCTTTCCAAGTAATAAGCAGAAGTCACACTGCCCAAAACATTTNTGGCTGTTGACCAGCACCCTCTATATTCTTTTCCACTGAGGCTCATGCCAGTCACTCCCTCCTCATCCTGTATCGCTGCCTGGGGTTGCTGTGACTGAAGTGCAGGACACAACACTTGACCTTGTTGAATTTCATACCACTGGCCTTGGCCCATCGATCCAGCCTGTCTAGACACCTCTGCAGAGGTTTCCTACCCTCCAGCAGATCAACACTTTCACTCAACCTGGTGTGCTCTGTGAAATGACCAAGGGTGCACTTGATTCCTTTGCCTCAGTGATTGATAAAGATACTAAACAAAACCGGTGCCAGTACTGAACCCTAGGGGAGAATGCTTGAGACCAGCTGCCTTTTGTTGCCCATGGTGCATGCATTGATACAGATGCACTTGAGCTGGGCTACTGATCCCGACACCTCTTTTGGGTGAGAAGCCTTAAATCCTATGGAACCAGGCAATTCTGTGGTTTCTAACACATCAATGACCCTCCCGCCTTCACTGTCGCATGGATCTCCGTGCCCTACCTCCACTGATACAGCAGATCGAAGGACCTCACTAGCACACCATCCTTCAAATGTTGGCATGCTGTCCCTGGTTTTATTACCTTCTCCCTTAAAATCAAGTTTAAAACTCTATCAATAAGCCCTGCTAACTCCTGTGCAAAGATATTTTTCCACCTTTGAGACCTTTAAGCCCTGTTTGTTGCCAACAGGCCTGGTGTTGTATAAACCAACCCATGATCCCAGTCATCCCAAGGCCCTGAAGTGTCTCTTGATTACCCTTGGACTTCTTGTTGCAACTTCATTGTTGTCTACCTGAAAAATCTGAGGACCTTATCAGGGTAGGAAGTTTTCTCTTCGCATCTTTAAGCAAGGCCTTGGAGAGGCTGCAGACAACCCTAAGAGGTAGCACTTATTTTTCCTCTTACAGTAATACAGCCTGGAACTGTTAACACACCATCTCAAGAAAAGAGTCTGTTACCTGATTTAAACGTTCAAATATTCAGAATTCTTTCCAAGTAATAAGCAGAAGTCACACTGCCCAAAACATTTCAAATAAGAAAGCATCCTGAAAGAAACTCCATTCCAGAAACAAGAAAAAAAANGACTGAAGTGCAGGACACAACACTTGACCTTGTTGAATTTCATACCACTGGCCTTGGCCCATCGATCCAGCCTGTCTAGACACCTCTGAAGAGGTTTCCTACCCTCTAGCAGATCAACACTTTCAACCTGGTATGCTCTGTGAAATGACTTTGCCTCAGTGATTGATAAAGATACTAAACAAAACCGGTGCCAGTACTGAACCCTAGGGGAGAATGCTTGAGACCAGCTGCCTTTTGTTGCCCATGGTGCATGCATTGATACAGATGCACTTGAGCTGGGCTACTGATCCCGACACCTCTTTTGGGTGAGAAGCCTTACATCCTATGGAACCAGGCAATTCTGTGGTTTCTAACACATCAATGACCCTTCTGCCTTCACTNACTGAACTCTGAGGACTCAGACCTGACAACAAAAATCACCCACCCTAATGACTCACATGCCAAACAATCAGCCAACAGGAAGAAAGCTACTGAGCACTCATGCTTCTACTGACAGTCCAAAGGCAGAATTTTGAGTCACATCCCTTGACAGAGAACACTACATTAACCCATCCAGAAGGTTTAGTTTGGTTTTAACCTGTGTTTTATGACAAGTGGAGCCAGCTTTAACCACTAGACAGGCTTCCTCCACACTACACCATGTATTACAAAATTAATACGTGGTAGAGACTTGACTTTTATCTTTCTTTTCAGAACGTCCAGCACCATAATGGGAGACATCAGCACAACTAAATACCAAGGGAATTATAAACCCCGAACAGATGATGCACTACAGGACTTATGAACAGACTCGCTTCTAGTATTTAAGTAGTAAAGCTCAAGCAAAAAAATCTCTTACAATATCCAGGTAACTTTCTTAGAATTAATTAAAAAACCAAAAGCTTCAGAGACAAATCATACCTGCGTGCCAAGAGGAACAAGGCTCACAGCCTTTGTGTCAAATTGAAGGTCTGCTCACAGTCTACGTACATGCACGTACTTGCTCACTGTGCAAAGAAGTCATGCCCTTTGCCTAGGATTAACCCTTCAACCCTTCTGGAAAACATACAGCATGCTTTCATTTCTTATCTGTTACCTCATCCAGGTGCCAAATAACTCAATTTCTCACGGCATACACCAGCAACATAAAAACCTCATTTGTGTTGAATTGAAGCAATTGAACTTTAATCAGCCCCTTATCTCCATCTGCCACTGATTTTCTGGCCATTAATGATTTCTTCCACCTCCTACTGATTTGATTGTTCAAATTCCCCGGTGCTGTTGCTACTTTTACCATCTACACTTGGATTTCAGAATTCCCTGTTCAAGTGAGGAACATCACACAGTACAGCGATTTTTTTCTACCTGTACATACACAACTCACGTTCCTTCCACAAACAAGAAAAGTAGGGCTTATCTCACAGTTTAATTTTAAATCAGTTAATATAAATTTCTCCTGATTGTGTACGGAAAACTTCTCCATCATGGTACGAGGAATCTAGGTCTGACTCATAAATACCCAGCTGACAGCCTTGCCTCCTTCCTCCCCTGACTCTCCCATCCCAAGCGGCTTTGAGGAAGCCTAAAAATATGAAGGCTGTCCAGATGCTGGATAATCCTTGCAGTTTTGAGACCTTTTGTCCATGCCTCACAGTAATCAGCTCTGAGCTGGAACAAAAGTAATACCAGCAATGCCCACCTTTATCTTTTATTCCAGCTTGAGAGTTGCTAGCCAAAGGGTTTAAGACAGGACTTTTGAAATGCTCTAATTCAGTTGATCCGTACAAGTCATACTGAAGTTAGTTTGTATGCCTGTGCAGAAGACTGCAAGTGTAAATAACTCCAACACACTACACCTGTGTAGTTAGAATGCTCTCTCACACTTTGTTTACAAAGTGTCCCCATCTGCTGAAGCCAGCCACTGACAGAAAGAGTGACATATTCAAAACAAAATCAAATCCGGGATGCTTACAACCAAGTACACGACAGTCCATCTGAGAATAACACCGGGAACGCTATGAAAAGAATTCTTGGTTCCAGAAGGCAAAATAATCCTCTGAACACTTCTTATGCTGGACGCCATATATATATATATCCAAACAGTTATGAGGAAATATTTTTGTAGCTGTTTGCACAATTCTGCATAGCAATTTGCATACTACAACAAGCACAGAAGTTAATTCATCAATAGAATAGGTTGCACCACAGTGGAGCAGTGCTGGTCCCCAAGTTTCTGGCTGCTGAACTTTAGATTTGTCCCAGCAGACAAATCATCTACAGGAGGCACAGATCAAGATCAATTTATTCTAACCCCTACACCTTCCTTAGAGTGAAGGCAAAATTACATTTACTTATCTGAATTAAAATTTGGTGTAGAAGACTGCAAGGAATTTTATAAAATGACTCAGTGTTATGCTGTTCAAGATGAAGAATCTACTTCAGAACTTCATCCTCCTACAAAACTCTTCAAAATGGAATACATAAAATAGCCAAAGACAAATTAATTTTACCACCTTTGCCATTAATATAGTTTACACTACTTTTGACAACCTTGGCTGAGTTTCTAAAGGTGGGCAGAGCAACGGGGAAAAAAAAAAAATCCCACACCACCATGCCATAATGAAATTACGGACTGAAGAAAATGACCCTAACACTCAACCCACCTGGAGAGCTTATTTCCCACCTGGTTTCTGAGTATGGGAGCTCAGGAGGCCATCAGTCATCTGGGCTGGGGAAGTAACTGGCACTACAATTAACTGTTGTCCCTGCTCCCAGACTCTTTGCTGAGCAGATCTGCACTTTTCTGGGGAGTGAAACAAGGAAGCGAAACAAACTCTTTCAGTAGCAATCCATGTATTTCTTGAGCCTCCAAGCCATCAAAACACACAAGTTTGAGCATGGCATGATCAACTCTAATCTGTCCTCCCCAGAAAAGTACCAAAGTACTCCATGCAGTATTTTTTTTAAATTTCCCCCAGGAACAACTGGAAATAAAAGTATGAGGAAAATTATAATTTTTTAGTTCAACACACCACAGGAAATCACTCAGATTTTACACTGATGGGTGAAAATTACTCAGTTTTGCACGAGTCCTTAGTCTTAAATTTTTTACAAAGAAAACAGCTCTGCTGAGGTAATAACTGATTCCCCTTTCAGCGGCACAGCTGGGTCCTCACAGCTTTTCCATTTTGCTATGAAAAATCAACATAACTGGAAGAAGTCTGCTTGAGGAACAAATATGTAAAATTAAAGGAACTGAACGGGAAGCAGAATTAACACAACACAGCACAAAACTACAGGACAGAGAGAAAAGACAACAAAGCTTTTGTAAAGGAGGAAGCCTGCAACAACAACAACAACAAAAGCTGAACAACTCTCCAACCAGAATTTCTCTCTCATTACTTCTAGTCTCTTTGTTATAAAGATCAGTTTTAGGCATGAATTTGCTATTTCATAGATCTTAAGCAACAATTAACTCTATGTTCAACAGCTGGCCAACAGGACTAAGTTGGAATTAGTTCTACTTCTGTGAAAAACTTGTTATTTCCCTAGATTACACCAAAGGCATGCAAGGACACCACGGCGAAAGTTACTGAAAATACCGATAGGAAAATTATGGAAGTTTTGTATTCTTCTAAAACAACTTCAAGTGCAAACAATACACTGTATTATATTTACTAAAGAACAGCTTTACACATTTTCTTCAAAATTAGAGCCATTCAACTCCTGTTGAAATCCAGAAGATTAGGCTGTGTGAACCTACCAGCTTCCAGCAAAGCTGCTAAGAGAAGCGAACAAGAGAGTCACAGACAAGTACTGAGTTACAAGGAAAACACAAATTATCAAAGCCAAATACGTAAAAAAGTGGACAGTCCTTATGTCAGGAAGTGTAAGAACCACTGTAGCTGAGGTTGCTTTTAAATTTGGCTTTCTTTGCGTTAACAGAGTTTGGTTTTGTACAGGGTATTATTGGTTACTATAAAAAGAAAGTAGAGCAGCAAGCAATCCTTGTGGAAGAATACATGTAACCAGGAAATGATTGCACAAATACAAACATATTCTGCCCTTCTTCCAAACTGAAGCCGCAATTTTTGTAAATATGCACAAACCCGTACAATCATACCTAGTTTTCCACACAAGAAAAAGTGTATTATGTGCCCCACAAAAACCTAAACAAATACACTTATTTTTACCCTCATGTTCCACACAAGCCTTAACTGGCACATGATAAATACTATGAAATAGGACATTGAACAGGAGCAGGACTAATACCAGCAGACAGCAGTGGCTGCTTTGATGTATCCAGGATGACCTTAAATAATTTGACATTGAAGTGAAAGGATGGCTTAGAGTGACAGAATCTCAGGAGAAAGTGGAACAGTTTCCAAGACTTAAATAAGTGCATGCCCTAACACCACACTATCTTTTCTGTACAGAAAAACATAATAATCTGTTCAGAAAAAAAAAAAAATCCAAACCAAACCCAAGAACGTACCGCGCTGCCTGGTAACAACAGGCTCATGTGATCAGAAAATAAAAGGTTTTCACAGTTTTAATATG
This sequence comes from Pitta sordida, assembly GCA_013390025.1. Lineage (NCBI taxonomy): Eukaryota > Metazoa > Chordata > Aves > Passeriformes > Pittidae > Pitta > Pitta sordida. The sequence goes on from WEKX01026248.1 coordinate 112,255, forward strand.
CATCTGCTGTCTTACAATCCTACTAAGATACAGGAATTCAAGTGAAAGCCAACTAGCAAAAGGATTGCAATAGAAGCAACTACAAATGAATGCCAAGAGAAGGGCTTCATGGTTTTGCTGGGGCAATGTGTACTACTGGTGCTGAAAGTATTGAGAGGCAAAAAAAAAGTGAAATATATTTATATATTCTGTTTAATGAACAGAGAGATTATCCTGAGTCATCTGCTATTTTTAAAATGTAAGCATACTACACCTAATTATTCAATATTTAACATATCATTTTCCTTAATCACTTGCTGGTATCTGAGAAAAAAATCCCACCTCATGAAATGATTACAGTGACCTTCTGTCACGCAGCATTACTTACATTTGATCCAGCTACTTCTTTGTTAAAATAAGAAAACAAAATTGAATCACAGTAAGTGAATTTTGAAACAAGAAAAGGATTTTCATAAAGTAATGAAATGTAAAAGAACAGCCTAGCCTTCACCTAATCTAACTTTTACTTTGAAAGTTAGTTACTAATGATGCCTAACAATGGAATAATGTAAGAAACACACTTGTAAGGTCCAATTTACAGGTGTAAGACTTGAGCAAATTTTAAGTCATAGTGAATTCAGACATTTTGCTTCAAATTTTCACATAAGGGCTATACGATACACATCTACTCAAATGTATTAAAGGAACTGTTGAAATCCACAGGATAATTTTTATGGATACAAGATTAGAAAGACTTTGAAAGCCAATCTGGACACTGCATTTTACATCTTAGTACAAAACAATCACACCACACCTTCCACAGTGTAGTGAACTCTTCTTATCAATAAAAAGATTTTAAAGTATCTTCATGTAAATAAAAATCTTATTATAAATTAATGGCATTTGAAATCTTATTTTTCCCAATTATTTTGTGTATTAAACTGAATTCATGTCAAAAAAAGCAAATTTGGCATTTCAAATAAAAAGTACACGCATACCTATTTTGTGCCAGTACAACACTAATCTTTCCATTCACCTCTGATATCTGAATATTGTAAGTTGATGAATGCTTGGATAAAGAAAATAAGTATTCTAGGAAGTTACTCAGTTTTGTCTAAGCCACTGTGAAAAATTATGCTACTTCAATAGTGCAGGAAAGTTTTCTGACGGTCTAGTACTTCGTCTGAGCATCTGCTAAGGCACATAAAACCCACGAAAATTAACAAAATAACAATTAATTCTCTCATACCATGAGGCCTGAGGAAAATAAATTGCAGACTCACTATTTAAGGAGCAATACTCTGACAAAAAATACCACCAAAAAAGAGGGAGGGGGAGTAGGGAGGGAGGAAAAGGAGAAAAGAGATGAGGAAAGACCAAACTGCCCACTGCACAATTCCCGGCATCCTTGGAACAGGGCTGATCTTCAGACCAATTACACTTGCAGCTGAAGCTCATCTGCATCTGTTCTGCTTGTCAAATCAAGCTGTTTCATAGGCAGTGCTTCCTGAAATAAAAGTCCATCAATCTACTGGACCTGCTGTACACAAAGACTGAGCAAATACGCCACAGTTACTGCATTTGAAAAGGGAGTAATTTTTACGCACAACTTTTGACCATGTGCACTTGCTACAGGATGCAAAAAGCATTGTCATCTTCATAGTAGACTAAAATCTCAGTCTAGCCAGTGTCAAATATTCCTAATCATCAAACTATCCTATTAATACACAAATCAAAGTTGACCAACAAAATTATTCCCTAATTCACTCATGAAAGTAACAAAAACAGTCCTTAGTTTTGAACCCAACAACTCCTTGAAGTCGCAACAAGAAGGAAATGAGTTGTTAATAGACAGTATATCCCTTTTACAGCTTAATTACAAGAATACTTGAGAACATCAGGAGAGGACAAAAAGCCAGTGTTGTATCACTACCATTAAAACTAGTATGTAGTCTTCAGCTGCCCTACTTAACAGGCCTCACAAACAAGAATATATTAGAGTTGCTCAGAAGGAAAAACTCTCTCAGAGGTTCTACCACACGTCAAATTTCTATCACACATTCAGCTTTTACACAATTGTTTCACTGAGTCAAGAACAACGTTGAACTCAGTGCTGCAAAAAATCAGTAATTTTAAGTCTTATGAAGAAGTTCTGCCCCTAAATAAATGTTACTACATCTTCTCATTGCTATTAAAGAAGTATACTAGGGTACTTCCAGGATCAGGGTTTTCCCCATCACCTCCAGGAACATGGATTCTGGAGGCACGAGTAGTTAAGCTTACACATTGATGCTGAGATTGCATGTGCAGCAAAACTTTTGTATCTCCTTAGAAAGTCCACGGAACCACAGAACTGATGGCTTTACAGTCTTCCTCCTCCCCTTTCTTTTGTGAAAGCTCTGTCCTTCCAGAAAAATTACCACAGACTATAATCTGATATGCTGCCACTCCAAATTGGTGCCAACAACAAATTTAGGCATTGGTTTATCTATCAGAAGAATAACTTCGTTAAAATAAAACAACCCTAAAAATTAATAAAGAAAAAACAGCATAACTACTTAAAGTAAGATAGGAAATGTACTCTGTCACCATTTCTTCTATCATATGTCTACACACTTGGCTGAACCACCACCTTCTGAAGCTGTAGCAATACGAGGTTACAAGAGCCAATGCAGAACAGATGCAAAACAAAGGTGATTCCTCACCAAATCCATTCACATGCCACTGTAGAGGTGGAATACAAAAGAATTTCTTGCTTTCTAAATGAAGTCATCAAGTCAAAACACTGAAGCTATAATACAGCATGAGGCACGTCTCCTTCAAATTAGTTTTAAAAGACCCTTATCACAGCATCACAGTATTAGCAAGGTCGGAAGAGACCTTGGAGATCATCAAGTCCAACCAGTAAACCAGTACCAACCCATTGTCTAAACCATGGCACTAATTTCCTCATGCAGCCTACTCTTAGACACCTCCAGGGATGGCGACTCCACCACCTCCCTGGGCAGTCCATTCCAATGAGGGAATCATTCTCTCTGTGAAAAACCTCTTCCTAACATTCAGTCTAAACCTCCCCTGGCGTAGCTTAAGGCCATGTCTGGCCTGATGTTGGCCTGATGTCGTCAGCCTGAGAGAAATCCTCACCCATCTGGCTGCAACCTCCCCGCAGGTAGCTGTAAACAGCAATGAGGTCACCTCTGAGCCTCCTCTTCTCCAGGCTGAACAACCACAGTTCCCGGAGCCGCTCCCCATAGGGCTTGTTCTCCAGTCCTTTCACCATCCTTGTTGCCCTTCTCTGGACCCTCTCAAGCAGCTCAACATCCCTCTTAAACTGGGGAGCCCAGAACTGCACACAGTACTCAAGATGTGGTCTGACCAGTGCCAAGTACAGGGGAAGGACAACCTCCCTGGACCGACTGACCACACTGTTCCTAATACAGGCCAGGATGTCATTGGCCTTCTTAGCCACCTGGGCACACTGCTGGCTCATATTGAGTTTTCTGTCAATCATAACTCCTATGCACTACCTGACAGGAAGAGGTTTCCTACAATCTTCTCAACAGGACCTCGGCATACTGATGTTAAAGGGGGAATATTAACCGCACTTTTAGCATCTTATAAAAACTCCCAGAATGGGGAGATGCTGGAAAATAGCTCTCTGATGCAAGCTAGGAGTTAAAAGAGAAATCTGCTGGACACATTAGAAAACCAACTCAACAGTTAAATATTACTTGGAGGATGACATTTGAAAAAATTTTCAGGTAACTGGACCGGCAGCATAATTCTAATACATAAAGGAAAAAGAATGTCTGTTTCCTTTGTGTGTATTGTGGACTCAAAATTAGAGCTATTAATAAAATCACTCTAAACATCTGCTCCGTCAAAGAGAATAGTAATCAAATCTGAAATACAGAGGTAGCTGTAACAATTATAGAAGCTCCTTTTCCAGAAAACAGAATGTTCCTGCTTATTTACCCGTAATATTAAATACAAAAGGCTAATCTTCAAAATAAAAATACATATTCTTAAAGGCCACTAAGTAAAACAGTTATGAAGCAATTCTGAATTTATAAGTGAAAGTACTAACTGCCACAGGCATTAGGATACGTGTAGAGTTCCATGTATCTGGATTTCGCCATACTTTGTCTGGTGTAAACCTGTTGAATTCCAGCTCTAAGGTCATCCCATATCTGGTCAAGACCAATTTGTTTAAGTCCATGCGGGTTCTGACTCCTATTCGACGACATTTTGTATTTCCTGGGAAGTCTTCCAGCGCAGCAGCCCAAGATCTGGTTATTCCTCCATCAGAGTCACAAGTCAAGTAACATTCTAAACTCAGTTGCAGCAACTCAGCAAGATATTCCTTACATGCAAAAAGTGATGTTTCCCAGGAAGATAACCTGAGAAAAAGGAAAAGAAAATATATCTTATATGACAGTCCAAATTCACACTAAAGACACTAAAATTAATTATTTCATTGAAATATTGTCAATCCCACAGATGAGAAATCCATGATGAGATCTGAAATACCCAGACACAGAATTTTGCAATTCGGCAATCCACTACAAAATAGGATTGTTAATGCCCAGAGCTGTCCAAAGGCTGTAGGTACTCAAGTGCAGATGACAAAAAAACCCCCTAATGCTAATAACAAAACATAATGGTAGAAATATTTGCAAGCAGCAGAAACTCTCTTACCAAGAAGTGTTACCTCCCCATACAACAGTAAAACTCCAGGTTCTGTGGTAGCTCATTGTTTGACAAACATCCTAATGAATATCAAAATTTTCTTCTTCTTAAAATAAAGAAGTTACCAGTAATTCCTCCAGTCTCGAGATTCTATTCCAGGTAACCTGAAGGTCCAAGGTATTTGGGAAGCAGAGAATTTTTCTATCTTGTAAAGACATGTCTGCATCAATTTCTTTGCTCAGTAAAGGAAAACCACTTCCTTCAGTGTAATTTTACCAGCAGGAGAACATGCAGCCAAGAGTAGTGGGAAGAACTGCACGAACTGTAAATGAAAGAATGAGAAACTAGGGAAATACACTACTCCAGTGAGGCTTAAGTGCACAGTTATCAATTCATCAACCTTGCGGAATGACAGAGAAGGAGAACAGTCACCTGGAAAGGACTAGTGAAAACATCAAGCAGAGAAAATTCATTTTTACCTAAGTCCATAAAATATTTTTCCAATTTTAATGTCTTATCTGTCAAAGGAACAAAATTAAGGTATCAAAAAATAACAAAGATGGCAGCACAATTTAAAAAAACAGCCCATAGATAAGACAGCTGTCCTAAGTCAGGACCAGCTTACTGCAGCCTTTCCATTTACATTTAGGGAGCTCTCAAGACAGGTGATTTTTTTACCAGTAACTGTAGTGACAGCACAAGGGACAATGGTTTTAAATTATAAGATGGCAGATTTAGACTGTAGAGAAGGAAGAAATTCTTTACTGAGGGGGGTGGTGAGAGACTGGAACAGGTTGCCCAGAGTTGACATGTGGATGCCCCATCCTGGCAGTGTTCAAGGCCAGGCTGGACGGGCCTTTGAGCAACCTGACCTAGTGGAATGTGCTGCCCAAGGCAAAGAGATTGGACCACCCTGTTAATCTGTACCCTAGAACTCTTTGACTGAAATACTCCAAATACAGTGAAAAGGTGTTTTTCCATTCTTCTACAGACAATACAGCTTATGATAAACCTCTCATCCAAGGCTCATATGAACCTTTCCATACTTCCAAGGTAGTATAAGCCAAGACCAGATAAAGCCTATTACAGTCATACCTCTGGATTCTCCTGGTCTCCTGGGGTTCCCGCGAAACATTAAATCCCCAAACACAGGTATGCCATTAATATGGCAAATTATTGCCATGAATATGGCAACTTTGCAACATTCCGGGGCCCCTTATGGTGGCGGGGGGTGTAGGAGTTGGAGTTTTCTCCCTTTAATTGTGGCAGTTATACTGGTCGCTGGGGACAGGAAGTCCCCCATCGCATTCCGCAGGCGCTGCGCCATGGGAGCGCTTTCCCTGGGACTATGCATATGACCAGGCGCACTGGGTGCCAGGCAAGCAGCCCCTGGGGACAACACAGCGATTAGTGTTTGCATTCTGCCGCAGTTAGCATCGGCCCTGCCTCCCCCAACTGTAATTATGGAAACAGTAACATAGACACACATACGCACACAGGTTCCTGGCACGGGCAGGCTGGCAATCCAGGCCGCCTATTGCAGCAGAATGGGACTGCGCAGTGCCAAGACTTCCCCACTCCTGGCCCGGGTGGGTGGGCGGCCCAGGCTGCCTGCTGCGGTGGAATGGGACTGTGCTGCACCACGGAACTACACACTGCCTCTGCGAATCACTGAATAAGATTCGCGGAGAAATTTTACGTGAATCACTGAAGTCGCAAATGAGAAGGCGCAAATGAGCAAGGTACGACTGCACTTGTTTTTCACCTCTGAGCAGCAGAATGTAAAGATATTGCTTCAAGATCTACAGTAATTCATAGCGGCTTTGCTACAGCTGCTTCCAGGCTATTCTATATTGCACCTCAGGTTTCACAGAGGTTTAAAGATGAAGTATTCTGTTACACCCTTCCTGACCCCCACCCAATGATTTGTAGTTCTCTTCTGCCTTCTCTCCTGGACCCTTAAAGGACCAGCTAAGATCAAGACACTTCTTCCGTTTTAGCAGCCAATGACTGTCATACAAATTACCACTCCTCAGTCCTTCACCTTCCCACTACTCATAAGCGTTTAAATATCAAGCTCTAAGTAGAAACACAGAGAAGTATTTCCATTATGTTAGTCTCAACAACACGTACTGACCCATTTTAATCTGACATACAACTGCTTATGTAGCAAATGCCTTTTACATGGGTAACAATTACTCAGAAAATTAGGTGGAAAAACAAGAATTCAATCAATACATATCTCAGAAAACACACACCTAAAATCCAACCCTGCCACTTTGCTTCTGTAATTACAGCAAACTTGTTATTAAGGACAGATGAGAGTAATGCTGAAGTGTAATCTAGATCATACCTTGTTTGTATTTAACTTCTTTAATTTCTGGAAATTGAGCCTGCTGTAGTACCAATGATGACAGATTTTCACAACCGAGCAACAAAAGCCAGGAAGAACAAAGGTCCATGAGTAGCCACTCACCTCCACTGCAGGAAATGCTCTGTGCATGTTACACGCCCACAATTTTGGACTCTGATCACAAGTCAGCATTGCAAAGAAAGAATTCAATGTTTACAATCCATGAGAGCAGAGACTTTTTGATTCCTTAAACCTGGTATTATTTGAACTCTCCACAGAAGCAAGAGAAGACACAGCTACAAAACCCCAACTCTATGACGACAGCAGTTATATGTAAAAATTAACTGACCACTGCTCTCTTACTAAAAAATCTGCCAAAAGCAAGTGATCTGGAGTCAGAGTGTCTTATAGTAAAACCATTTTGGTGTACCAAATACAAAATACTTCACTGCTGTATGGAAGTTTGTAACAATAGGCTTGCTACCTAGCAGAACTCAAACAGTAGATGTAGAATTTCCTCCTCTATGATGAAGGAAATATTTAACTTTCTTCTATAATTAAGCACCTCCTAATTTTTATGTACCCCAGCGCATCTATAAAAACTATCTTTTCCCAGAATCTTTTAAATTCAAGATAGGTGTTACCTCCCTCCTATTAAAATAACCCTTCTGTATTTAAGTCAGGACAGAGCCATTAAAAACAACACCATGAAAAAGAATGTAATTTTGATTTTCATTTTCTCATGCAGTCCAGTACATAAGAAATATTCTTTATAAGTAACAAATTCTACTGTATCTGACATTACCTCACTATCCTTTGGCTGGCTTCCAATTTGAATTTTGCAATTAAAGATATGAATACAGAATGACAGCACCCTCTACCTTCCTAAACTCAAATAATTTTCCTCTTCCAGTTAATAAGTAGTTAAAATAAGGAAATAGAGCAATAGATGATGCTAATATTCTTTTTTTTGCAGATTTATTCACATGCAGAAAAATAGAAAAGTAATTATTGATATACAGTCAACCCTTTCTACTTTGTGGTTCTCCATTCGTGGATTTACTTCTTCACGGTACTTTCCCAACCCACACCTGACTCATGGCTCGGAGTGCCTGGGTGCAGCAGCACCTGCCGACTCCACACCAGGGCTGGAAAAGCTGCTTTTGTTGAGGGTTCTTGAGACAGTGGTGGAACTCTGCTCTGATATCAGGCATGTGTCCATCAGGAGTTGCTGGCGCCGCCATCTGTGCCATGATCAGTGGCAGCACACACAGCCTGCCCTGGCAGCACCGCCCAAGAAAGAGTGTGGCCCGCAGAACAGTGCCCCTCTCCCATCGGGAGCGTGTTCT